>OZ023161.1:27177950-27590450 GCA_963678695.2 Diplodus puntazzo
GAACTGAGGGGAGGAGTTCAAACACAGGGGAACACGGGATGGGGCAACGTCTCAACAGATTGTATGAACTGCAGGCATTGTAGATAGACAGTCTGGATCTCATTTTATGTTGGTGCAGCAGAAAATTAAGAGGTGAGGTAAATGTCAGTGAGGTAAAGCTGAATTAAAATGCTTTTACACAAATAGTTAGACTACAATTCTTATGCCACTGCCAACTGGTTTTTGCGTGCACTGTGAGAGGAAGTTACAAGAGGTAAAAAAGAAAGGTTGGCAGTGTTGGGAGAAAAAAACCTTAAATGGAAACCCCCCACTCTATCAGTCAGACCCTGTCAAGACTTGTGTTTATGTCCGGCTGTGGTTTACAGAAAAAAACGTACACCTCCCTGTCCTTAGGTGACAGGGATGAACAATTGCTCTGAATGTAATAAAAAAAAAAGACTTGGTTCATGAATAAGAGATCAGGCACCTATTTATGAGACAAAAATGTTTTTAGCTGTGTCAATTTAATGAAAATGTATTTTGAATTTGGAGTGAGACAAACAAACCTCGAATTATAAGATTGTAATTGTTGCGATTTGCAAAATGGTGAGGATGGAAATGAAGACACAGAGGCAGGCACGAAGACAGAACTTAGAGCATACTTTAATGAAATAAGCATAGCCAAAGTCCAAAAAAAGCAAACAACAGAAAGCAAGCAAAAGGAAAGTCTGAGGACAAAACTAAAGAGAAATACAAACTGAGGGCAGACTACAAGCCACGGTGAGCAAAATGGGAACAAAGAGGATACACGAGGAGCAGGGAACAGGTACAGGAACAACAATAGATAGAGGAGACACGAAACTGAGGGTGAAACAGACTTTAATACACAGAAATGATAAACAAATGCAACACAGGTGCAGCAAGACTCTGTAGCGGGTGATTAAACTGGCCCAGAACAATGGTCCTCATCAACACGAGATCAGTGATATGGGTGAGGTGTCTACATAGAGCCCGGTGGTTTGTTCAGCCTGCTGCCATCTGGCAAAAGATACAGAAGTACCGCCAGACTACACCGTCTGCACGACTCTTCAATTCCTCCTCCACACTACACTGTATGAAATGGTTTGTTTTGTTTTTCTGCAATGTAGCATAAAGGGACTAACACTCTGTTTCGTTTTGAAACTCTGGTGTTGTAAAATGATTAATAAGTTAGACTTGAACCTGGAACCTTGAACCTTGAGAGTACATGTACATGAATGAGTTTCTACTAATCCTAGCCTGCTCTGCTCTCAGATCAGAGAACTGGAAGAAGGAGGGCTGCGACCCCTCCTCCATTCATAATATCAACAATGGTAAACATGCTGGGTGCTGATAATTAAGATTACACACCATGTTACTTTGTACAGACTCTAAAAAGAAGACAAGGTTAAGAGGAGACAGGAAAAGAAATATGTTTATCAAAAATATATCAGAAGCATTCATTGACCAATGAATAAAATATAATCATTTCTTCAGATGAGGCAGGGGGAGGTCATGTGATAACATCCAGGGAGGCTACTGTTGCTTCAGAATCCACCTGAGGGAAAATAAAGAAAGTCAAATTTAAAACTTGATAACTTAAACGACTCGTAGATTAATCAAACATGTTTATCTTAGATCTTACCGAGGTCCTCCACTAAGAATGGATGAGTTCTATTGAGAGCGTCGTAGAAGGCTAATTTAACCTTCTTCCCCCCTGAACGTAATACGCTGTCATAAAGCCCCCTCATTTGGTCCTGGGTGGTATTTTCCGCTCTGAGAATATCGTAGGTTTCAGGGTTGACCATGTTGCCAAGCTCCTCTGCTATCTTCACGACAAGATTGACTCTTTGAATTAAGGTAACCTTATTGTCATCGACAAACTTTTCTGTTTAAAAAAAATAACAACATGTACAGAAAGCATAACGCAATTAATACTGTGACTCTTCATAAGATTCCATATCATGCTCATTTGAGTTCCTTTTAATAACATTACAGTTAAACTTAACTTATTTTAAATCTAAGCTATGGAGCATCAGTACAGTGACAAAAAAATACTCACCTTTTTCTTCATCAGTCATGCGTTTGGCAGAAGAACGGGATGCATCCTGATGGAAGAAGAAAAAAACTCAGTCCATATTTTGTAATTTATCATATCGGTGCTATTATACACTTGTTTAAGAATATTGTAACATAATAAACCACATGAATGTGATGCCCATTCCCTTCAAAATTATATACATTTCAATAAGTGATACAAAGAGTCATACAATATAATTAGAATGAAACAATATGTCCCTGATTTCTCTCTTTGCTGGCTGTTATTTTTTTTATTTCTGTGGTTGTGTCTCAAGTCTGACCGTATGCTTTATGACTTTTTAGAACTCATCGTATCATATCAATGAAACTAGCAGATTAAAGAAAGCTTGTTAATTTGTTGCCAGCTTCCTGTGAGACAAACATGTATTTGGCTCACCTGTGTTGGAGGAGTGCGAGTTATAGGACTTGGCATGTCCACCTCATCGTTTGACATTGATCGTTCTGAAAGAGAAGAAAGAAGCATCACGTTTTGTTGTGGAAAGTAAGGAATAATTTAATACGAAAATGAACGTGAAAATAATCTTAATGCGTCTGTCATTTCAATTCTGCTCTCCTAACGCCAGTTCTTGCACTTTGTAACTTGGGTCAGAGTATTTATATACAGGGGACAAAGCACTTAAAGTTGTTGACTCACTAGTTTTGATCATAATCATGCTGCTCATATTTATAACAGTGATTGGCGATCCAAAACTGTGACGCCACCAAACTACAAAAGCCCAAATTGTTTGCATTATATTGCTTTAAAGTCACCTGACCCACAGACAGGAGGACTGAAGGATCTACCTGGTGCCTGAGGAGGAGGACGACGGTTTGAAACGCTTGTCTCTGAACGTTGATTAGCGTTTGGTGAGTCCTACAGAAACACAGGAAGAAAATGTGAATACATCAGAGAAAAAAGAGAAATCAAAAAGTGTCAAAACTATTTAATTTGTTGCCAGCTTCCTGTGAGGCAAACATATATTTGGCATACCTGTGTGGGAGGATTGCGAGTTATTGGACTTGGCATGTCCACCTCATCGTTTGACTTTGACCGTTCTGAAAGAGAAGAAAGAAGCGTCACGTTTTGTTGTGGAAAGTAAAGAATAATTTAATACGAAAATGAACATGTGAAAATAATCTTATTGCGTCTGTCATTTCCATTCTGTGCTCCTAACGCCAGTTCTTGCACTTTGTAACTTGGCTCATAGATATTATAATACAGAGGATAAACCACTTAAAGTTGTTGACTCGCAACACCAAACTACAAATGTTATGCATTATATTGCTTCAAAGTCACCTGACCCACTAACAGGAGGAGTGAAGGATCTACCTGGTGCCTGAGGAGGAGGACGACGGTTTGAAGCGCTTTTCCCTGAACGTTGATTACCATTTGGTACGTCCTACAGTAACGCAGGAAGAAAAATGTGAATACATCAGAGAAAAAAAGACAAATCAAGAAGAATGAAATCCTGTATAATAATTAGTGAGCATTATATTTGATTTTGTGAAATGAAATGTGTGAGTTGTACCAGTCTTTTTAAGACTTGAAAGACCGCATCATGAATATCCTTCTTGTGCTTTGAGAACACTTCCTCAGTTTCTTCAAGGACCTCTGAAACAGAAGCCAAGTATTTTTTTAATACATTGTGTAAATGCATGTTACAATGAACATGAATGACTAGAGGCTTCACAAAGAATGCAGGTATCATAAGTGTCTTACTCCTACACAAAAGGCTACTATAGTCATTTAATTTAAGCACACACAACCATTCAGAGGTTTGAAATCATCTGCCATAAAAGTTTCATTCACTACAGCCAGATGGCTGAGAGAACTGCTGAAAGTTTTTTCATGCTTTTATGTAGCCCTTGTTACAATGTAATAACAGAGCACAGGTAAGTAATAATCAATACTAATATCTGCCCCAGTATCAGAAGACTTTAAGTTTGTAAGAGCCCTTATATTGTGAATACTCAAAAGACACAGGCAACAATGATTTGAGTTTGTGTGGCCACTTGTTATTATAAATGAATAACACAGTGAAAATACATCAGTTTGTTTCAAAACATTCAATGAAAAATAACAAACTAAAATAATAAAGCCGGCAGAAATAAAACCATCTGGTCCCAAAGTTGACGTTGGGGCCCTTTTTCCACTCAAGGTCAGAGAATCAGTGTTTGTTTTGTCCTACCACACAGTCCGTGAAGAAGGGGAATCTGGAAAATCCTTCACCACTCTCACAGTTCAATACCAGTAGATTCGATGTAGCTCGCCACCCAGCTCACACTGGGAATCTATAGATCTTGGGATCAGGAAACAATCTCTGGATCTCTGGAAACCTCACACGAAACCAGCAGGAAGCACTCCAATGGACATTGGGACGTGGCTGGAACCTCATTTGATGATATCACAAAAAACCTGACCGAGGGATCAGTCTATGAATGATCTTTACAGCATTTCACCTCGCCAGATCGGCGAAAATCAAATCTTCTCTCACGCTGGTCCAGTGGATGACAACGGTTTTATCTACACATGGATCGGACAGCACCCGAGGCGGCAAGTGTATCAGCGTCCGTAACCAGGAAATAATGACAGGAAGTAAAACTACGGGGCTGATCACCTGGGGCTCACGGGGTTCACTGATTGGCTAGGTTGGAAACCCGTTCTGCAGGTTTTCTTTTGTCTTCCTTTCTTCATTTTAAAACACTTTTAAACCACTTTTAATCATTTTTTTTGGTGCATATAAAATCAACTTCAATGAATTACCTATTCATTTCAAAATAAACTGAATTATTTATTTATTTCAAAATAAAATGAATTGTTTTAAGGATTTTTACTGTCTTTTCATTGAATTGTTTATTCACAATTTAAATGAATTATTTAAAAGGGAGAGTTCTAATGTTAAAGGGATGTCATTTTAGAGCCTGGGCTACACCCTCCCCTCCTGAATTCATGTACGTCCCTGTACATGGCAGCAGTCAAATATGATTTATCTGAATGGCAGGTCAGGGGGGTATAGGGAGCTTTCCTCTTCACTCAAGGCATCGGCTAATGCTGTGGTCAGTCCATGAAAGAATGATTTAACCACTGTGACCAAGGGTTTTCCAAGTTCAGCATAGTCAAGTCGCTTTGGCAGTTGACGTGTCCTCTCTGATCTCCGGACAGAGGTATCCATTCCTGTCTGTCTCTCTGTCTCTTTACTCTCCATTTCCATATCATCCGACTCATCCGTTCTTTTCGCCTCAGACTTTCCACTTCCAGTCCCCTCTATCTCCTCTTTACTCTCTGACACCTCCCAGAGCACTGGAAGCTGTTCATCCTGGGTATTGTTGACATTATCAGGTAAGCTGTTTCCTTCTACAGGGTATACGTCTTCAGGTAAGTTACTGTTCTCGACAGAACATTCGACATCAGGTAAATCACTTTCATTTTGGTCTGTTTCATGTACTTGTTCGGGTAGGCTGACTTGTTCAGGTACGTTCTGCCTGGATAGCTCATCTCTGTCCTCGGCTGGGCGCTCATATGCTGGAGAATCAGAGAGAGCTGGAGCAGATGACACATCCGGTTCATTTGACTGTCTGATCATACATGGAGCATTCCTCAACTTGTGAGTCTCGGTGATGTCAGGCTCTGGTGTTTGGAAAGGGGAAAATATCCGAGTGGGTACAAGTTCTGAGTCAGAGTTTTCCTCCTCTTCACTCTCAGTGGTGTGACATTGTCTCGTCCTGGGCCTCCTGACAGGGAGCTGTTTGACAGGTTCATTCGTCACAGTGGCAGATAAAAAACCACAAGGGAGGAGCAGGTCGCGGTGTAGGGTGCGCACTGGCCCATTCTTGCCCTCGGGCTTGACTGTGTACACAGGTAAGTCGCCAGCTTTTCTGAGGATGACATAGACATCGTCCTCCCACTTGTTCGCTAGTTTATGCTTTCCACGCAGCTTGACATTGCGAACAAGGACCCTATCACCCACTTCCAAGGTTGAGTCTACGACTCGTTTGTCAAATCGGGTCTTATTTCGATCAGCATTCTTCTGTGCGTTGGAGGTGGCAATCCTATAACTCTGTTCCAAACGACATTTTAAATCACTGACATACTGGGAATGAGACAGCTTATTGGTGTTTGTGGGTAGCCCAAAAGCTAAGTCGATGGGAAGCCTTGGTTGTCTCCCAAACATCAATTCATAGGGGGAGAATCCGGTCGTCTCGTTCTTTGTGCAATTATAGGCATGCACGAGAGGTTTTACAAAGTCTTTCCAATGCAGTTTGTCGGATTGACTAAGGGTACCAAGCATTTGGAGGAGAGTGCGATTGAACCTCTCAACCGGATTCCCTCGTGGATGGTATGGAGTAGTATGCACCTTCTTTACACCAGCAAGTTCACAGAGTTCTCTTATAGTGTGCGACTCGAAGTCAGGGCCCTGATCGCTGAGAAGTCTCTCTGGGAAGCCGTAGTGCGCTATGAAATTATCCCAAAGACATTTTGCGACAGTACGGGCGCGCTGGTTTGGAGTTGGTATGGCTACTGCGTACTTCGTGAAGTGATCGGTAATGACCAATACATCCTTTGTGTTGGACCGATCGGGCTCCAAGGATAAGAAGTCTATACACACAAGCTCCAGAGGTCGAAAGGTTTTTATATTTACCAGCGGAGCAGCTCTCTCAGGAAGGGCTTTGCGGCGGACACATCGCTCGCAGGTTTTGATCAGTTTTTCAACAGCCATATACATTTTTGGCCAGTAGAATCTGGCTCTTACCAGATCGACTGTCCGCTCGACTCCAAGGTGACCCATGTCATTATGGAGGCTCTGCAAGGCTATTGCTCTTAACTCCTCAGGGAGCACTAACTGGAAGGTGATATTGGGTCCGTCTTGCCTCTGTCGATAGAGCACTCCATTCCGCAGCTCCAGCCGGTTGAGCTCACGCAGCAGCAAAGGAAGCTCAGGCAGCTCTGCTTTGAGGGTGGGAGGTGGGGTTTTGCCAGTCTCCATTTGAACAATAACTTCATTGATTGCAGGATCTAATCTCTGCTTTTCCCTGAGTTCCTCTACAGAAAATGAGGGAATAAAAGGGAACCCGTCCACTTGCTCTTCCTGAAAACAGTCTGGAATAGCTGTAGGCTGATGAGAAAGAGATTCAACTAGTGTCAGCCCAGGGTTGGGGCTTTCAGCCTTGGTATCTCTGACACTGGTGATCATGTGTCGGTCACAGATAGCCTGAATGACCTCTTGAGGAACAGTGTGTGGTGTGTCAGCATCGCTCAGATGGTACAAAGCGAATTGCCGGATCCTCTCACTTTCTTTTAGTGATGCCGGGTCATCCTCTGGTGGACCATGAGAACGACGAGACAAGGCATCAGCGTCCAAGTTTTGCTTGCCTGCTCTGTACTGCAGTCGGAAGGAGAAGGTTGACAGGCTGGACAACCACCGGTAACCTGTTGCGTCAAGCTTGGCTGAGGTTAAGAGGTAAGTTAACGGGTTACTATCAGTAACCACAGTGAAGTCCGTTCCATATAAATAATCGGAAAATTTCTCTGTAACTGCCCACTTAAGGGCCAGAAATTCGAGTTTATGGGCAGGGTACTTCCTTTCGCTCTTTGAGAGCCCTCGGCTAGCAAACGCTATGACTCTTGGTTGGCCATCCTGAACCTGGTATAGTGCAGCCCCAACACCTAGGGTGCTGGCATCTGTATGCAGAACATACGGAAGCTGGGGGTCTGCGAAACCCAAGACTGGAGCTGAAGTCAGCTTTTGGATTATCAGTTCGAATGCCTCCTGACATTGAGGTGTCCATCTTTGATCAAAAGGCTCTTTCGGGTTGTGATACTCTTGGCTTGTGGCTTTCTTCGGTTTTTTACTTCCCTTCCTAAGGGGTGGATAGCCAGAGGTTAGTTCAGTAAGGGGCTTGATGACATGAGAATACCCCTGAATGAACCTTCGGTAATATCCCGCGAAGCCTAAAAAAGACTGGAGTTCCTTTAGGTTGGTGGGGACAGGCCACGTTGTCAGGGATTTTACCTTCTCGGGGTCTGTTTCCACACCCTTTTCAGAAACCACATGACCGAGATATTTGACAGAAGTCTGAAAAAATTTACATTTCCCTGGCGCTAACTTCAGTCCATATTCCTTCAGTCGATGCAAAACACGCTTCAGACGTTGTTCGTGCTCCTCCAGGGAAGATGAAAAAATAATCAGGTCGTCAATGAACACTAAAACCTCTTTTAGGTTCATCTCTCCAACACACTTCTCCATCAATCGTTGGAATGTTGATGGTGCATTTGTAATACCCTGGGGCATCCTATTGAACTCCCAAAATCCTAGTGGGCAAACAAACGCGGTCTTCTGCTTGTCTGATTCTTCCATTTCAATCTGATAGTACCCTGATTTAAGGTCCAGAACAGAGAACCATTTCGAACCAGCGAGAGCAGAGAATGCCTCTTCGAGCTTTGGGAGGGCATATGCATCTTTGATCGTCTGAAGGTTTAACTTTCTGAAATCTATGCAAAGACGAACAGAGCCATCTTTTTTTCTGACAACCACGATAGGGGAAGCAAACGGGGACTCAGACTCCTGTATAACTCCCGAGTCAAGGAGCTCTTGAAGATGCTTTCTCACGGCATCCACATCATGGGGGTGTATCGGACGTGGTCTATACTTGAATGGTGTTTCGTCACTGAGCCTGATCCGGTGTTTGACTTTGTCTGTGTGTCCAAAATCCAGGTCATGATGGGAGAAGACGTCTGGCATGGAGTTCAACATGTTTGTTACCCGTTCTTTCCATTCAGGAGGTAAAGGTGAGTCTCCGAAATCAAAACTCAGTTTTGTCGGTTGAGGGGGCTCCCTTTGCACGGCAGGGGGGCTTGGTTCCTTTATAGTTTGTTCTTTGTGTAGCACTCGCACAACAGTATTAACATCTGCCAATATTGTCTTGGACGGAATGATAATGTCATGATCTGTTTCATTTTTCAAAACAACAGGTAAGTGGCAAGGTTGTTTCCTTGGCAAGCTGACCAGGCTAGCTGAGACAAGGAGGCCGCTGGGCAAGGAAGAGGCTGATGGCTGTTCAATAATGACGTACTTTTCAGAATGAGCACTAGAGACATTAGCCATGCTTTCGAGGATGACGGTCTGTCTTGCGGGAACAACTTCAGGTGTCTTTCCAACCATCTTTGCCCAGCCAAGGGTATGACTGGTGGAGCTTTTCTGGCGCATTTGGAGGATTTTGAGGACAGCCCTATAGCCACAAGACAATGGCTGGAAAGTGGAGAGATTCAGGTCATCTTGAAGGTCAGCATAAAGGGCATCAAGAGTATTGGTGCCAATAAGCACCTGTTCATGGGCTGCGGAGCGGAGGTGGGGAATAACCAATGCCAAAGTGTGGACTTCAATGTCAGTCCCTACGAAGTCTTTAAGAAACGTAACAGAAAGCTCAATATATCCTAAGTAGGGGACTAATTGGCCGTTGGCACCCTCCACGTCAAGTAGATCGCCTAATGGATGGATGGTTAGATTTGACAGGTGTTGCTCATAAAAAGACTGGGGGACAGTGGTCACCTGTGAACCGGTATCTAAAAGACAACTGGTGGCTTTTCCTGCAATATTTACCAGAGCTGTAATTTTAGTTCCCACAAGGCCACAAGGAAGTGTTGTGGGCTTCCTCTTATTTTGAGCTCTCTTCCAGGCAATTTTTCCAATTGTGGGACTGGATTTGTCAGGTGTCACTCCCATATGTCCCTCTATGGGAGCAGATATCAGTTTAAATGTGCCTTAGTTAGAGGATTCCCATGTAGCCTGTTTTTCTCTCAGCTGTTTTTTCTTTACGGCTACGAGGGAAGGATTTGGGTCATTGTCACAAGCGGAGGCGATGTGACCATCCTCCCCACACTGGAAGCAGTACCAAGGGCGTGGTTTGCTGCTCATTTTGACAGTGGGGCTCTGCTGACTTGTTCCTTTTTTTTTTCATGGGGTAAGCCTCAGCTTTGGCGCTGGAAGCAAGGGACTTCGCTTTCTGTTTGGGCAGTTTCTGTTTTTGGCTCTCAGTCGTCATGCTGTTAAGTTGAGCACTAATATCTGCTATTTGTCTCTTCAGTGTCTCAACTTCAGTACTTTGAGCAGAATCAGTTATGGCATGTGCCGTTTGTAGATGAGACATGACACGTTGTTTACTGACACCATAAGCTGGCTTGGCGCTGCCCAAATGCTGCTTCATACGACTCATTTTTGCCGCCTGTTTATCCTCTTCTGTTCTTAATAGCAGCAACAGTTCTGCAAAGGATGGTGGAGTCCTCTTTTTTTGTTCAAGCTGAAGATCAACTATTAGTGTATTTTCCCAGCAACCGCGGCAGAACTGCTTTAAAAGTTGCTGATCAAAGTCATGAGACGACACACCACCACGTCTCATAGTCGTGCTCAGTGCAACGTGCAACCTCTGTAGAAAAGTGGATGGCTTCTCCCCATCATTCTGAAGTGTACTCATGAACCTGGCATAGAGTTCATCGCCATCTTCAACTGTTCCATAGGCAGAGTCAAGTAGTTCCAGATAGGCAGAAGGTTTAGCCTGTGGGCCAAGATGCTTTGTGATCTCAGAAGCAGGAGGGAGGAGACTGTCAAGGATGCGGTGCGTGCAGTGCGCGTCGGAAACTGAGGGATCTTTCATGAGGACTTCCACACTAGTGTGCCATGTGTCATAGTCTGCTTCGTTATTAGGATGTGGATATCTCCCTGAGAAAGCCCGAAGCCTACCTGGTGTAGCAAGGTGTGATGGGCTTTCACTGCTGCGGACAACGTGTTCAACCACCACTCGTTGAATGCCGGGGGGATTCACATCGATAGTGGACTGGGTCGTGCCACTAGTGACGACTGATGGAGTCGGTAACAAGGTAAAGTCGGTCAGGTTTTTAATGAGGGTCGAAGAGGTATGAGGCTGAACTGCATCAAGAGAACATCTTCTAGCTGCAGGGTCAGAGGGTTCCACAGAGTGAGGGTGTGGAGAGGATGAGACATTTTCCTGGTCAGGTGGTTCTGGTTGGGAGAGTGGGCTCTGCTTAGGTGAAGATTCTTGATGAGACTGGGGAGAGGGGGACAATGTGCTGTCTGTAGACAAGGCAAGATGTGCCAGTTCTTCTTTAAGCATTTGCTCCAAAGGTGTTCCACTTAGTTTTGCAATATCACACAGCTGTTCCATGTATGTTTTGGTAGCCTTGCTTCGGGCATCTAGTGTGTACACACTTGCCAAGCTCTTCACTTCATATACAGTGTCAGTCTGGGTGGGGTTCTGAAGCTTAAGGGGCAACAGGGGCACCAATGTTTCCATAGCTGTGTCATGTGTAAACTCTACGATGATATGTTTGTGGAAATCTGATTTGGGATCATCTATGCATAAATGGCGTTTAATTGAACCATATTTTTGAAGATAAGTGGATACTTCATCATCACTAGTTGTCTCAGTTAACCCACTAACCACGACTGAACAGGGGACTTTGACTGATTCCTGCATCACTATTTCCATTTTGCCGTACTTGGTTTTGAACACCTACCTTCAAATGTAGCAGGTTGTATGCACATAATAAATCTGACAATTACACACTCAGTTGGGCTCTCCTGGCTAGACTCGCCAAATCTGTAGCCCTTGTTACAATGTAATAACAGAGCACAGGTAAGTAATAATCAATACTAATATCTGCCCCAGTATCAGAAGACTTTAAGTTTGTAAGAGCCCTTATATTGTGAATACTCAAAAGACACAGGCAACAATGATTTGAGTTTGTGTGGCCACTTGTTATTATAAATGAATAACACAGTGAAAATACATCAGTTTGTTTCAAAACATTCAATGAAAAATAACAAACTAAAATAATAAAGCCGGCAGAAATAAAACCATCTGGTCCCAAAGTTGACGTTGGGGCCCTTTTTCCACTCAAGGTCAGAGAATCAGTGTTTGTTTTGTCCTACCACACAGTCCGTGAAGAAGGGGAATCTGGAAAATCCTTCACCACTCTCACAGTTCAATACCAGTAGATTCGATGTAGCTCGCCACCCAGCTCACACTGGGAATCTATAGATCTTGGGATCAGGAAACAATCTCTGGATCTCTGGAAACCTCACACGAAACCAGCAGGAAGCACTCCAATGGACATTGGGACGTGGCTGGAACCTCATTTGATGATATCACAAAAAACCTGACCGAGGGATCAGTCTATGAATGATCTTTACAGCATTTCACCTCGCCAGATCGGCGAAAATCAAATCTTCTCTCACGCTGGTCCAGTGGATGACAACGGTTTTATCTACACATGGATCGGACAGCACCCGAGGCGGCAAGTGTATCAGCGTCCGTAACCAGGAAATAATGACAGGAAGTAAAACTACGGGGCTGATCACCTGGGGCTCACGGGGTTCACTGATTGGCTAGGTTGGAAACCCGTTCTGCAGGTTTTCTTTTGTCTTCCTTTCTTCATTTTAAAACACTTTTAAACCACTTTTAATCATTTTTTTTGGTGCATATAAAATCAACTTCAATGAATTACCTATTCATTTCAAAATAAACTGAATTATTTATTTATTTCAAAATAAAATGAATTGTTTTAAGGATTTTTACTGTCTTTTCATTGAATTGTTTATTCACAATTTAAATGAATTATTTAAAAGGGAGAGTTCTAATGTTAAAGGGATGTCATTTTAGAGCCTGGGCTACATTTAGGTTGTAGAAAGCCTTCTTTACAAATAGATGATTTCTTATCTGTGGGGTTGGCAGAAAATAATGTTTTGTACAAGGAGAACAAACACTCTGCAATGGATAAACCAGGATGACCACTTGAAAGAAAGAAGGTGCAAGATACAGAGTTCATCTATTTATCTTTTTTGTTTGGGTCGCTTTATGTTACATCACAGAAAGGGAAACAAATATATGATCAGCAGTCAATGGTGAAGCTTAGCATCAAAATCTGTGCAGATTTAAATGGGAACAGATTTCAGTGTGCATAATAATACCTATGACAGGCGTGTGATAACAGGCAAAACTCTTCTTACTTCAAAATAGAAACAGAAGTTCAGTTGAGGTGCCATTAAAATATCAGCTGGAGATGCCATGGTCTGACAAATCACAGTGCAGAGTGCGAAGAGTGGAAACAAAACTGTCTTACAAATTATTTAAAGCCCCTGTTTAAGTTCAGTTATGATCAATTGCAAGTTTGGGTTTTTTCTCAACTGGCAAAAAAATAACATAATTTAAGATGGACGTAAAACACTATTTTAGATTGTCATTTAAAAAAGTGGGGATATCAGCTAAATGGACTTTTAATCATTTAATCATCATGAATTATTCTACTTTTGGGCTCAAAACTTTTTAAAAATGTAAATACTTCCTTTGGTTTCTGATTTATTTTGTATTTCATCAGTGCAAAAATAACAATTATTGTAGGAAAGAAGAAAAACGTCAACATATCACGTGATAGCAAACTTTTGAATGGTACGCACACCTCCGACTGGAAAATATTCCCATATGGCAGAACTGTATATTAACTGTGAATTACTATAACAAATACTTACTGTTAAATTTAGGCCTCTTGTTGGGATCACCATCCCAGCATCTCTTCATGAGGTCAACCAGCTCTTTCAACCCCTCCACCTCCATCTTCACCTTTTCAAGGTTTTCACAGGGAGGTCTTTGTCCAGCAGAGACCCCCATCTTGACAAGACCGTTATCAGCCGCTACGGTACATACAGTGATACAGTGATGACAAGCATCAAAACATACAAACACAACTGCCTGTGTGAATATATGTGTATAATGTATATGCAGTATCCAATTTACCAGGTAACATTCTTAGCTTAGTTGGAAAATGATCTATTATGAGGAAAATAATAAAGAGGCGATCAAACGAACAAAGCAAAAAAATAGATGTTGATATCTGTGAATAATAAACTAGAGTAACAAAAACGTCCACAAGCTGAAGGACAGTGGGAAGATAAAATCCACTATACATACCTGGATAGGGCTCTTTACCAGTTACAATAGACCACAGCAGGATACCGTAGCTGATTAAGATAGCAAAAGAGATATGATTGAAAGTAAAATGGTAAGGTTTTATCATACAGTCGTAATTTTATCGATAATTATTCTTTTTATACTATTAACCTGTATACCTGTATATGTCAAAATCACGGACAGGTTTATATGAAGCATCAAAAGCCTCAGGAGGCATGTACATGTATGTGCCTCCGGTCTCTCCTGTCTGCTCGCTGCTGCTGGTCAAAGCACTGGTGGAAACCCTGGACAGACCAAAGTCTGCTATCTACAGTGTAAGAGGGAAAACATCACATTAAGCAAACAATGAGATCAGCTGTATAAATGAAAACACAAGAGTTACGGTTACCCTGGCGTCGAGGTTTTCAGTCAGCAGCACATTGCCTGGCTTCAGGTCTTGGTGCACAATCCTCTCTGCATGGAGGAAGTTCATGCCTAGAGCCACTTGATGGGCCAGGCGGAAGGCCAGGGGCCACGGTGGAGGGCCCGACAGGTGCTCCATCAGGGACTGAACAGACCCCCTTCTCATGTACGGCATCACTATTCCGTGTTTCATGGATCCCTTATAAATTTCATAAACCCTCAGTACAAACTCAGAGGGCACCTTTTCCATGAGAGTGGCCTCTTCGTAGCTAGAAAGAGGGAGGGGAGTGTTGGAAAGAGTGCAGAGAAAGCAGATGAGATGAGAACTAATATTTAAGTGTGTATTGATGAGCATGAATTAACCATTTCAGCAGACATGTATATATTTACCCAACATCAGTGCCAAGTATCTTAATGGCCACATCAAACCCCCAGACTTTGTGCCTGGCCCTGTAGACATCACCAAATGCCCCAGAGCCGACAGGCTCCCACTTTATGTCCAAGTTTTCATCACCAACAGGCTCAAACTTGTGGCTCGGCAGTGCCATTTCCTGTTTTAAAGAGAATGAGAATCTGCAGTCTCAATCATGGAGAGAAGAACTACGAAACATAAATAGTAGAAGTGTGTTAATAACTGCTGAGCAATCACTTCTTGTACACCACAGTGTGGTTACTGCGTAAGCTGTGGTTTTGTTTGTACATCATCACTAAAAGATTGTGTTAATGCTCACAAAGTGCAAGCTTTAGGTTATAAAGACACTGACAAACATTTCCCACAACTTTTCCCTGAGAAAGCAGCCTACCACTCACCTTATATCCTCGCGTTGTCCGTCGCGCAGAGGTTCAGGAGTTAGTTCATACTGAAGCTGTGTCGAACAAGACTGTGAAAGTTGCATTTTCCTGCGCCAGCCCTCTGGTATGCACTGAGGGGAGGAGTTCAAACACAGGGGGACACGGGGTGGGGCAGCGTCTCAACAGATTGTATGAACTGCAGGCGTTGTAGATAGACAGTCTGGATCTCATTTTATGTTGCCGCAGCAGAAAATTAAGGGATGAGGTAAATGTCAGTGAGGTAAAGCTGAATTTAAATGCTTTCACGCACAAAGTTAGACTACAATTTTTATGCCACTGCCTAAAGTATTTTGCATACATTGTGAGAGGAAGTTACAAGAGGAAACAAAGAAAGTTTGGCAATGATGGGAGAAAAAACCTTATATGGCAACCCCCCACTCTATCAGTCAGACCCTGTCAAGACTTGCTTGACAGGGTCGGACAGGGTGCTTATCTTTGGGTGTGGTTTACAGAAAATACAAAAAGGTTTGGCTGACTTTGCTTGACTGATGAGTCTTTTTAAACGTATCTTGAGAGCTTAGCCTTTCGAGGGAAGCCACACCTCCGTCTTTAGGTGACAGGGATTTGTACATTTTACATTTTTTTTATATTTTTACTTTTTTGCCTGAACAATTGCTCTGAATGTCAAAAAAAAAAAAAAAAACTTGGTTCATGAATAAGAGATCAAGCTATTTATGAGATTAAATGATTTTAGCTGTGTCAATTTAATGAAAATGTATTTTGAATTTGGAGCTAGACAAACAAACCTCTAATTATAAGATTATAATTGTTTGCGATTTGCAAATTGGTGAGGACCCAAATGCAGACACAGAGGCAGACAGGAAGACAGAACATAAAGCAAAGTCCAAATTTAAAAACCTGGAACCTTGAACCTTGAGAGTACATGTACACAAACAAGTTTCAACTAGATCTTAATCTGCAAGTTTCTTTTTAGAAAGAAAAATATATACATTATTCATGGCAGATAATATACTTAAAAAGAGTTTACAAGTTTGAGCATAATTCTTTGATTATGTACCAAACTGTACACGCACCTATAGAAACAAGTATGTACATTTTATTCAAACTGGAGAAAATGATATTAACATTTACACAACATTAAAAGCTGAGCTGGTGCCACTTGAGTGCACTGAGCCTTGCTTTCATTACAACTACTGCATTCATCAGTCGTATGATTATATGATTTCTGACCTTCTTTCTCTTTCTCATTACTTATCTTTATTTGATGCTCTCTCTCTCTCTCTCTCTCTCTCTCTCTCTCACTCTCACACACACACACACACACACACACACACACACACACACACACACACAAAACAAAAGCCCCGCCAAGACTGTCTAAATTATTGATACCAAACACTGCTCTAAAGAAATCACAGTCTGCAGCACAGGTGTCTGCTAACATGACGGCTACCGTGGATTTAAATCATATATGTGCACGATCACACATGCACACGTGCCACGTTCAGTGAGGGGAGCTGTATTTACCCACATCCCATGCTGCCTTGCTGTTTCAGCCGGCATCGATAGGCGCGGTCTGCTCTCCGCTCGCTGCATTTCCATCGCTCTCTCCCCTCCCTCTTCTCCACCCACCTTCATTTACGCTCAGCACGGTGTGGACCTCTCTCACCAGTGGCTGCTCCCTCCGCTCCATCTCACTCCTCCTGGCTGCCTCCTACCTCATCCTCTGTCCTGTGGAAACTGCCTGCTACTCTCTCCTTTATGTGTTTCCTTCTCATGCTGATGATATATGAGGCAGGGGGGATTAGTCTGAAGGGGATCTCCCTGCGCTGGATCTCTTGAGCGGAGAGGTGAGGTGAGCGCCTGTCTTCCCCATCACAGGGGAGGGAGTGCTTGAGACTGGGAAGCATCACTGATGCAGGTTACGCCCTCTGGAGCAGCGACTGGACAGCACCGGGAGGAAGGCAACAACGTGCACGGCTGGATGTGCTTTGTGTAGTGAGGAGAGTAGAGTGGAAAAGAGGAGGCAGGAGGCAGCAACAGAGGGAGGGGAGCATTTAGCAAGAGGCGCCCGAGTCACAGGGGTTTGGGGGAGGTAGGCGTGGGGTCTGCAGGGAGTGTTTTAAAAGTGAAAGGAGGAGTGAGGGACGGGGGGTGGGGGGGGACGGGGATCTGCTCTGCTCGCAGATCAAAGAACTGGAAGACGGAGGGCTGCTTTCCGCTCAGTCTGAAGAGTCGCAGAGAGACTGGGGAGTCACAGGCTCTCTCTCTCCAGGGACTGTGGCTTTACAATCAGACACCAAAGGCTGTCTGCAGCACTCACTGAGAGACAGAGGTGGTTAAAGGGACACAGAGTGGGAGGGCCAGTCAGAGGGCTTCATCCGGAGACAGAGGTGAGCTTGCTTCCTGAGCAAGGACTCAGAAAGAGAGGATCAAACAGGAGGATAACGAAGAGAGTCCCTCCAGGAAATTGCAGACGTTCCCGCTCCACAACAATCTATAGGAGGATCCCGTCATGGCCGTCCAACTCATGCCCGAATCAGCCGTGTGTTTGCTCATGGTGAGTCTCGGATGGGTATAGTATATCCGCCGCTGTCTACTGTCCGTCTTTGTTTCTTCCCTCATCACTCTCCCCACATTTCCACTGAGGTTAGCTGTCATCTCATTAAAAGAGATGTTGCTTGTGTGCTCCTCCCCTTTACTACACATCTAAAAAGCCTAAAGACGCAACTTCCTAGTGAGGCTCAGCAGCTGCTTTCCAAACTAAAGTAACGGGTGTCTTTTGCTCCTGCCTCAGAGAAACTCCCGCTTTTGTCTAACTCGTCCACGTGTTCAGCTGCTGCAGTGGTCAAGTGAGGGAGAAATCCCTCTCAGGCTATTGCAGGCATCTGGGATGCGGTGTTGAACATGGAGGCTGAGCATGCCAAGATGTCATTTAATAAATCTTATTATATGTGAGTGAGTGACATGACATGTGTGTCTGCAGCGCAGCGATGTGCGTAAGTTGCTAAAGGGATATGATCTGTGTGTGTGTGTGTGTGAAAGCGAGATCAGCGTGCAGTCATTTCCCATCCTCAACACTGAATCAATTCGATTACACATTACAGAGGAAAACAGTTTTTGCAGCCCGTGGCAGTGCATTGTGGGATCTTGTTAGTGTAGGATCCAGTCCCTCACTGACATGTACCAGATTGGCCTGGCTTGGCTTGGCCTGGCTCAGATCTGACCATAGAGAGCGATGACATAGAAACACGCAACACGCATAAATCCATTGAACTCCCCTCTCGTCTGTGTCCGGCCGCACAGCGAAACAATGGCAGTTGTCGCTTTGCTGCATGTGTAGAATACAGATAAGGCATGCACCCCTCTCATGATGAGCTTCAGTGAATTTGAAGGTGCGCACCATACAACAGGGTGACTTTGTATAAGAGAGCCTGTTCTGCTCATTCTCATTCTATAGTGTTGGCATCCTGCAGTCCCAGGGGGAGTCACGCATCGCCGCACTACCTGCTATCTCCACCTGTCACGGCTGTCTGTTACTATGGCGATAGGCCATGCACCCCACTCGAGGGAGAGGCAGCAGTAAAAGGAGTAGGGTGGGAGAAGAGTGCGTGAGATGATGGACAGGGCAGAGCGAGGAAGGTGAAAAAAAGGAAGTGTGAGTGATGAGGGCAGGAATGGAAGGTGAAGGAGTCAATCAGAGAAGGAGGTTGAAGTGAAAGTGGGCTTTTATCTCCACAGAAAGTGGGACACAGCTACAAATATTGGATTGTTAGGATTGTTTCCACCAAAATAGATCCATCCTTGAAGGGGTTTTTTGTTTTTACAGCAAAAATGGGTTCATCTGCAGAGCGTTGCCTCCTGTAGCGCTGGGAGACAGTTGGCGTCCCGTGACTCCATTTTATACTGCACATGCCTTGCAAATAGCATTAGCACGGTGGGCGTTCTCTTACAAGTGCTCTCACTGTCGTGGCTGTCATAGCCCTCGATGTCACCCCAGAGTTTTTTTTTTCTGCCAGAGCAAAACTGGCTTACTGTCACAACTTTTAACTCTCGCTGTTCCATTTACGATTATAGCCCGAAACACTTCTACAGTTTCATCGCCATCCTGAGCCACACTTTGCCAGTTGGCAATGAGCAGCACACTCCAACATGGAGGGCACTGCCGGGTTCTTTTGGTGTTTTCTTTGGCAGAGGTTTTATTTACGGCTCCAGCTCACTGCGGCTGAGGAACAACACCATTTAAATCCGTTCCGTGTTGACTTTCCCCTTTACATACACGCGCTGAACAAGATTGACATGGGATAACTAATTTCAGAGCTCAGTGATTTGTTCACAAAATCCATCTGGCATTTGTATTCACGCTGACATGTTCAGAGCTCGAACCTATCTTAATTATTAATGGGGGGGGGGTTATGTGTGTGTCTGTGTGTGTTGTCTGCGCATGTGTGTGTGTGCGTGTGTGTGTGTGAGCCAAGATTAATATTGATCATGCTTCCTGCCTCTGTGTGTATTAATATTTCAGGTGAATAAGTGATTATCTAATTACGCTGCTTTTATCAGGCGTTATTCACACAGCACAGCAAATGATCCGCATCGAAAATCAAATAGATAGATAGATAGATAGATAGATAGATAGATAGATAGATAGATAGATAGATAGATAGATAGATAGATAGATAGATAGATAGATAGATAGATAGCACATGCAGGATAAGATGACGTATACTTATTTTCTGCCATGTGGCTGACACAAATAAATAAATGCAGGAAATTGTGTTTTATTCTCCTCTGGGCTTTGTTGGTCTGGGACTAATGTGATTGGCTCAGACTTGCACAGGCTCAGCAATAAAAAGCGAATGGTCTCATGTCTGTCATAGAGACTGGGCCAAGAAGGAGCGAGACCATTGTGTGTGAATTATGACCGGTATCCTAATATTGTTATGAATGGCTTAGATCAATTTAATTCTATGACTGGGAGGAGAAAATTGATAAATGGGTCTCAGGGGAATTACTCTCTTTCATAAAAACGCTATAAAAATCCATGGGAGATTAATTAATTCAAATACGAGCACATTTGGTGCATTCGCTGCAGGTATGTCTCTCTCTCCCTCTGCCCGGTTTGATGGGTTTTCTGTTTTAAGCGAAGGATGAGGGGGATCAATAACAAGTCTGTCTCCGGCTAAGACACACAGAGACGTGCTGTCATCTGATATCGGAGCAGATCACGAACTAGATGACCTCAATGTGGCATGCAATACCTTTACTGCTGAGATCTCTATCATGGGAGATTTGACAGCTTTATCCTCCTTCTCAAACTGGACTGTATGGCCACTGCGCCAGAGCGAAAATCTCTTTCGGGCTCAAACTAATGCGCGTGCTCTTGATTGCAGGGTTCCTTTTGTACTTTAAAATCAAAACTGGAGCAGCTAAAGTCTCCGCCACCTCGCTCATCCCTGAGCTGATTAGCTCCGCTCTGGAGAGCCCTTGAGGAGAGCGGCTCTTTCAGATATCTTCGAGATGGATGTACCCTGTGGGGTAACCTGAAGCACAAAATTAAATGCAAACAAAAGCCAAATTAAACACGCTTTAAATCTGCGCCTTTTTGATGAGCACGGGAGGTAAATAACAGCGACGATTAAAGACTAAATCCCAACAACATCTCACAGGCTCCAGTCACGAGGTTTAGTTTTCTGATGCAGCTAATCCAGGATTTATTATAACTTCAACACATTCCGATAAAGCGTCACATGGAATAATAATTAGAGCGAGGGATGAGGCTGTCAAAAAATAAAAAAGGGAACACATTTTATCTCAATGTTCTGCTCCGGCTCATCGTGTTCCCTTTTTGTTGCAGATCTCTTGCTCTTGTCAGAGTGGTTGCCTCTTTGCGTATGCAGACAGGGGCAGTTGATCAATATGCATTTTGCTATCTGTTACACTGGGGCCCTGCAAATCCAGCTGAGAGAAACCAGGGCAACTTGGTATCTTGACACACACAGAAGCTAAGTGGATTATCCTCATATTGCTGAAGGGGTTCTGCTCTGCATACAGCAGCTCAGAGCTCCACTGTTCCTCGCCGATACAGCAGCATATACACGCAGACCACCTCTGTCTGTTTCCCGCGTGGAAGAAGCTCCGGTGGCGTGGCGGTAGATGACATCATCACACACCTGCCAAAACAATTACCATGTCTATGAAAGCGGCAAAGTGTGCGGCTTGCACTTTGTCCCAGCGTGAAGTCACGTTGATGAACTGATAACGAAGGTGTTATTTGCATTTGGCTACACAGACAGAAAAGGAAAACCCAAAGACAAAGACCCCTCGCTGCCCTTTATGTTGGCGTCCATGTCTCTTCATTACTGTCCCTCATTCAATTATCCTGTCACTGAGCATGGAGACCAGATGACTCAGTGTGATCAAGCCAGAGAGGATTCATTGAGCGGTAATCAAATCACCGCCCTATGACGTGATGTATTGAGTGCGTGTGTTACTTAATTGCGATGTGCCTTCATATGCGCGTGCTTATCCTTAAAAAAATGTAAAGTTAAGATAACAAAACATGAGTTACGATCAGTGTTTGATTATGTTTTTGCGTTATCCATCCCTGATTTGATGCGTGCCAGGATAGCAGCCAGTGTACAACCGGAGGAGGGCTGAACAGTATGGGGGGAGGGTGAGCGGAATGACATCATACTGAGATAATTGATTACTGCCCTGTAACAATGGCAGAGGAAGGGAAGCAGATAACATTTTGTGTAAGTGTGTGCGTGTGTGTGTCTGTACGTAAATGTGGAGAGGTGTATCTGATGCTTTTGGTGCATCCGGTTGGAGCGAGGAAAGTCATTCAGTGATTCACGTCTCATGATCTTTCAGTTTACACCGTCAACACGTCAATTTTAACTCAGCCCACAATCTTGTTATAAAAATAGGAAACCAAACAGAACAAATGCATCTTCATTTCACGACCAGAGCTGAAGGCAATCTTGTGCTTATTCTCCTGCTGAACCACATTCCACCCTGCACTGATTCTTACCTCTTACGGGTGATTAGTATGAAGGAGAAGCACACAGGCACAGATGGCATTTCATTACTGCAATTTCCTTTTTTACTGATGTCTCACTATCTGCCACTTAGTGTTCTTGTCACGTCACAGAGCTTTTCCTCCGGCCCACTTCCCTTTTAGTGTATTTGTACAGCGCTAGGTTCCTCTATAATGAATAAATAAACAAATTAAAATCATAATTTTTCCAATTCATCATTTCCATAAAGCTGCAGTCGGACTGCAGAACAGTCATGCTTGACTGATGTTAGGAACCGGTTTTGCTGCTGTCAGCTAACTAACACTCTGTACTTGCTGCAGGGGGGAAAGAAAAGCTTTTTACTATGAGAAATGAATACTGCAAATACCAGGTGTGTGCATCATGTTTGGCATTTATGATGCATGTTTGTGTTCGTGTGACATAACGCAAACCAAATGCAAGACACACCAAGGTGGGTAGGTTTGCAAGCTTTAATACCAGAGCTCCAATATCCAGAAAAACACAAAAACGGACGTAAACTGGCAGGGACGATGCCGAAAAAGAACCAAAGAGAAATTAAAAACTAAACGAAGCACAAACCAGAAGCCCAGAGAACAGAGGGAGGAAACTGAAAAACACAAAGAGCACAAAATAAATGCACAAAACAGACAAACTGACAAAGAGACAGGTTACTTGAATATACAAGAGGCTAATCAGGTACAGGTGAAACCTGTTGGGGAAGAAATACGATTTTTCCAGGGCGGTATGTCTCCAAACTACTTGTCATACTTGTCATACTACATACTCGTCTTGTACAGACATTAAAGTCCTCCATTCCCATCTCAACTTACAACTTTATACCCGGTTTGTCAGTTCCTCATCTGATTGATCGGAAGCATGTTGTCGCGTAATAGTTGCAATGTTTACAAATGGGAGAGTTTGAGGGTCAGGAGGTGTTAACAACAAATATTAAGATCAAAATTGTGGATCTTTTCATTCAAAGTTTCTTGTAATTATTTTGTGTTGGATGCTTTCATATAAAAAGGTCTGAAAGTCTAAATTAAATGTGTCAGGCTCAAACAAAGCAGACCTGGGAGAAGGTTTTTCATTACCTTCGATTTTTGGCCACCAGGGGGCAGAAGAGCAACTATCCCGGGCTTTTAACGCCTGAAGTCGTTATTTAAGGTCTTTTAAATGACATTTTTTATAGTCTTTTAAATGACATTTTTTATATCTTTTAATGTAATTTGTGTGTGCCTGTAAAGCACTTTGAGTTGCCTTGTGTCTGAATTGTGCTATACAAATAAACTTGCCTTGCCTTGCCCAACCATGTTAGCGAGCATCCAGCAGAAACAGAGCATCGGTAATATCCCACATGAGCGGTGTTTCTGGCCAATGGAAAATGTAAGTCTGATATTTATTCTTCTCTCTGCTCTGGTTTGGTCTCCTTCAACTCCTGAAAATGTTTTTTTTTGTGTGTGTGTGTCTTTAGCTCGCCATGTGCTCAACTTTCTTTACCAGCTAACATTAGCTACCACTTTGTGCTAGCTAACTTTGTGTGCTTCTGGGCAGGTTAGCATAGAGTGCCTTTTTATTTGAGCTTGAACCATACTGTATCTAAATGTGCAGACTTTTGATATAAGGACAATGCACTGAGCTAAAATGGGTAAAAACCGCCACAGAGCTGCAGAGATGGTGAAAAAACTAGAGGTGTCCTTGTTTCTTACATGCTGTTAATTTCATGTCATGATGTGAGATATTACTGCATATTTATATTTTCATGTGGATGTCGTTTACGTAATTACCCGTCTCAAGGTTGAAAGTAAAACCCATTTGCTGAGTCCACAAAGTCACGGGCACAGCTCAGGTTTGATATTGACCGCCGCTTTGATTCTCTGGTGTCTCCCTACTGAAAGCTGTCCATGATCAGAGTATTGATCGGCTCATCTTAGATCAGAGGGGCCATGATCAAGACATTCTGCTTCTGGCTGGTTGTAACCGTTGTGTAACCGCAATGTTTCATTACAGAAGTGATTTTTGAACATGATTTATTGTTTGTTTTTTGTTTCCATTTATTAAGCTGCTAAGAAAGAGGAATAGTGTAATGTAAATGAGAGAACAGGAGGGTAGCCAAGAGGAAGCGCAAACGAGAGATGGTTCTCACCTCTCACCACATGCATAAATGTATAAGGGATGGTTTGTGTGTGTGTGTGTGTGTGTGTGTGTGTGTGTGTGTGTGTGTGTGTGTGTGTGGTGTGTGTGTGTGTATACCAGTAAATCTCCTGAGCTGTTTACACTGCAGCCTGTTTAAGGACTATTGATGAGCTGCAGGGGTGAAGGCGCCTCAATTCTAATTGACTTCACCAGAGTATCTGCTCGTTCAGCCGTGGTCATTTGTGAGTGTGTGTGTGTGTGTGTGTGTGTGTGTGCAGCCAGGGGAAGGTCTCAGGTGTGAATATGTGAAGTGTTTGCAGTGTGTGTGAGCGCGGTGCATCCCCCTCCTGCATGTTAATGCGTGCGGCAGGCTCTCAGCGGAGCGTGACAGCGTTCCTTGTGCATCTAATGGTCTGCCGGCGTTGAGCCAGGTTATCAGCTGAGCTTTCGCCCGTGTAGGTGACGTGAGGAACGGGTTACTGAAGCAGCCATTAGCCTGCAGGACGTGGCCCAGTGTGTGTGTGTGTGTGTGTGTGTGTGTGCCCTGACAGATGCTCATCAAAGACTGCCGCTGCTTCCCTGTGCTCTGTCTGTCCGCCTCCATCCTGGGGTTTATTAAGTCTCTCCAGCTCTGTTCCATTCTGGCTACCTCTGCAGGTGCACTGACGAGCACTGAAGTTGCTCAGGTGAAACGCGGCTGGTTAATTATGCGACTCTTGCGATTCTTTGCAGCGTTTGTGCATAAATGTGGGTCAGTATTTGCATTCGCTGTAAGATACGGGCCGATTCATTGATCGAAGAGCAGCCAGAGAAAGAGACGCGTCTTTCTCTCGCCCACACACATGACCTGCTGTATGGTGCTGTCAATCGATGCTTTCAGAACAAACAAAATGTTTAGATGAAACTGCTGCACCCGCTCTGAGAGATCCCCGTCTCATTCCGGTTGGCTTGCAGGGTATTGCCCACGGCGAAGCCCGCATATATGACATTTATCTGACGGCTGTCCCCTTTAGAAGGTCAAGCTGCCGTGGAAATAAACCTTTCAGAGTAGATAAATGAGGGCTTTTCTGCTCGGTGTTGCGGCATCAAAACACAATAAGCCCAGTGTGTTCCAGTTTAATCAATCACAGTCGAATCTGAGGCAGGCTGTGGTGTAGCAGAGGAGAGGTCATTTACTGCTCTTTCTTCTGCCTTTCGTTGCTGTTTTTTTAAAATCTCCTCTTGCCTTTGACGTATGTGAATTTGTTGTGACTTTAGGCAGTGAAAAGGAGTGAAGGTGGGTTGAGTTTTATCATATTCGTGGTTTTAATGTAATGAATACATAAATTATTTTCCAGGGCAACAGCAGTGTCACATTTGCAAGGTGCCACCTGTCACCCGTGCCAGGATGCAGGCTGAGGGGAGGGGCGGGAGGGTGGCATGGGAGGCGGAGAGTGGCAGAGGCACCAGGCGGTCTGATTGGTTCGCCATCTGTCTTTGGGACGGAGCAGATGTCTGAGTGGAAAGACCGATCTCCGTTTGCTTCCAAGTTCACTTTCTCCTCTCTTTGTGTGTGTGTGTGTGTGTCTATTGCTGCGAATGTGTGCACGGGTGTGTTATCGTCGTTTTGTGTGGCCTCTACAGTGTGCATGTGTCTGACGTTTCACACTCTGGTTGACACAGGTCCCACCGGGGCCGATTGTCTTCCATATGGAGTGAGTTAACAGAGATCAGGTCCTCGTCATAATGAAGAGCTGTCTTGTTAGCAGCACTTACGCGGTAGACGGCTGAAGAGGGCCGATGTGACCGCAGCGAATCACTCTGCGCCTGTCATACGTGTAAGCTTTATTGAGCAGACAAAAATAAACTTGTATTTTTAATGATCAAAATAAGAATTAGAGAGAAGGGGTTTTGTTTTAATCCCCTTCACTTCACCCTCTCTTGCACCGGGGATCCGATGTCCATCAGGATTAGCTGAGGGTCTTTGACAACTGCTTGTTAAAATTTTAATTGGCACACAAGCAAACCACATGTTAGGTACACACACACCTGAACATGTGCATATTTATGAAACTAAAGCTTATTTAGCTGATTCCTACTTTTCAATTGAGCTACTGGGCCCAAAGAAAACAAACAACAAGCTAAAGCTTTCACACTAGAAAAGAGGAAGGATCAGATTACATGAATGATTCAGAGGGGAAAAAATCATATTGTGATTTCCTCTAAAAAAACAAAACAACTATTAAAATCATAATGATGTGACATTTCTCTGGGTCTGTACTCAACACAAATGTTCTTTAACGTCTGGATAACAAAATTTAGAGGGCATCTTTTGTGCAACATTTTGCAGTTTCGATAATATCTTGATTATTTGTGCAGCCCTGGTTGAAATGAAAATAGTTGCTGTGTAATGTGTTATTTGGGCAATAGCATTTTACATCACCATTGACCTGTTTGTTTGTTTTTTTCAGTTTTTCTTCCCTGAAAAGAAGCATGATCATAAGAAGTGAAACCAAGAGGTGCAACATCCTGTTGGCAATAGGAAGTCACATGTTTTCTCTGAATACTGAAAACTACCAGTGCCACTCAGGAGCACTATAGCAGTACATTTCACAGTGAAATCTTTACACTATTTCATTGTTGACATTGTGTTGGATAATGGGGACAATTTTTAAAGAGCAGAAAGAAAGATACCTGAATCAGAGCTGGCTTCAGTCCAGTGCAGAGACACTGTAAGGTTTCTCACTTCCACCGACAAAAGTGTGACCTTGGTTGTCCTAGCAACAGCTGCCCTTTTGTAAAGCATTTGGAAACAATTTTTAATGCCCCCTTCAATGTTCAGTACAAAGATTAATTAAAGTAATTCATATATGACCACCCCAGTGTATTAAAGATGTACTTACTCCCCCGACCCTCAATATCTGTAGCCGAAAGGAAGAAATTAAAAGAGAGTGTAACAAAGTGTATTGATGCATGAAAAAAAAAAATATAATTGTTGTCATTATCAATTAATCTTGATGATAAATGTATTATCTGGTCGAAAAAAGTCAGAATATAGCTGAAGATGACATTGTCATGGACATTGTTTAGTTTTATCCGGCCAAAATTCAAAGATATTACAGACAGACAGTCTAACCTCATCAGAGGAATTGAAACCGTAGAACACACTTGTGATTGCATCACCACAGAAATCAGAATTAATCATATACAGTTATGCCACATACATCAGGGTAAAAATGAACAAGAACAGTTTATATACATGCATGCATAATTATAAAGTAGCAGTAGTAAAGCTATAAGGGGACTCACTTTATTAGTGTGTGTTTATGATAACAGAGTGCTAGGTGGCTGTCTGTGTTTGAGGAATGGTGGTTTTGGTGATTTTAAACATGGACGTGGTTCCAAACATTGTGGCTGAGCTGTGACAGGATTTAAAAGAGTAAGGGGGAATATGAGCATCATGCAAATTTTACAGATGATTCACCACCGAGCAGCGAGGGAAGGAAGATGATGAAAGAGCAGGACACAGAATGAGGAAGAGAACGAGAACACATGTAAAGTGATTAATGTAGCGTTGCTTGTTTGCCTCTAGAGGGAGCTGAAGACTATTGAATCACATCAAAATAAAGTCCTGTACTTCTTCACAAGGAAAGTGTGAATTATGCTTATGTGTGATGATCTAATGATGCTCCGTGAATTTGGCGAGGCTTCTTAGATCCCTGGTGGTCGCAGGGAGTGTGTGGCGTGTCTGTGTGTTCCGCCTTGGCCTTTGAATGCCATTTTCTTCTGGTGGGCTGAGCACAGTTGCTTAGTTAAAGCGTGCAACCCCTGCAGGTATGAGCAGGTCAGGGAGCAGGAAGGCCAACAGTAGATGCTTCTCCACAGCATGTTACTGTAAATGGCATCTCCCCATGGGTCTGTTCACATTCGTACACACACACACACACACACACACACACACACACACACACACACACACACACACACACACACACACACACACACACACGGCAAACGCAGTTCACGGTTGTTACTGTTAAAGAAAATCTGCTTCTTGTCCCAGTTAATGCAGCTGGGTGTTGTTAATGAGCTGACGGGCTGATATGACTGATTGATGACTATTATCAGAGCTGCTGATTTTAAGCATTGCTAGACCTTAGCCACACTAATCCCCTCTGTAATGCATAATATATTACCCTGCAGACACACCAGCCAGCAACCCATATACAGAAAGTACTGCTTGACAGCCACATCCCATCTTAGCATGTTCACGCATTTTTACCAGAGCCAGGGCAATCTCTCAATTAATTGATTAGAAAGACAGTTAATTGCCAACCATAACCTAACTGTCATTTTTCAAGCAAGAAGGTCAAACATTTGCTGGTTTTAGCTCCTTTAATTAAAGGATTCGCTGCGTTTCGTTGTCATTGATGACTTTGTGCTCTGGGAAATTGCGATGAGCTTCTTTCACAGTTTTTTCTTTGACATTTTAGAGACAAAAGGTTTTATGGATTAATCAGCAGATTCATAGATGATCTTTTCATTATTTATTACTTAGACTCACATAAAGTTATTTTGCGATCATCTACATTACTGTAAATATGAAAGCTTACCAAACCATATTAATAACAGCATTCACACATGGTTTTTGTCTTTACATTGTCTTGTCTTGCTTTTCTTAAACTCTTCTTTTCCCATGGATAAAAGTGAGCATTCCACATTTCTGTTTCCATCCTCCCTTTATCAGGCCAGTCGTGGAGAACTTTAAACATAATGAATCATACGTCTTCTACTCCAGCCTCGCTGTGTATCTGAAAGCACCATGTTGGTGTTGTTCCAAGAACATCATTATTAATGTTGCCCCAGGATCATTTCAACTGAAGAAAAAGCGACTAAGTCTGCATAGCGTGAGCCGTTGTGACTGAATATAGGACTGAATATACTGTTCAATTTCTGTTTCAGTCGTCTGTTGATGTTTGGTTTGGTTTCGGCAACAAAAACACTTTTTTTATATTTAGGAAAAAATAGTTTTCTTTTTCCCTGAATCACAAAGCTACAACATTAAAAAAACATAATTTGTAAATTGCACCGATGGTCCTGGAGCAACATTATTTATGATGTTAAAGTAAGACCACCAACTTGGAGATATCAGATTATACGATAAGATACTTCTGTTGGTTTTTCCAAGAGAAACCCTGAAATAGCTTTACCAAATATTATGCGGACTGAAGAAGAGCTTGGGACACACAAATATTTGCTCCTGTTCCCAAATAAGAGGTAATCTCCTCCTAATCCCTCCCTCTGATGTGTGACTATGCCCCTCGGATTTATTTATTTTTTTTACTTCGAAGAAGATGTTCCTGAAATTAATGATTGCATCCAAATGAAAATATAGAAAATCCCACTTTGCACAGAAAAACAAAGCAGCAAATCCCCTTACAGCCATATCAGCAATATCCTGTAGAGTCCTTTGGTGTCAGAGTAATTCAGTGTATAAGAAAGGAAATACCCCGATTCTAATGCTGGATGACTGTGCATGTACACAGACTTGAAGGTATTCCTATAGTCCTGTCACTGTGGTCGCTGAAGATAATTGACATTCCTTTCCACACTCCTGCTGTTTAAATATCAGCGAAAACCACTTAACACCATTTCACCATCATTTTTTTTCCAGCCTTGAATTTTGCCTTCATTACACCCTGAAACACAAGATTAATTCCACTCCAAGAGGAATCTGAATGTGAGTGACATGTTAATGGATGCATGCTAACACCACCGACTCGTAGACGAGAATTCAATTACAGTCAGATCAAGGATACATGACAACAAAGAGATGAATCCGATAAATAAGAAATGTGTTTTCCTGTATTAATATTCCAGCAAGTGATGGGAATCCAGATTTTATCAATGTGGAGATAGCGGAATGAATTCAGCTTTTTCATTATCTCTCCTATTATTGCATCTTCCCTGCATGCATTTCTGCATTATTCATGAAGGCTGGCGATTTAGCAAAGATCCAATTTTTGGCAAAGAGTATGTTAATTGATTCGTTATCCACTGTATTGCATTTGTAATATCACATTCTCATACACCTTGCTGTAAGGAGGTCATGTTTTATTTGAGTAGAGTACCTGCGTGTTCTGTGTGAGGTTTAACAGTAGAGGGCAGTGTGTGAATGTGGGTGGGCGGCGATGCATCGGGATGAGTCCGTGCAGTGATGAGTGTCTGACCGTGCTTTGGGCATGTGTGTGAGTGTACAGCGTGTGTCAGAAATATAGAAATAGGTCGGATTGTGTGTGGGTGTCTAAAAAAATGCCACACACGCAAAGCCCGGGCTCTGTGTGGAACAGGCTTTTCACGAGTCGATGTGTGAGTAGTGGCACATGATTGACGATGCTAGACGATTAATTTGGGATTTGGGTTGCGAAGATTGTGTTGCTGTGAACGCACACAAAGACACAGCAAACCCGTAATTTAACCAACTCTCAACCACGCTGTCACTCTCTATGTGTCTCTCTGCAAGGCCCTGTGTGCCGTCTGCAGAGAGTGCTGGTCGCCCCTGACAACAGTTGCTAGGAAACCATTCTAGGGTGACGTCATAGCATCAGGCATGCTCGCGCCGTGGCTCACGATGAATAAAAACTGATTCACTTTCCCCTGCGAGCAGAAATGTGCATTGAAATAAGATGAAATAGTTTACAGAACCGATGTTAATACATTAATGCACACGTACAGTATGTGGAGGGTGTTTTATGCTGATGTTGCCTTCTCAGCTGGCTGCCATGAGTTGTGATCTTGTGGGAGAAATGTGAACGTCATCTGTCTGATGGTTACGTAGTTGTTGATTCTGGCTGAAACAACACATTTCTAATCAGCGGGACCACAAAGGCTGCTCCTTTGCTGGGTGAAAGTTATGGAAATGAGATTGATTAAATATTCTCCCTCTCTCTGTCGCTTCTATTATCTCTTGCCCACTCCCTCTCTCTCAATCCCTTATGTCCTTCTCCTGCAAACCCCGTTCACATTACCCTCTACCATCCATCTCACTCGGTCTCTAATTCTCCGTCTCTCTGCAGTAGTGAGATAAGATGTTCCTCCCTCTGAGCTGTGGTGAGGTGTGGGAGAGTGAAGAGGGGCTTTTCCCTCTCTTCCTTTAACTACCTCCAGGACTGCAGGCCAATGAGGGCAGCCACACATAGCAAATGTACATCTGTGCATAGTGGTGGAGGACATTCTCAGTGTGTGTGTGTGTGCACACGGTGTGGCAATGCGCGTGTGCAGCATGTTTCCTGGGATTGCTGTTTAATGAACTTTAGATTGGATGTCAGACAAATTCCCTCTGGCAACAATCAGCCCAGCTCTCTCAAACATGGCCGGGACCCTTGGCTCAGGGACTGGGCCTGAAGTAGTTTCACACTCCAATATATCATAGTAAATCTCAGCCTTGGCCACGAGTTCAGCACCAAACAGCAGTAAATTGCGCTAAAGTCTAGTTGAGAGCTCCTGGAGCAGGGACAAACCCCTCTCAGTCTTCAGATGTTCAGTATGTGTGTGTCAGTTTTGAAGATACAGCAGCCTATCACTGCTGGAGTAATTCCTGGATTAACCCGTCTACTGTACAGCAGCTTACCTCAAGTCTCCACCAGGAAGGAGGATTTTAAATATTTAATGACGATAATGTGGTTAATTGATTTAGACGGTAATTAGCACTTTTCTTGGCTTATGATTTTAATCCCGCAGACACTTACCACCTTAGTGAATGGTTTTAACTGGAGTAGAGCTGCAATGATTGCAATGATAATTAGTCAATTAATTGATTAGTCGGTCGAAAAAGACTATTTTGAAAATATATTAATCATTTAGGTCAGTTTTCAAGAAAAAAAAGTCAAACAGTTGCTTCTTAAATGTGAGGATTTGCTGCTTTCTGTTGTCATTTATGATAGTAAATGAAGCGTTTTGGGGTTTTGGATTGTTAGTTGGACAATGAATCGATCGATTAATGAAAATTATTTTTAATGGAAGCACTAATGTGGATGCTGAAATAAGAGATGTCAGTTGACGACTGGGCTGATACTGACTTATTTTTCCGATGAAACGTTGATGTTGGCGACTGAAATGTGCGTTCAACCTGCAACAGCAGATCTGGTCTATCTCATTTTCCATCAGGCCACCCAGAGTATTGACAGTGATTGTTAACAGGCACACATCTTGTCTCTCCAACTCCCTCCTGAGTCGATACTATTGGTCGCCGTAGAGTAGAAGTCCCTGTAGGAGAGTCAGCAGCAGCTCCCTCTCCAGTGACATTGATTTAGCTGTAATGCTGTGACAGGGTCGCACATTGACTCATGGGTCCCTCTGTTCCCAGCCAGACACCTGGGCACACACAGTGAATGACGATGAATATGACTCCTTGCTTTTTTTCTTCTTCTGCATCTCTTTCTGTCTCTCTCTTATGCTCTGCCGCGGGGCTGCCGACCTGCTCTTGTTCAATGTGGTCACCTGGGTCGCTGGACCAGGTAAGTTTTTATATAGTCTTGTTTCAAAATGCATACACACAAGTTGATATTCCTTGGACGAATATCAAATAAGCAAACTAGACAAACTTAACAAATGGTGTCAGGCTAAATAACTAGCAGAATATTGGACTGGCTACAATGGCAGATGGGACAACAGATCAGAAGACAAAAAGACATCGGGTTGAAGCATGGAGTTGGAGCAGCTCTAAAAGAAAGAAGAGAATCTCTAATGCTCTTTCTTCTCACTGTGATGTAGTTTAATTGATAATCATTGCAATTAATTCCTTTGTTTCCCCATGAAGTTACAGTCTGTTTAGGAGCGGCTAATTACCTCAGCCAATGGACGCCTGGCTTTCTGCAGCCTAATTGCAGCTCTCAGTAGAAAACACAAACACCCAGAGAAAATTACACACCATTTTCACATGTGTCCGTGATGGGGCTCTCGTGCATTCACGCCGTGCAAATGCTGGTGTTGATTCTATAAGATCTGAATCCAGAAAAGCGGGAATCAAAGACCGCAGAATATGGAAATCAGAAAGATGACGCAAAGAGAAAGGCATTAGAGTGATAAATCAACCCACTCTGACTGACCAAGATGTTGTCAGTTCACATCTGCGTGATAGAAACACTCTCAAGGGATTCATTTTGGGGTCCAGCTGGGGCAACAGGGGTGAGGAGGAGAGGGGAATGGGAGAAGGAGGAGGGGGGGGGATGGGGAGAAGGAAGAGGTGGGGGTGGGTTTAAGGACAATGTGCAGCAGTATATTGCAGTGTGCACCGCACTGTGCGGTATTGTCCTGTGATTGCAGTGGTTATCACCCCCTATATCCCACCCACCCATTCTCTCCTTTATCTATGGCTATGTGCAGGTTTAATAGTGACTTGGAAGGGTTGGGGGCAGGGACGAGGTGTGTGTGTGTGTGTGTGTGTGTGCGTGTGTGTGTGTGTGTGTGTGTGTGTGTGTGTGTGTGTGTGTGTGTGTGTGTGTGTTGTGGGTGCGCATGTGGGATTCACTGACAGGTTAACATTCACTGTCAGCAGTAATGTGTGATGTTGATATATGGGGCTGTATGTCACTGTGGCCTGCCAGACACATCCAGCCTGGTGAAAAAAGAAGCACATTTTCAACCTTGTTTCATCCTAAAATAATATTTCTGTCTGGCAATAATACAGTTGTGCCTAAAAACATCATCTTTCCTATAAACACACTGAGAGCCAAGTTAAAGTAGGCAGTATATTTTCAGCCGACATTGGGAAAGAGAGTGTAACCAAAGTACAAAAATGGATGAAATGAAGCATTGTTAAACGTATAAATGAAAAAAAAAAAAAAGGTGTTCTGGGGATTGTGAGGGCGAAAGGTGCTCTAGGTTTATTTATGAGGCTACACTTAGGAGACTATCTTGGGTCTGCCGCTGCTCTGGGGTCAAAGGTCAGCTGAATAATGAGATTTGAGCCCTTCCCACTGCCTGCCTATAGAGACCACTGCGGCACTTATCAAATTTTTTACATCATCAATAAGTATGTGAGAGAGAATTAGAGCTGGATATAGTGTGTGGCTGTGTGTGTTTATTCATCAGTGTCTGTTTTGTGTCCTTGATATGTGCGAGTGTGTTAGCGTGTGCTGTGACGCTCCGACAGTCATATGGTCTGATGGCGATGTTCCGTGTGAAGTGGTAAATTGTCTGATGTGAAGTGGACCGAGGGATGTTCTCCGAGGGGAAATCTCCTGTTTAAATATGCTTTATAAATGGAATACATGACTATGAACCCCGTTCTTGGAGGTTCATTTTAATTATATGTTAATTAGCTCAATGATAATGAATATTGCATCAAATTTCACCTTGCCGGTCCCTGAACAGTGTTTTTGTCCATAGCATACACTCGTGTGTGACCTCACAGTGCAATTAAAATCAATATGGCAAGTGCCAACGTCAAAGTCAGGAGGAAAAAAGTCAAATTACACAGTATTCTGTTAATTTTTTAGACCCTCTGATATTCTGATAAAACTTCAATCAATTTGACCGTAGGGCAACAGTGGCCGTGCCACCTGCAGTTCGAATGTTATTGATCTCGTCCACACATTGTTGTGCGGACATGTCTGTGTCGTCCAGGCCAGCCTGCGATCAATGCTGTTATGCGACAGCAGGTTCCAGTCTGTTTGCTTTTTCTTCGCCACAGTGGTAATGTGGCAGCGTAACAGTCGCCATACGTTTTTCAGCTTGGCCGCACCAATCAATCAGCAGGCCATTGACCACCAGCTGTGGGGATTTACATGCATGTTAACACGCACACACATAGTATAGCACCCAAATCATTATCAGAACCAATTGTTCATCATCGAAAAGAGGAACTGGTGTTTTTCCACAAATGAATGTCGTCTAATGAGGTGTATTTTATGGATTTGTGTAATTTATTGCTGCAACACAGTTATGGGCTAATGAAACCACTTGTTTAGAAAATTATTTCTATTGTCTTATAGGGGCTGTTCTGTATGATAAAACATCAAATTCAAATTATTTTGAAAGATAATGGAGTTTATGGAGTCTAGTATGATGTATTCATGATTAGTGGGAATGATTATTTATGCATCAAAAAGTTCCCTTTCACTTGTAGGTCAGAGCATCTCTGCAGCACTAACATTTCATTAGAATACTGTTTTGTCAGACATTATGCTTTTTTTTTTTTAATTGTACCTTCTGCAATTTGGACATTGCATTACACATATTGCAATTTTGATAACAATTCAATTAATTGGGCTGCCCTCTTGTCTTGGTGTGGTGACATGTAAATTGGCTAGTGAATTCAGATGTGAAGGTCATCACTGTTAGTGACAGTCATGTGTAAAGTTCTGTGGAACATGGCTCTGCAAAGAAATGCTATCATGTGCACAAAAAGTAATGAGGTATCCTCAACGGTAATGTCCGGCGTGGTTAATTTGGTTAGGTTAATGCTTTTTTTGTCTTATCTGGGTCAAAACAGAGACAGCTAAAAATACTGTAATTGAGAGAGAAAGGAAGAGCGAGAGAGAGCAAGAGACAGAGAGAGAAAGAGAGCGAGAGAGAGATTCAGAGAGAGAGAGAGAGAAGACCTCTCTTGGTGTCAGTCCGGGCAGTGAAGCTTGTTGCAGTCAGTCACCTGAACCACCGGTGTCTCACTAAACAGTGAAATCCAACCGGTGCGTCTGAGAATGGCAGCAGGGGTGCAGGAATGCAGCGATTTTATTTATTTATTCCACTTTATAATGGTCTCCCTGCTTCTCTGTGCTCCCACCCTAATGGACACATTGTTGCCATGGCAACGGCGAGATGCAGCTCAGAGCAGAGGTGATGATTCGTCTGCTTTTCGTCCATTTTTTCAGTCCATTTAAAAAGGAGGATCGTTATCACACACTTGACATAAAAAAACACACACAAAATGACGCATACGCAGCCATTACTTCGCAGTTTGTCTTTAACAAAAGCTCCGATGCGTGCAACAAGCCAGAAGCCTGCAGCGAACAAGAAGGACTTGAAATCAAACCGCCATTATAACCGCCAGCTACACGCCCGATGACCTGTTACACGTTATGACTTTATATACAGTAGGAGACGGTGCAGCTGCAGCCGTGTGAGCGTGTGCATGTGGGAAAGGAGGGAAAAGGTTTATTTGAGTGTGTGTGTGTGTTTGAGAGGGTGACTCATGCCTTGTCTATTAAGAGAATAGAGGGTGATCAGGTTGCTAGGCGATTAAGAGCCACTATTGTCAGGAGGGACAATAGTGGCCCCGAGAGTGCCCACTCTTCCCTTTCTCTGTGTCTCTTTCGCTTTCTTTCTCCGTCTCTTTCTCACACACACACACTATAAATGTACATTTTGTTTGACCCCCCCCCCCCCCCCCCCCACCGCACGGTCGGATTGGGGCTTGGGCGGGAACAGGGAGTTGACAGTGAGCAGGAGGACAGAAAAAAGAAAGGCATTGTGGGAAGTTGAGAGGGTGAGAAGGGACAGAGGGAGAGAGGAGGAGAGTGTGAGCAGAGGGAGAGCACTTGCAGGAGAGCTGTACCATGAAAAGAAAAAAAAAAAAGACCTGCAATCATTTGCCACATTGAAGGGAACAAACGTAGCTGGAGGCAGTGAGGGAGAGTGAGAGAGAAGGGGACAGGCGGAGGTAGAGAGAGAGAGAGAGAGAGAGAGAGAGAGAGAGAGAGGGAGAAGCCAAGGAGACAGAGAGAGAGACAGAGAGAGAGACAGAGAGAGAGAGCTTCTATGGACATTGCACATTAATACCACAGCGCTTTGTAGGGGAAGATCACACACCAACTGACAGGTCGGCAGCGGAAGGAGAAGAAGCGCTGGGAGTTTGGCACTGCCCTCTCTCCTCCTGCTCCCCACTGTGTGTGTGTGTGTGTGTGTGGCTGGATATACACACACACACACACAGACTGTCTCTGTGTGGCTGTCAGTGCGCCGGGCTCTCTGGGTGGGTAGGGAGCTGCGTTGTGGAGATGTTCGCTCTGAGGATGAGACAGCGTTTCTAACAGGATCTATTCGCGGACTGGGATAATACAGTGACACAGCTGAGGCAGACCCGAGCCCACCGGAACCAAGCGAATCAGCCATGGAGGGACTGCTGTCTCCAATGAGGACACGGGTAGGTTACCATGTGGGATTTCAGAGCATCCCAACTACTGTTTCCTCCACAGGAATCCATCGGGGCATTTAGAGAGATGGCATGTCTTGCACGCTGCAGAAATGAGTCAGTCCATGCTGCGAGTGTTTAAAAATGTTTAGCAGTGCAGAAAAACTGAAATGCACTTTTGAGTTTGCATGCAACGTGTGTGTGTGTGTGCTTGTGCATTTGTGTGTGTGTGTGTGCGCAGATTAACAAGGGGTCGCTTTGAAAGAATGACTCAGTGTTTCAGAGTGGTGCCTATCTCCCATCAGTACAAATCACTGGCCTTTTTGATTTAGGATAGAGAAAGGGAGGATGTGCGAGGAAGGAACCGGCTTCAGTTTGTACAGTGAATTGGGTGAATATCTGAAAGTGACAATTCACTATTGTTCTTGTTATACATGACCTTCGGTGTAAGATAGGCGTGCTTCTGTTCAGCATGGGAGCTTTTAGGTTAATGTCACAAAGTACACTGTGCTCAGGCCATCTGTGTGACAGTAGACGTCTGTGTCCGTTCCGTCGAGAAAAGGCTAATGAAAGAAGAAAATGATGTGTGTTTGTGTCTGTCAGATCACACTTAGTTATTTGTCTGTGTCCATGTGCCTGCATGTGACATCAAGCGCTATTGTGTGGATAGTAATGGACCCTGAGAGGTGTCAGCCTCCCAGTTGAGATTTGAGATGAAAACCTGTTTGTTCCAGCTGGGATATGAGATATATTACAGCCAGAGTCAGTGAGTTTAATGTGTAAGAGAGGGAGAGTTAGCCCGGCACTGGAATACACAGTGGAAGCTGTGATTGTGCTATTAATATTTATGAAGGCGTGATTGCACTTTTGGAAGGAGAGGAGAGCGATTTTCAGTTTCTTTCTCCAACTTTATATCAACTGTGAAATGTAGACCTAATTTGACATGTCATGTTCTTTATTAGTAATATTCTATCAGCATTTCTTTAGTCAGAGCCTGTTTTCACATGTGGACGTTCTTATCCACATGTGAAAAAATATGAATTGTGCAAGAATGCAGGTGATTCGCATGTGAAAAGGCGTGTGAACATTTCCAGTTCACGTGTAACATTACTTTCTTTTCACATTTTAAAATGGTCGTTTGCATGTGAAATCGCCAACCACACGTGAAAATATTCAATTCAAGTGTGAAATTGTGGTGTTCACATGTGACATTTTCATAAGGGCTACTTCTCTCTGAGAGGACGGAGGTGATTTAACAACCCGGCTCTCTCTCATGCATTCCACCCTCCCTTCCCCCTCTCTGTATTTTATCGCCACTGGTACAGACCTGTGCAACCAAAAATAAATTCTGGATGCGTCCGCCACCAAGTATACGTGCGGCAATTTGCATATATTTTAATGGCGTGTTTGAGCATATTTTCAACATATAGGGTTAGCTCAGAACCATATAGCTGCTCCCACACAAGCCTCGGCTTGTGAGGACGCTGAAAGGGTTAAGCCACTGGGATGACCTGATGGTGTTGTCACACATGAGTACCCACATCTGCTCACCTCTCCTCCTTCACCTTTACAACTCGCCCTTCTTCTTTTCTTTATTTCATTGTGATTTTGGTCCCTTTTTTTCTCCTTTTCTTTCTGCTGTGCAGGATGTGCGACACACACTCCTTTTCGCATTAAAGCCAAGAGTGTGTCTGTCTCTTTCTCGCTTCCCTGTGCCCGTTTGTCTGCCCACCTGCCTGCCTGTCTGTCTGTCTGTCTGCCCCTCACTGCGTCTTTGGCAGTTACCACGAGCGCCGTAATTGGTATTCGCAGATCGGCCCATGATCTAATCCAAAGACGAGCGTTAGCGGGCTGTTTGGAGATAGACTTGGCTTCAAAGATGTGGCGTGGAGTCAAGCCTGCTATATCTGTGCTGTCTGCCACCCTGGACAGATTTGCCCATGAGCAGTGGGAATTACTTTCAACAACTAAATGACTTTTGCATTTATCTTCATCAGCCACATTGAGACTCACATGCCCCACAGTGGATCCGTGTATCTCACTTTTGGGCATCAAAGTCACTTTAGTAGATTTACGTGAATGAATCACACCATAATGAGCCAGAACAGGAGTCTCTCAAAGTTCACACTGCATAATCTCGCTTTAACACGCATTTTCTCGCCCTCAGAGGAATGTAGTGAAAACAGCCACTTTGATTTGTGAATTTTTGTATCCTGTCCTATCTTTCAGTTTACTTGTAAACAGCAGCAGCGATGGGAAAAGTAAAGAGGGGAAAGAACCTCTGATATACAAAATGTATATGTGTTTTCACAGTGGAAGAGAGCAATGTCTTGTTTCTCAGTATCTGTAGTAAATCTGAGAAAAATCACTTCAAAGTTTGTTCTCTGCCGTCATATAAAAGTGGTGGCAGTACCCCCATTAATAGCTTTTTTTACTCATAGAAGTCCAAACCCAATTCAGTATATTTTCAGCATTTCAGAAGACAAAAAAGAAGAGGGGAAAAATCACTTTCGTCTTGTCTTTGTAGGGCAGAATGCCTCTAAGTCTTGCTACAAGGATACGCAAAAGGTGACCTCAACCTCAAGATAACACTCGGGGAATAGCAATAGCCTGTAAAAGCGGAAATACACTTAATCCTCAGCTCACTAAAATGGTAAAATTTTGCTGAGATGGCTGCGAAGGCGATCTAGTGGACTTTAGGAGAGTCGTACTCTGTATATCTTCTCCCTTTCCTCTACCTCACTACTGCACGTTTTCTCTTATTTTTTCCCCCCCTGTGCACTCTACATCACCCGTCCTCTGTGTTTCTTTATTTAGGATGACAGTAATGGGCAGTGAAGCAGGAAAATGAAATAAAATAAGCATCAGCGAGCTGTGCGGCTGTGTTGCCTTTGTGTGTAGTTGCATACGACGGGAAAAGCAGGTCAACACAAACACACAGAGCTCGCAGAGCACAGTGAGCAAAGTAATCCTGAGGGAATCTGAAAGAAGTAGCCAATTTGTTATCTTCAGTGTCCATAAAGTTTGCTCACGCACGGTCGTCATGATTATGTCGACTCTCTTTATGCCTTTGTAATGTGATGATATAGATTGGCGGTTATTTCAGTGCGGATGCTGCTGATTCTCATGGACATTATTGCACACCATTTCCACATCTCTTCCCTGCTTAACTGTCTTTTTGTGGCAAAGACAAACTGAAAGACTCACTCTCAGAATCTAAAAGAGAAAGATCAAGTTCCCCAGTTGGTATCCCCAGTTGTACCTAATATATGCATATAGGTCAGTAGAACAAGGAGCTCCAGCTTCATAGAAGACTTCCCCGCGAGAACATGTGTGCTGTTGTATGGCACGCACGAGTAAGTGTCTGTGTGTGTATATCAGCTCTCCAGTCAGCTCCTCCCGTGTGAGTGGATCAATAGGGAGTAGTTATCAAGAGATTAACCCTGTCAATGCTCTATCAGTCTAATCAAGGAGACTCCTCTGCTCTTCCTCTCTCCGTCACTCTCTCACTCCTGTCGTTTATCCACTGCAGGCTCACTCTCGTTTTTCGGCTGAGTGTCACCGCCTCGCTCGTCTCAAGCCTCTTTCCTCTTCAGGTCATGCTAATGCACATGCTTGTGTGTGTATGTGTGTGTGTGTGTGTGTGTGTGTGTGTGTGTGTGTGTGTGTGTGTGTGTGTGCTGTGCGCAGGGCGTGTGTGTGTGTGTGTGTGTGTCTGTACGTCCAGCTGCCCACGACAGATGGAGCCATTACCGAAATGGCCGAGGGCTTGGACGTACATTCACACTCACCCACAAATACATATTTATTTTATTAAGGAATGGTCATTTCACACACACACACACACATACACACACACACACACACACACACACACACACACACACACTCAAACACGAACACACATTACTTTGGAGGCATCTCTTACATGCAAGCATCACAAACACACCGACTTGACATCAGCCTGACTCATCGCTCTCCCTTCCCCCCAAAATCCCTGCAAGCCCTGGCTACCAAATGTTCCTTTTGCCCCCCTACCCCACCTCTCCAGCTCTTGTTTTCCCCAACCATCCATCCACCTGGCTCATTAGTGGGCAGGCAGCCGTCAGGATGGTTAAGGTCAGGGTGGCACGGAGGAGAGGACGAAGCAGCCAAAAGGGAACTGACCAGACCCACATCCCTGAAGCCGACCGCCTCGCTGCTTGGATGAAAATAATTAGGAGAGAAAGGAAGGGCTGGTGGGGTTCGGATTTGCAGCACAAGGTGGGACTGCCATTGGCAAGCCACTCACACACACAGACATACACACACAAAACACACACATTCAATGCACAGCAGGTTGGCTGGCAGCATTTAAAGGCCAAAGTAAACAGTAAAGGGGGAGGATGTCTGGTGGCCGGAACCACATGGGGGACATGCAAACAAAACACACACAAACACACACACACACACACACACACACACACACACACACACATACATTGGATGTAGAGCCCAATCTCCCAGCTGTCACCTAAGCCTACCAAGTGTGCTATCAAGAGTAGTTTCTATTAGGAACAGTGCAACAATAGATTTCATGTTCCAAATTTAGTCAATATGTATTTAGGTGAAGATGACATTTTTTATATATGATACATTCATCATATAGTGATATATATTCACTTTATTAGCTTCTGACATCTTCACACAGTACAAGGATAATGTTAATCCCGACATAAGTATCACACGTCCTTTGGGACACGGATGCATTGATGACATACAGCGAGGCAGACGAAGATAAAGGGAGGCAGAATTGAAGCTTTACTGTGTAAGATAAGATCAGTGGGTTGTCATGTAGAGAGGGAGAGATCCTCCCACAGCTCCCCGTTTGAAGCTGCCTCTCTCTCTGCCGCACATCTCCGCTCTCCCCCGTTTGAAGACGTGGCGCTGCGTGTCGACCATACGCCACCTCTGATCATGAGTGTGCGTTGGCGTGTGTGTGTCCGCGCGTGTCGGCGTGCCCTGCCGCGTCAAGCATGTCAAATGTGCTCTTGTCCCCTTGAAGAGGCCCGAAAGATGAGATCAATCAGAGCGCAATTGAGCAACCAGAGAAGCGAACCTGGTGATGCACTTAATGTTAGGTGTTGTCATGGAAACACAGGGTGCAGATTTTCCACTTCATTGGCTGCCATCAGTCTGCAGGCACTTTTTAAAATTATTCCCCAGAAAACCAATTGAAAGATGGGAGTGGAAATTAGTCAAGTGTCCAGGAAGATAGGTAGACGACTCAGCAAGACACAGAAGTTTTATAATGAGAAATTAACTGGAACATCATACTTCAATTAAACACATTTGTGTTTGTGTGTCGGTGTTAAAACCATGAACTCTAGATTAAAGAGCCCCTAGCAGTGCTATTATGTATATTGACTCTATCTGTGTAATTGCATAGAATGGTTAGTCCCATGAGGCTGCTTTTAGCCTTTGGAGAATCAGAAGGGCAATTACACTTTCTGATATTGGAATGTAATCACGCGCACGCACACACACACACACACACACACACACACACACACACACACACACACACACACATCTCTGATGAACGAGCAGAGGATTGATAGTGTCACCCCTGCAACAAAGGGTGACCCTGCATTAAACAGGTATCATACATCAACCTATCAGTAGATCTGCATAGCGCGGACAATTTTACGCAAATACACAACCATACACTCACACAGGAAATAGGCGTTTCTGTCTTCCCCTCACCCCGTTATTATCTTATCTCTTCCAGTCACACGCACTTACTTCAACCCAACCAGAGACCCACCATTTCCCTTCCTCTCCCTCTTTTCAAGCCACCCTACCTCCATACCTATACGTCGTCCCCCCGGGCTCTGAACTGTGACCTCTTTACATGAGCCAAGAGGAAGCTGGCAGCAGTCAGCAGCAGGACTCCTCGAATTTGATTGGCTGAACAAGAACTGGACTGGTGTCAACACTGTCCTGAGGGCAGAGAGAGAGAGAGAGGTGTGCTGTTGTCGACAAGAGAGAACAGCATGCATTGTGGGACCCAATTTCCAAGGTGCTAAGTGCATCTGTATCCAGAGAGAAACACGCCATAAAACATCTCAACATTTTATGTTCACAGTCGATCTCCAGCAGCAACTTTGTTGATCCAGCTTTGACCTATTCACATGCACTGGAGGAGACTGGCTCCGATACAATTACAAATGCAGCCCGAAGCACCAGATAGTGCGGAGAGAAAATCACTCCCCCACCACCGCAGGGACTCAGGTTCTATCCCTGGCTGCAGTGTTTCTTGCTTCTGGCCTGGGTGCCCCTTTGAGCGTAATTGGCAAAATGGCAGGTATGAAGCCACAAAGGATCATATCTTTGTAACTGCACCAATAACTATCCCTGGTTGGCTTGGAGCACCCATCCAGGAGTGATTACTTGGACCTCCATGTGTTATTGTCTCCTGGTGAGCTCCTCCTGGCAGATGAAATGAAGTAACTCGCGAATCCATGTGTATCTGAGGCCAACAGAGGGAGATATTACTGTAGCAACAAAAGCTGCAGGGCAAAGGGAATTCGCCTTTCCAAAATTGAGGGAAAAAAATGAAGAACAAAAAGAATATAAAAAGAAAAATACAAAGTTTTGTTTCAAACAGATTTTTTTTGGCTTGAACTTGTAGAGTATTTGTTCAGTTCTTTGCGATAGTGGTAGAAAAAAGAACCAGCGGAACATATTTCATGACAGACTCTAATGTTTTACACTTCTCCTACTAAATATTTCATTTTTGTCTTGTTCAGTGGAAGAGCTTACTTCCTTTCCTTTTCCATAGTTTAGTCAGTTCAGTTTTTAAAAAGCCGCCAGTGCTAGTAGCCTGCACAGATTTTACATTTGCAGTTTTTATGCTCCAGCGCGCAAATGTCTAATTCATGATTTACAGACACGACTGCTCAAGGAGACAACAGACATTGAACATGCACACACACGGATGCACACACATAAAGTGCATGCCCATAAACACATGCAGGCACGCTGGTCAATTTGCATGCTGCATAAGCTACATGCACAGCTCCAGCTGATGGACCTGTATGCTGCCACCAGACAGCCTTATTGATGTTGGTTTGTCAGGCGTCCAGATGCAAGGCCGGGGCCAGCAGGTTCAAAGATGCTGTAAGGATGGATGGAAGGAAGGAAGCAAGGAAGGAAAGAAGGAAGGAAGGAATGAAAAGAGGAGTGATAGAATGGTGATGCTGCCAGGATCAAGGAGGAATAAATCTGTTCAGAGTGGCAAATTGAACGCGGAGGGGGAGGAGATTCCGTAGAGCCGTTCCTGATTTTCAGCTCTTGATTTTCTGAAGCAGTCGTCCATGAAACTGCAGGCGGTTTACCAATCCCATCCAGCTTTAGTGATCTTATTGCTGCTTCTCAGAGGGGAAATGCAGCAGGGAGGAACACGCTTTTAATAAACATGCCCTTCTAAAATAGTCCGACACTGAGGGATTGCTTCTAAAGAGTTTGTCTGTTTTGAAGCACGTATTAGAGGTCATTTCCTGTAGTGTTTTTCAACTGATGTGGGAAATCAAAACTTCGATTTTTCTATCATTTCAAGCTTGCACTCTTGCCTGCTCCATCACCAAAGTGTAGGCAGAAGTAAGTGCTCTCTTGGACCCTTCTTGTCAGTTTAATCCCTCTCATCACCAATCCAGTGCTCTAGTTATGAACACTCTGCAGTGGTTGCCAGGTATTCTATTACCGTCCTTCTCCCATGTGTAGACAGCTGCCATTACGCTGAATTAAACCCAAATATGAAATCAAGGTTGCCAGATTGATGCTCATCCATCCTCCGAGGAATACTTACATCATCCAAAGTGCCTCGCTGACCCTCAGTGCTCTCATTACTGCTTGTTAGAACAATTAAATGTGACGTGTGTCAGATTTATAACTCACCCCTGTGTGTCTGTGTGTGTGTGCACACACTCGTGTTTGTTTTATTCTGAGCAGATGTGAGCATCTGTCGTTGCAGTTAAGGCCATTAATACATGTCTAGAGGTGTTTGTACGTGGATGTGTCTGGTTTTTCGGCACCAGCTGTTGTTATTTGCTGTGTACTCTGTTTCTACACGCACCTTTGCAAGTTGTCTGACATACTTGATTTTAAATATACATTTGTATTTATGAGGCACGGAAGATGAGAATGCCTCGCTTGCAATAAGGAACGTTATCTTGAGACAACAACATAATCAGCCCGTTATCAAAAGGAAAACAAAAGGTTGTTTCCATCTTATTACTTATCAGAGATCAGGAGGGCCACGCCAGCATTCATAAATGGTACTCGAGAGCTGTGGCAACACATTACAGCTGAATATCAGATAAAAAGTACCCTTTCTTGATCAACACATCAGACTATATTGATCTTGGTCTAACACAGGCATAAAATGTCATTATGTCTTTCTGTAAGAGATGACATTCAGATTAGGTCTCGTCATTTAAAGTCTCCAATTACACATTAGAGTGTGTTTAAAGGTCTTGCAGCTTACTACTGCATGTGTTAAACAGTAGTATGAAGCCTGTTGTGGCTGCAGAGGACGCTGCATGTAATCTGATCAATAGCCTTCAGTGATGTCACCCACTGGCTGTTAACACTTTTGGACTCATTATGGACAGTTTAAAAACAAATTGAAAAAGCACAACCACAGCGTTTCTTCTTCCTTTCCAACACTTTCTGCCTACATTACCCACAATACAAATTAGCCACTGAGTGACATTATTAGAGGCATTTTTTTCAGATTACATGCAGATTCCTCTGGAACAACAAAGGCTTTATACTACTTGTTAAATAGTTACCGTTTAAGGAGAAGACTAGCCAGAGGTCACTTAACAGGCTAGTGTACTTCGGTGATCCTGCTGGTCACTGGAGGGCATGTACCTTTAATGTTTAATCATGTATCCACCCCAAGAGTCAATCAGGTGCGATCAAATGAACCCGACTCTCGTTTTCAAGTTCTCCACAAGGTCGTTCTCAGGATAATTTATCTACTTATCTCAAGAAGTTCGCTTTTTGTTTTCGAGCCTTGTTCATATCACAAGAAAATGGTCGTTAGTTAGTTGGCTTGTGACCTTGACAAAATGGCTTCCATAAGTAGTCTGTGTGGGTGTCTCCTTTCAGTATAGAAATGACTGAATGCAGCACTTCTGGCTTTGGTTTGTTGGAGTTGTATTGTAGATATGTGCTTGAACAGACACACACAGTATAAGCTGCAAAAAACAGCATTTGTTGAAAGCTTATTAAAATAAATGTCCTACATGCATCAGACACATGTTGGGATTCTGGAAAGGTGAATTTTCCTTGCTGATCTGTGAACAATTCACAAAAGGAATGTTTCTCTAGAAACCTGTGTGGTTAGGGTAGTTCCTAATAATACATAAATATACATTTGGCAGCGATAACAAAGAGGATGCCGACTGCTTTCTGTCAATCAGCTCATTCATTTCATGGAATGCTGCCTGACAGGACATGAAGAAGGAGCTGTTTGATGTTGTGTAGTAATTAAATACTGCTCTTGAATACAAGCGTTTCAAAATAATAGTGCTGCATATAAAACACCCTTGTTCAGTGTAATGTAGCTTCCCTCTGGGCATTGTTCCACTTATTAGGTAACGTGTGTGTTGCAACTATCCTGTTTGGTGTATGTGAGAGCTCTTACCCACTCTACCTGTTTATCAGTGTTAACTTTCTGATTTTACAAGAGGACATTTTAAGAGACTGTCAACGTATCACTGCAAATGTAATCAGGTGTCATTTGACTTCTTTGGAAGTCTTACAACTGTGTTCTAAACCATCCAAAGCCATTTTTTGATGTTTCTGTCATTTCATCCACCCTTAACCTTTAAATCAGTGTATGTTGTGTTTCGCTATCTGACCACCAGAGTGCGCTGTGTGATGGGATTCCCTAGCCCAAAGGCTTCCCGAAATCATGAGCCTTAGCACTACAAAGTCCGGTTGAGTTTCATTCGAGGAAGAGGAGCAGGTCCTCTTGGCCCAGTGTTCCAAGTACTGTCCTTAGTTTTTACTGTAGCTGCTTCAGTAAAGCGCAGGCCACAAGAATCGTTTCTCAGCAGTGAGTGAGCATTGAGAAGGTCAGCACTGATGGGAAAAAAAACTCCTGGCATTGCTTAAGACTCGCGGCTGTCAGAAGCAACCTGCCTCTTCCTCGGCTGGCCATGTCCTGTCTGATGTATGGAGCCAATAAGCGGAGACCCTCAGCTCTAATGAGCATTGGTCTGCTGTTGTGCTGCTGTGTGTGAGCACTGGCCGTTTGGCCCCAATAAACAGCGAGCTATATTGGACAACTCTGTAGCTCCTCTCATCCGTCACCACAGCTCTCCCAGAGACACGGGGGCTTGTGGAGGGGACCAGGTGGGGAAGGAGGAGAGTGTGTGCGTGTGTGTGTGTGTGTATGTGTGTGTGTGTGTGTGTGCGCGTGTGTGTGTGTGTGTGTGCGTGTGTGTGTGTGTGTCTGTGTGTGTGGTGACCAGAAAACTGTTATGTGTATAATTAATGACCTCATCCTGCTCCTCCGGCTGTCCAAGAAGGAGAGAATGTGGGGGACAAAGACAAAGAGCAGGGAGTGAAAACAAGAGAAAAAATGACAAGGGGGCGACAGTGAGGGAAAACGAGATTGAAGGAGGGAAGCATATGTTAAAGGCTGCACTTGATTAATAATTATGAGTTTTGTCAGTGACCGAGTGGCCGTCCCATTATCCCTGCTGTCTACTGGAGGGGCAATTACATTGGATTTAACCCCCCCATATGCCCCCCCTGAATAAATCCTCCTTCTCTTCCACCAGTCCTTCATTTTGTCCAATCTTCAGCTCTTTCCCGCCTCCCTTGTCTTTCGTAGCTTCAGCAGCGCCTCTGTTCCCATGGCAATTAAGGGAGCTGAATGTAAATAAGCGGCAAATACCAAGGGACAGAACCTTGGCTTGGAGGGAAACCTGGGACTGATCAAGCCCTGTCTGTCAGAGCACATCTTTCTTCTGACTGAGGTGAGAAAGGGGAACAAGGACAAAGGCGAGAGAAGGGTGGGAGGTGACTGGTCTGTCTCCAGTGGAGGCTGTGGCCCCAGGGGGTCAGTCTGCCCCCCTTCTGTCAGCCCTCTCTCGCTCTCTTTGGATCCTTCCTCCACACCATCCATTTTAGACATGAGATAATCAATATCTTAAGTTAATACATGTTAAAATCACACAGACACAAACTACGCAGCCTCGATTCCATGTTTTACATTCACAAGATGAGAGGGACGGCCTGCAGTGGTGTCAGCAGGTGAAGACGATCTCCTCAAATTACGTCCCTCTTTCCCTGAGCCCCAAGGGCTCTCCTCCTCCTCCTCCTCTGTGCATTAACAAAGACAGTCTGCCTGAGTCATTTGGCCAGCATTAGGCATTGGTTTGCGTGGCAGGGGAGGAGCCGGTGCACCTGTCAGAGGTGCGGGGCCCATCTGTACTGTAACAAGCAGCTTAGTCCCATGCCTGCAGCAAGAGGTGGAGCAGGCACAGTCTGGCTTGGGTTACTGCACCACTGGGAGAGAGCATGCATGAGCGTTGTGGGTTACAGAATGAGAAGGTCATGTTGGCTCATTAGAAGAAGGAAATGCAAGTATTAGTGTGTGCATGAGGGAGTGTGTAGAACAGTATGCACAGGTGCATCCCATTTGTATGCTGCGGTTGTTTGTGCACATACTTTGTTAGTTTGTGGTTCGCATGCCAGAGGGATCATATGATTCATTGTCTATAAAGGCGAAGAGTCGTGTAGTTACGAGGGGATGAGAGGTTTACGAGGGTTATAAGCACAGCTGCATCCTGCATGTAGACAAATGAGTCTTACGCAGCAAAGGTCTGAGGAACGACAACTATTTGGCCTGAGTGTGAGGAAGACAGGGAAACTTACATTAGTTTATGGGTTTTCAGTAGTTGACCTCAATGTCAAAATGATTAGTCAAGTAATCGACTCTTCAGTCAACAGTAAATTGATTGCACATTTTGTCTTATTTAATTGTAATAAGAATATAGTTAGTTTGGGATTGTTGTTCGAACAAAAGATGTAATTTCATGACAACCTTGGTCCGTTTGAAACTGTAATCAGTATTTTGAAGGTCCGATAAGTTGGACTTAGTGGCATCTACGGGTGAGGTTGCAGATAGCGACCAAAGGAATACCCCTCGCCTCACCGTCCCCTGCAGTGGCCCCTAAAAACACACAAAACTCTCTAGAGCCAGTGTTTAGTTTGTCCTTCCTGGGCTACTGTAGAGACATGGCAGCACAACTATGGATCTAACAAGGGAAATATAGATATAGCATCAGAGGTGGGGTCCCATTCATTCCTATGAAGGCTTCTCAGTTGTGCATGAAGCCTAAAAAGCTCAACTTCCAAAGTATAAGATTATTATTACTTATTACTCATTAATTAATTATTAGCGTGTGCATTAGAGATTTCTGCTGACTGATCTGGACAGCATCTGATTGACCCCCAGCTGACTTGAATGGGGTAAAATGATTTAATCTTCTAGACTTTTGATGAAAAGAAGTATTCATCTTTTTACAGACGCTTCTTTCACAACTTAAACTCATGGAAATATTGTTTTCGGGCCCCTGTGCATCATGTGAGATTGTAATTAAGTGGTTTGGCGTCAAGTTCCTGGGGCCTTGGGTGCAATATGGCAGGCTCTGTGGACACGCTCTGTCTATAGATACAAAACACGCTCCATTTTATGGACTAAACTAGCCATTGATTAATTGGAAAAATAAACCAGATCAACCGGTAATGAATATCCCCTCTTAAAACAGCCTTGAATCTTCTTTTTTGCAGATGATGCACCTCTAAATCTCACTGCAGGCAGCCAGTCGTATGTGTGGTAAATATTCAACATATAGGACAGTGGTCCATTGCAAATTCTGTGTCCATATTGTTTTAAGCACGCGCACACACACACACGCACACCACGCACACACACGCACACACGCACACACACACACACACACACACACACACACACACACTAAAATGTGTTAACCCATGTTTTCCCCTTTTTCAAGTATCCCAGTGTTTTCCCCGGGGAGCATGATCATGTATAACCCATTTCCCCCTCATGATCTGGCCTGTAAAGATTAAATATGTAGCCTTATCATCAAACATTTAACGCTCACGCTGCTACAAATCACATTCCTAATCGTGTGTGGACTTTGGGGATGGGGGCTCACGTGGATCGCTTGATCCTAAGTTGATGTGAGTGTGCTGCTTGCACGCTAGAGTAATTCATAAAAAGTCGTGCAGACTTGCAGGCAGACGGGCTTGCCTGCTTAGCAGAGTGTTAATTGTTAAATCAGTGTTAGGGAAACAATGTTTTCTTGCTCACTTAACGGCGTCGTGGGCATGTGTGCGTCTATCTGTGTCTATTTCTGTGCACGGCGTAGGCTGGGAAGCCTCCTCGGCACTGGGTAAAGTGGGCTAAGTTTACTGGGGCAGAAAATGCTGAAGCGTGACTCAATCCAGCGCCTTCATACAACCAGCCTCTAAAATATGCCTCTGTCGCATTCTGTCTGCTCAGTGCCTCTCAGACACACACTCACTCTGGTGTGGGAGGCTTGTATGTAGGACAAGACAGAAGTGGAGGCTCCATCCGAGATAGAAAAAGTGTGTAAAGGTGTGTGTTTTATGAAGGCCTTTTGATCCTCCATGAATATCAGACATTCTGCTTTTTTTCCACATGAGTATAGATGGGTCTGACTAAAGCCCAAGGTGACTTTCATTGCAGCAGGAATGACATAAGATAGTAGAACGCACCTGCCTCCGTCCTCACAGGCCCTCCGTGCACATATACGCACACACACACACACACACACACACACACACACACACACACACACACACACGTCTGCACCCAATGACACGTCTGCACCCAGAGACATAACAGAGAGCCATTCACTGTAATGTGGAATGACAGATTTGGGGTGCGGAGTGACACAGCAAAATTCAGATTACTAACAGCGCTGCAGAGGAATGACTTGGCAGAATCCCTTTCATCTGCACTCATTGTCCTTCATCACTCGAGGCTGACAAAAACCAATAAACAGATGGGGAGGAAAAAACAGAAAAAGACAGAACAAGCAATACCGAGGAAAGAAACAGACCTACATTATAATTAAATATGTCGAAGGAGACCTGTTATTCTTTTATATTACACGTTTGTTCCCTTCCTTCATTGTTTTATGTGTTCTTGTGCATGTTAAAGTCCGCACCCATAGAAACTCCTCTCTCCCACAGAAAACACTGCTCCTGAAACACTGCGTCAATAGTCTCGCCTTTAATTCTGTGACTTTGTGATGTCACACTACTTCAAAGAGTCACACGTTTGCATAATTTATCGAGAATTGATTTAGCACAGCTGCTCTGTTGTTGTTTAGCAGTGCTGGGTCAGGCATGTGTGAGCTGACCAATCAGAGGAGAGCGGGTATATTTAGTAGAGGACCCCTTAAATCATGAAACTATTGTAGTGGTAACCCAAAATAAAATTGTGAACCTGAAAATGAACATAATATGTCGCCTTTAATGCAAGGAAAATAACTTACAGTATGGCATGCAGCGAGTCAGTAAAACCATTTCAGGATTATCTGTTCAGACACACTAGCAGATGAGGTGCAGTGTGTTGCTTCCTCTGCATGCTTGCCGACTTTAACACCTACCCACCCAGCTTTCGTTTCAGAGAGTGGCAGTAAACCCTTTGGACAGTTGGCTGCAAACAGGTGCTTAAGAGGCTTTATCAACATGTCTGGTATAGATACTATTTTTGAGTCTGTGACTGTGAGCGTACAAACCTCAAACCACTTGGACGCTTGCCCAGAGTTTGATTAGCACATACTCCTATTTTTGCACACCAGGTGGACATCGCGATCAATCACAGCTACACAGACACACTCTCCATGCTCTGTGCTCAAAAAATTTAAAGACCAAAAACACCGCGCCGAGCTTTTTACAATGAATCAGAATCACAGAGGCTTGTCAGGGCCGGTTTTGTGATGCACGGTCTGAGCTGCTGCCAAAACCAGCGCTGTAGCGTTCTTCCTGCTTACTGGATTACTGGGACGGTCAACTTCCACGAGGAAAGCGGCGAAGGAGAGAGATGGAAAAACTCCTCCGACTTCTTCAGCTCGTTTCATGTCAAGGTATTTTCAGATGTAGCGAAGAAGATTTTCTAGCTAACACTGGTTAATGCAGTCAGCCCGTGGTTTGGTGATTTTGATGTAAATCATTTGGTATTCAGTATTTGTATTCTCTAGCATTATGTTTTTTATATGTATCTATAAATCTATCTCATAGTTATTATTTATGTATGTGTGCACAATGATGTTCACGAGGCAGTGACAAAGGTATTCCACCATCATCTGTGAAGAAAACAGTAGCACGGCCGTTCAAACTCGCTCTTTTGTGTAAATCACACAGTAATACGTTCGTATATGTGCATTTCTAAGTACATGTGAGTGTACCTCGTGTGTGCAGGACGGAACATAATGTGTCGTTAGCGTCTGTGTGAATAATGCAAGGAGGTGAGGTGATATTCAGCTCTGTGAGATGTCTGTCATAAACATTACATCTGAGATTCATTTCACTTCCTTTTGTCCCACACACACACACACATTGGATTATACACAGAAATCTTGGTTATAAGTTAACCCTACCCGTGCCACAGAGTCACAGTTGGACATGCTGTCCTGTGCTTCCTCTCTGTCGGGGGCTAAGCTCCTCACTAATGACGAATGCTGCTCTAGATAGGCTACCTGCTGCTCTCAACACTCTTCGCTGCTTTCAGTCTCCACGTGCCACCTGCTTCACAAGTCTTAGTGGCCATATACTGTTCATCTTCACCGCGCTGGAGGGAATTTATAATGCATGAGCGGCATGCAGATGAGAATTAGGAGGATATTTCTGAGTTATTAATGGTGGGGTGTTACATATTCACAGCAGGCAGCATTAGGAGCAACCTCAAGAAGACAGGGAAGCCTCCTGAGGGCAACAAAGGACTGACAGATCTGTGCACTCTGTCTTTAACACCCAGTGATGTGTGTTATGGTGCATATGCGTGTGTGTGTGTGTGTGTGTGTGTGTGTTAGCACAGAATCGCGGATGTGCATTAGACTCTGTCACACTCCAGTGCTCCTGACCAGAGCTGATGTGAGGACTGATGAGTGGCTGATGCTCACACCCCAGAGGGGTCAAAGGGGTAAAGGTCATTGGTACTCAGGGTCTGTATGGCTTAGGAAGAGGGCAGAAGGAGGACAGGAGGGAGAGATAAGATTCAGAGGGATGTCTCTAAGACACAGTGGGGCTGAGAGAGAGAAGTGAAGCAAGAGGGGAGAGATTGAACTCGAGAAACAGTACCCAAAGAATGAAGGGGCTTCATATCGAGAGACAGGAAGAGGTCTGGTTAGATGATCGAGTTTTAGAACGGCGTGAGACTATCACAGCAACTGCTATCACCCAATGTAGTATAGGGAGTACCAAGAGGCACATGGAGGGGTGGGTCATACACAGGACCTTCACCCAGGAGGCTGGGGTTTGTGTCCCATGTCTAGATCTTTTCCTCAACCTTACCGAACAGTTTTTGTGCCTTAACCACGTGGAGGGCTTAACCTGTCGGCCACAAAAACTAAAGGCTACCTTGTGCATCTTTATGAGACGCCATGGTCATTTGTGTTTGACGACTGGGGATGAGAACATGTTGGCACTGCCGGCGAAAATACGTAAATAAATGATTTGATAGTGACATCTGATTACTGACCAGTTGAATCTACAATATACGCAGGTTGATTCCAAATAACATGATTTCCTGCGTGCATGTAAACATAGTTTTTGTCACGCTCCTTCCAGCTCATTACTGTGTTACATCCTGTTTGTTGGTACAGCCCAGCTAAACTCACTCTCCTCTTTACCCCTGACTGTCTGACTCAGTGTCTCTGTGTCTTTCTTTCTGTACGTCTGGTTAACTGAGAGAGAACGAGGGGGGTAGCATTCCATCAGCGAAAACAAAAACAACCCCTCTCCATGGAGGGAACCCACCAACATCCTTCATCCCCCTGCTTCCCTTCTTTTCTTCTACTTTCCTTCCTCCCTCCATGAGTCGCCCCTCTGCTATGCACCCATATCTCCCCTCCAACCCTCTCCTTCCCCATCAGCCCTCTACCCCACATGCCCTGTCCTCTGCAGCCCCCACCCAACCCCTCCCCGTCATTATTACATAAGCTTCCAGTCATAGAGCCCGGCCATATCGCTGTTGTTTTCCCCCCTGTGTGTCTATTGGAGCCTCAACATCCAGGGCCAGTCCTTAATGAGGACCCTACAATGGCCCATTGATGAGAGGCCCAGTGTGAGAGAGGATGACCCCAGCCAAGAGCACCCAGAACTGGGCATCAGCTGCCCCCGGGCTCTCCCTCCACACAAAGACGTCCACTGTGGACAGAGACCTGAAAGGGCAGAGAGAGAAAGAGGAAGAGAGAGGGAGAAGGGAAAAAAGAGGGAGGAGATATCCTGGTCAAATAACTCAGAGAATGAGCTATAATGATATTAAAAAAAAAAAAAAGAGAAATTAAACAGATGCATGACTTCATCACAGAGCAGTCGCTCCTCCGACCATTAGCTCTTCATCAAGCCTTATGCTTCCTCCTCCTCTTCCTCCTCCACACATCCCAAAAACAGCGAGACCCACCCTCTGCCCTCCCTCTGCCAGGGAGTTGTCAGTGTCTTCATCTCACCCATGGATCATAACTCAGATCTGAGGAGGGGACTACAAGGCTGAAGTCTGTCACAAACCCTCATCAGAAGCTATAGGTTGCTCAAAGGAGCGACTGAAGCTCTTTGATGGGAGACCCAAATTCTTTTTCTGGAAACATTTGGAGTTATTATCAGAATCCAGACGGATTTCAGAGCCAAGTTTACAGGAGATAGACTTGTTTTTTGTTTGGGTTTTTTTTGCAGACTACGGCTGGTCGTTTGGGAAGCCGTGTCTGACTGGGAGAGAAAGGAGAATGTGGACAAATTAGGCTGGACTTTTAGAAGCTGTCATGGCGTGATCAGTTGGAGAATTGGGATGTTATTGGACTGACATGACTTATCTATTCCCTACAAGTCATCTGTCACTATCCCATGATTTCAGCTAATAACAGAGAGGAAGACAAGCCAGAGTTTGGGTTTTGTTTAAGAGTCGATTCTTTTCGGTGGCATTTGTTTTTGGATACGCTGAACGATGACTCTCGCAGCACGACTCGAGGACTTGGAGGTGACGCTGGAGCACATGCTTATGGATGTCTTTGTGAGTTTGCCCATTCCTGCTATTGTGTTTTTAATTGCAGTAACCGTCTTACTTTCTATCATGAAGTAAATTTAACTGAATTCATCTATCATCGCCTTTCCTCGCTCTTCTCTCCGTGTTTCACATGTGACCTCTCCAGTGTATAATTGCAATCGGAGACCAGAGGCCAACATATGTTCACGTCTCTTTCCAGATGCTCTCTGTAATTGGCATAAAAAAAATAAAACTGAGCACGCGTCAAACACTCTTCACGGGGAGATTTAGGGAATAAACTGGCTGACCAGGAATCTAACCTGAACTGGCCTTTACATGACTCAACACAGGGTTATCCCAATGAGTGAAGACCTTTGCGAATGTTATCTCAGCATGTGAGGAGCTTTCATCCAACCAGCTCCGAAGTATTAAATCTATGTTCTGTGCTTACTTATGCTTTCTGCGGTCCGCAGCCTTTACAGTTATTTGCAGAAAGTCATAAATCTTTTGATTAGGGGGGGAATGAAATCTCCAAGCGAAGGAAGTGTGGATTGAGAATGAGGAAATGAGGGATGAAAGAGGAATGAGAACGAGGAAGGAAAGTCTGATGGATGCGATCGTCAGGTTTCTATTGCCCGAGACGCTTGGGTAGAGGTAGATTACTCAGGCCCCTGTGGTTTACGAAGTATTCGGGCTGTGGGAATGAAAAACTGGTATACATTGCTTCCCTAACTCACAGATATGCAGGCGTGCGCTCACACACATTTAGACATGATGACATGCATTCTACGGCTGCAGACGCACACACACGTCGTAAACACCACATCAGAATCCCTGGTCGCTTTGATCTGCCGGCTGCTGTAATGAGTTTGGTCGTTAAGCTCCTGTTTTCCTTTAACATTGTTTACAGGCACAAGCATCTGTTGGAGGGAACACTAATCTGTCCCTCCCTGAGATATACTATGCTTCCAATGAACGCTGTCAGCACTCGTTCCACTCCTGCAGGGCATCGATGTCACTGATGTATGCTGATATTTGATGCCCAAATCCATCAACCCATTTTCGAGATTTGGTCATTTTCATATATCCACATAGATGATTTATGACCGGAGCAATAAAGATTAGTGTTTATGGCCCTGGACAGGATTTGGATTATTCATGCACTGCATGTGGGATGGATTGAAAGAAAAAAACGGGAGTCAGGAAAATGCTTCCTTCCTCTACATTTCCTCTCAGCACCCTAATTAGACTGTTTATTTATTTATTTTTCCTAATTGCTGGAAGAGGCTGGAAAACAGAGGGTTATCTGGCCACTTTGCATACTCAAATGAGAAATATTTAAATTGGCTGCACCCTTTTCAGCCCAGTTGCTTACTGAGAGCACATATGGCAATGCATGTGCACATGGCAAACACACACACACACACAAATGCTAATACATGCAGACATGAGCTTTTTCAGTGAACCATCAAATAAAGGCAGGGTGAATTAAATACGGCCTTCCAGCAGTGGATGTGTGTCATGGATCAGGCTTCTTATTCTACCGAAAAACTAGCTGTATATATTTAACTTCAGTGTGTGAGTTGAGGGACTGTAACTGGATGTCAGTGTTAGACTTGTTAGACTTTTCCGTACGTGTGAATTAACTCAGCAGTGAGCGGAGTCAGATGAGTTAGGGGAGTATTAAGGGTCATTAGAATAATGACAGTGCTTCTCCATCCTAGAGAAGCACATCTAGAGGTTCTCACTGGCTCGGAGCACAGCTATATCCAAGGGGTGCGCGGCTATTTTCATTAGCACAGCAGCGCATATGAATGATTCAGGAAAGCCAAGAGGATCCGAGGCAACAAACTCCCCTCACAGCCTCTTTTACTACAAGAAAAGGAGGTCACTACTTTGTTGCCTTGAAGCCGGAGTTGAGGCAGAGTCATTTGTAGGCTTGTAGATTTTTCAGGTCAACACTTTTATTGCTTCTGCATACAAGACCGCTATAGTAGATTTAAAGCACATGACTGCACACAAAATGGTTACAAAGTCATGCCTAGCAGCTTAGAAGTGAGAAATCCAATAAGCAAACCCATGAGCAATGTTAGAAATCAGCTCATTTTTCAATAAACAGCGTACTGCTGTTGTTACAGAGGCAAGTAGACGGCAGATGATGAAAACGTCTTGAGAAGAGAAAGCACTGTATGGATCATTTTAGCAGAAGAGTAAAAGTTGGCAATGTTTGCAAGATTTTTTTGCTAATCATGGATATGTTGTTGAAGCTTTATATTTCTCTGTGTGTCTTTAGGTTAAATTTTACAGTTGAAATATTGTGGCAACACTCTGCTCATTGTCTGGTTAGGTTTAGGCACAAAAAAAACACTTCGTCCAGGTCAAGAGAAGATAATACTTTGTCCTGTTTCTAGCACCACAACCACAGCTGTAAACTGTCCCCATGTCTCATCAAAAGTATCCTGCTTTTGTGCAGCTAACACGGTTGGAAAATGTCCCAACATCTGGTTAAAAACATCCAGGGGTTTCACGCCTACAAATGTTGAAACACTGGCTCAAATGTGGTCTTTGGCTTGGGCACTGTCTCTCACACCATCACTGTTTCCTCCAAGTTCTGACATTCAACTCAGCTAATTTACGTGATGTGAGCGTGAAATGACACATATTAAAGAAAGGATAGCGTAATGCCGCGTACAGATTTGAATGTATCCATGGTTTGCAGAGTTAGAAAAGGCCAGCATTTTACTCTGGCAACTGGGCCGGTTAAAATAGCAATCATCCGTGTTGCTGTAGGGCCTGATCTCCATGACATTTGTGCCACAGAGGCCTCATTCACATAACGAACACGACAATTGCAGACGAGACCCTTTGACACGAGCAAAATAGTGGCATGATCTGTATCTGGTGATTGGATTTTTTTTATTTTTTTTCCCCCTCACGGCCGTAAAATGTCTGTTCATGGCGTCATATCAGCTCCTGCCAAAGCTGCTGTGTATTGTGCTGCTGGTCCGCTGAGCTGCGAGGGGAGGACAGAGGGAGAGGGAGCGAGAGAGAGAGAGAGAGAGAGAGAGAGAGAGAGAGAGAGAGAGATGGCAGCTCCTCTTTGAGAGGCCGCCTCACAGTTGCTCACAAAGGCTGACAGTCACGTCAGGAAACGAAGCGTTGTGATTAAAAATGCATTCAGTCCTTGTGTAGTTTAATTGAATCTCCTCCTCATGCTCCCCCCGCAAACTGTTCCATCCCCACCCACCCCCGAGTCCTCTCCCCCCCAACATCCTCATCCTTTTTCTATGATGCGGGGCCTGGAGGCAGAACATCCCATCCCTCACTCCTCTTCCTCGTTTTTCTCCTCCATCCCCCTCATCTCCTCTGACAGAGGAAGACCTCAGCTACATGGGATGGTTTCCATCACAGCTGCTCTTTTCAGCGCCGTCTCCTCTTTTTCCAGCAGCTATAAAGCACTTGGTTCATATCAGTGTTGAGGGCTGGTCTGCCAGAAAACAGCCCTGCGGTCGCTGAGAGCATTCATGTCGCAAGGCGCACAAACACTGTGACGCACCGATACCAAGAGCTCGTGTTCTCTCCACCCCACAACTGTATCACAGCACTGTACAGCTTGCGTGTCTGTGTTCGTGCGCATTGTCGATTCTCCAGTGTGCTATTCTTCTTTTGACTGGGCTTCTGTAGCTGTGTTGTTTTGATGGAAGCCATTGACCGGGTGTATTGTGTGTGACCACTCCATTACATAATGGGTGTGTCCCTTTGCACAGTGACGAAGTTGTTCAATTATAGCGAGCTGACCTCCTCCTCTTTCCTCCCTAGCTCGCTGATTTCTCTCTGCACTCCTCTCCCAGTCTACATTTTTCTCTGTCCTTTTTATTTGCTTCTCTCCACCACCAAACAGTCTTTATCGGTATGAGGCCGGAGTCGCAGTGTCATGTTTTCTCAGGACAAATGTATTACTTTGGAGAAATTCTATGCAACCTTGCCCTGCTTGTTCTGTTTCTTAAAACGACTTTTTGTCCGTGCCTTTAGTTGGCAGCAAACGCTATCCAGGGGGAGAGAGAGGCGAGGCGAGGGAAGATAATTTGGACAGCATCTTTCAGCAACAAGGAAATTCAAATTGTTTTCCATGAAAATCTGACTGGAGTCGCTTTAGTTATGCAGCAACGATTTAAGCGTTCCACAGGGCGCAAGAGGTGTCTGATTTTTGAAGGCTATGCCTGGTTTATTCATTCTTTATTCTTCTTCATCTTATTGTCAACAAATCCAATAAAAAGACTCCAAAGAAAACCAAAATTGCATCAGTCATGCTTTTAGACTTCCCTCTGTGTAGCATTCAGCCCTGAGCCCATTCAAGATGTAAATCTTCCAAACTGGGTTATATAGTTTCAATTTATTACGTTACTAAACATAGAGAAAGCTGCACATTTTTCTTTATATTCATAGAGGAGTAAATAGTGTATTTTTAGTGGTCAAATGACATACATGGAATAATATTGGCTGTGCTAGTGTGTATCTACACCTCCAGGATGATTCTGATACCTATTACTATCACTATTCTTGTTGTTGGTGGTATTCTGTGTGAGGTTACATGACGCTGTAGTAATCCTCATAGCAGTCTTACTTTCAGAGCAAAGCATTTACAGGAATGCAACACATTTAAAGACTCCAAACCAACTGAGATGAACTGAAGGTGAAGCACTCTTAACAGATTGAAGAGAGTAGGCTGCTATGGCAACTCCTTTTTAATGTTCAGCAACACCAGTAAGTAGATTTTGATACATAAGCTCAAAAGTAATGACAGGATTCAAAATAGACAATCAATCAATCAGATGATGGAGTCTGGATGGGTACATTCGCTGGTGATGTCAGTCGGGTATCTGATAATGGAATTGCGTCACTATCTGCACCAAATACTGATATCGGATTGGATCGGTTCCAACTCTAGTGACTCAAAATAAACTCTAGTGCCCAGGATGTGCACATGATGTCCACTGTAATGGAGGAACATGTCAACCAATGCAATAGTGAGGCTCACTTGTTTTGGTCTAACGCACAGAGGAATACACTCTGCAGGAGAGTTTTTGTTAGCTGGATCAATACATTGTGACTCCTGATCTTTTAATTTGTTGACATAAAGAAAAATATAGAATTAAAACTAATCATGTGTTATTATTTCTGGGGAAACTTCTGTTCTCCCTATACTGTGAATGGAATTTGAATGATAGAGTCAGATTTAGCAATCAGATGTCTTGCTACATTAGTCTTCTGCAGGATACCCAAATACATAGAGAAACCACAATTATCATAAATCCGATCCCATTTTTATGTGCACACCCGTGAACTAATCAGCTATTATCATTCAGCGTTCAATTTCGATCACATGCACGGTCCGGATTCGGATGTCAACTGGCCCAGCACATGCAGAAGCTTTCCAGTAGGCATTGGTGAATAATTCAGAAGCCTCATGTGCTATTCACTGGAGCAATTTCACATCTCGCGCCCCATTCAAGTCTGCCGCTGGCCTCATAATAGACCACTGATTGGCCCATTGGAATGATATATTCTGATTCCATCAAGGCATAGATGACTTTATAATGGACTGCACTCACAGATACAGTAACGTTTTTTTTTTTCTCCCAGTGCGATGCTTATAAACAGAGCACATTCACGGATTGCGGGGATTTTTCAGTCCGTCTACATTCCTTTGATGCCACCGGCTGCAATTTTAATCATATTGAAGGACACGCAGGCAGATATGCAGTGCACACACCCACAGTCACCTCGCAGCGGGGGGAGCAGATGTGCTGAGCGACACGATTTGACCAGGACAACCTGTTCCCACGTGTACCGCTAAATCTCTCCGAAATACAAATATGTCCCAGTTTTCACAGTGAGTCACAAAAAACGTCCCTGTTTCCTGACAGATCTCGCAGGCTATTTGTTACCTTTCGTGGCATGTAAAAAAAAAAAAAAAAGTGTTTCCCAGGCCTTCTTACGCAGACACTGCCGAGGGGATGGTAATTGAAGTGGATGCTCCCCTGTGGTGGAGTCATTACGATTGGTTCTGGCCTGAAGATGGGTGGGAGGCCCCTGCTTTCTGCTCATCTCGCTCTCGTGAGATAGAGGAAGACAACACTAGAATGCACACGCAGACGCAGACACAGAAGCGCACAGTGAGAAACTGAATAACACCATCATTGTTGGGCCATTTAGCTGTTTATCTGTGCTCTCTGTGTTATGGTGCTGTAACTCAGCCCTTTGTAATTTTGTGGCGTCTTGAAACATAAACATTCAACCCTCGCCGCCTGGGATGGGGAGAGAGGGATGGGGAGAGAGTCCAGCTAGAGGGCATTTCCATAAACACACCCACCCACACACAAACACACACACACACACAAACACACACACACACACACACACACACAGCGAGGAGCAGGACCATGGGGATGAGTCAGACAGCCGTGGGCAGAGACTGGCTGGGTTATCGGGGTAAATTAATGCGTAACATTGCCAGGATTCTACCATCGCTTCGTATTATTACCACTGCGAACAAAGACGAAGCAGACGCACAAAACACACAGTAGAAATAAAACCCCAGACAACCCAGATGCTTTGTTGGCACCTCCTTCATTAGCATATCTCTTTAGCAGGTAGTGATATTCTCCCTTGTTCTTCTCTTTCTCTTGCAGACGAATGCTTTTTTGTAAATTAAAAAGCTAAGTTCACTTTGAGGACAGCTGCTGTGAACTGTCAGAGTCTCCGAGCTTTCTGCGTGTTACTTGTATTTGTATTCCTTACCGTGCATGCAGGTTTGTATTTCACATATTTTTATTGCCAAGTGCAAATCCCATTCGCCTTCATTTTTGCAAGGTTGTTGACTGAAATGGGTCATTGTGCATCTAGCCCGAGGTATCAAGAAGTACTGTTCCGTTTTTTTTTCCCCCTCCTGTCAAGACGAGGGCTTATTACCTCACTGGATTTGAGGCGATGGAATTTAAAAACGAACCCTAAAGGAAAAAGCAAAGAGCTGCAGAGGAGACGAACACAAACCACACTTAAACTGTTCAATTAGGAGAGTTTATTGTCATCTCCCTGTCAAGGTGTCAGACAGGATCCCTATGGAGGCAGCGTGGTTTTGTCTCCTGAATCGGCAGTGGCAGTTAATCTCTGTCGTCGTCGCCTGAATTAATGTCGAACATCACACAGAGGAAAGAGAGATTAAACTTGTCTTTTGGTTTCTTTTTTTCCGCCAGCGTGTCATCTTGCAAGACCCGAACGCCTGCCCACAAAGTTTATAAATAGCCCTCCGATAGTTCTCATGTAGGCCACAGTCACTCACACACTGATGTGGGCCGGGGTATTGAATAAATAATGCTTTCTAGGGGATTACCACTGCAGATGATTTTCTCCTGTACGCTTGTCGCACGGCTTTAGCTCTATGTGTGTGTTTTTTATGTTTGGCATATACAGTATCATGACGCTAAAGCTGGCGGGGGGTCCTCACTTTAAGAAATGGTATGGGGGGGTGAAAAAAGGCTTGTTTGGTTGCTCATTTTGACTGGTGTCTTTAATCTGATTTCATACCATCTGACCTTCATAACTGTGATAACTGAGCTCAGTCTTGCTGGTTATAATCCGGTGTTGCTGGTTTACAACGTCTACCATACAAGTCGCTTGATGTTACATGTGTGAACCTGGCGTACATGCGCGCGTGCACGCCGGACATCTGTGTATGCCTGCATGCATGTGTTGATCCACTTAAGTTAATCAGCTGATAGTTCAGCATTGATGTGCAGAGGCGAAAAAGAGCTCAGCGGTGAGTGATGATGAGAATATGACAGTAAGTCACTAGGTGCAGCTGTAACTCACCAGGCCAATAGCTTTAATGGACATGTAAAGACCGCCGTGGTGGACACAGAGGACTGACTCAGCTCTCTGCTGGCTTCAGCCGACGCGATAAAAGATCTCTGCGAGGGCTCACAGCTGAAGGTCTCTACTGTCACAGCTTTGTGGGAGAAATTCAGGCCAATTTACACACTTTTCTGCATGCAACGATAAACTGAGTGCTAGGATGATCAATATCTTCATGCAGGATTGGGCGTGCTTGACTGGAAGGATGTGTGTGTGTGTGTGTGTGTGTGTGTGTGTGTGTGTGTGTTCCCCCTTTGTGTCCTAGTCGAGACAGTGCAGGGAGAGAAAGCTGGATGTGGGATTTCAAAGATAATCTCCCTACCAGATGGCAAAACATCCCATATTCCTTTTGAGGTTCCCCACGTGATCCTCTGTAAGGGCTCTGTATGTGTGTGTGTGTGTGTGTGGATGGTGGGTGTATCTATACTCACACACGCGTTATTATTGGATCACGTGACACCCGTGCGTATGCTAATAACAGCCGTAACGTCACATTAATCCAGTGACCTGGTTAAGCCCCCCGACTGAAGGAAGTGAGTGTGGGAGGCAGGGAGGGGGGGGAGCTGCCAGTGCCGGAGAAGTGAGAGGAGAGACAAAGCGCGCTCCCTCTCCCTCTCACACACACTCTCACACACTCATTCACCTCGTGAGCGGCAGTGTGGAGCGTAGCAGGGAGAAGCAGAATGGGAAGTGTTTCAACACAAGAGGGAAAAGAGGCAGAGAGAGGCACATAGGACACACACATTGACGCCACACACTTCTTTCTTCGTCTTACACACCCACGCGCAAAACTCGCGTGAACCCCGGCTGCCAGGCTGGACGGGATAGCAAGGACGCCCACCTCACACACTCGCACTAATGCTCACACGCCCACGGAGACACACACTCTGGAGCGTACTACCATGGTGGTCCAGGGGGCTGTGACGCCCGGGAGAACCCGCCGGCTGATGCTCAAGCTGCCGGTGGGGACTCTACGGAGGAACAGCGGAGAGAGGGTAAGAAGTCCTCACTTTCTCCCTTCTTCTGACACTTTGCCTCTCCCTCCTTCCGTCTCTCCCTCTCCCTCTCTGTGGCAGTGTCTTCCCGTGCTGTTGTGTGTGTAAGTGGGATTTAAAAAGGTTCTTGGCTAATCCAGGGGATGGTATTAGATTTGAGTTGGTGGAAGGCGAGTGAAGAGCAAAGCTTTTAATCTCTCTAGTGGACAATACTTGTCTGTAGTTCTCGTCTTGTCAGTCCGAGTCTGTCAATCTTCCCAGTCCGTCTCTGTCACCGCTAATGTATTCCACTGCGGTCCTCTGTTTTCAAGGTTACAGGAAAGTCTCACTGTGGGAGAGCTGTCTCTGAGTGCGGCTTGTTTGCCTCATCCCGTCATCACAATTGAACTGACTTGAGACATGAGTTAGTTTCCTTTTATCAAGCAGTTCCGCACGTAGCCTCGCTTTTCAGCTTGATTTCAAGTACCAGATCCCGTCCCACGCAGTGGAACTCGGATTGTCTGCCACCAAGGCAGCAAAATCCTCGGTGTTTGTGTGTTTGTGTATATCTGGTGGGTGTGGGCTGAAGGCTGAAGATAATAGTTTCCAGCTCAGCTTAGATGTGGAATGTGTGTTGCAAAGTCAACCTTTATGACAGTGTCTATAAGGACAGGCTGTAACCTGCCAGGCGATTCACCTCTTATGCTCTCCAGCAAAGTTGTTTACACCGCTGGTAAAAAAACAAAAAAAAAAAAAAAAGAAAGAAAGAAACTAGCACACAAGTTTGCAGCTCGGAGTGTGTTTGAGAGTCTCCCAGCTTTTGCATTCGTTTTGAGATGCATGTCAGTGCTCCTTTGTGTAATTCACTGGTATTAAGTGAGTCAGATTTAAAGGGGGTGTTTGTGTGCAGGTGATGAGCGTGCCGAGCTTACAAGTCATCCAAACTGCTTTCCCGAAATCACGAGGTGCTTATAGGATCACACTGAATAGAATTCCGACTCTGTTTTGAAACATCTCGGTCTTCCCGCTTGATGTAACTTGACTTTAGATTCATTAACGCGCCTCTTTGAGTGGTTGTGACTTCTACGCGCCATAAGCTCTTCTGAGAGTCGCTGGTCTCTTTGTAGTTTTCTCTTTGATTGAACACGTACACAGAGGATACAGTAATGCACACAAGCGCATGCATACTGTACCCATGCCGTCGTAAATTACGCAGCGTGGCCTCTGTAGATTGGATGAGAACTGCTTTCACTTTAATAAGCCCAGATGTACATATTTAATAGTCAAGTTGCACCTAAGTGAGCAACCTGAGCGAGAAGTTTAAGCATCCTCTGATGCTTTTAGGTAGCGCCACCCAAAGACTTCAGGTCGTGGTGTCATTTTTTTCAGCCGCGGCGGGCAAACTGATTAGCTGTGTGCGCTAACTCAATCTGGCTGTCATAATACTGCCTGATTGGGGGAAACTGAATATTCACCGTCCTTTGGAGAGGAGTAATTGCCACCGCTTGATTGGCACACACAGTCCCTCAAATCACCTTAATTAATGGAGGAAAGCAGATTTTCTCACACGGGAGCATAGGGAGGTCCCTCTGTCTCTCTCTCCTGATTGCAGTTCCCATTCTCTGCCTGCCATTCTTCTTGCAGCCAGCTGTGCGCAGGCAGACCGACAGTAGGGGGATTACTCGTTGTGATTTGCATACAATCACGCGTGTTACTGTGCTGGGAAAAAAAAAAAAACGACTCGAGAGATGGACGTGCATCAGGTAGAGACTGTGGCGGATCAAAATAGTTACCCATACGACCAAACGGGCAGAGGAAACAACTTAAATCTTCTGTCTGTCAAACTGATTCCTGTCCTCTGTGACGGCAGGCGAACAATCTCTCTGATCTACCCGTTTCTAGCCCTGAGGCTTTATAAAGGTTGTCTGTTGCGTTACAAATTAATCTTCCCATGCACCGAGCCACTGAAAAAATACTTTCACTCCTAGACACAGCTGCAGCTTTGTCCTGCTCTGACTTGTCATGTTAGATAACTCATTGCATTATCATCCAATCTCCACCCTTACGCAACCACGTGAACCGCACAGAGGAGGAACGACATACAGAAAGAATACTGGGAAAATGCTGCTGACTAAGCAGCGTGGAATGCCGACGCGGTAATGTTTACCGCTGCGAGCTTTGATCTAGTTAAAAGCTCATTTTCTGCGCAATCGGAAGTCGAGATTTTCATATCCTACAGCGACGCTTTGCCATTCGACCCCAAACTCTGAGCATTCGTTGAGTCGTTTGAAAAGACGTTTTTTGCCTCCCAGATCGCGGAGTAAGAGAAGACAGACCGCGTTCTCATCTGTGCCCTGTCACATATCTAATGCAGATGAATCACCTCGCGTCCGTGTCGTTGGTTTCTGATGGATGTGGGTTTTACATCGCAGTTAATTGAGTAATATCTACCGGGAGAACACAGCCATCCTTGTTCACGGTCAACAGCTATGAGACATCTGAACAGAACATGCCTCATTAACTGCGGAACAATAGAAGGAGAGACGCACTTGATTACTCCCCCTGTTCTCTGTGAATCACTTTCTGTTTCCCTACCTCATTTTCTCCTCCCACTCCTCCGTTTTGTGCCTGAAAATGCTGTCTTCATATCTAGACTCGTCAGGCTCCTCTTTCTCCCTGTATCTGGCTTTTGCACACCTTTCATTACAACCTGACAACAGCTTTGAGAGGGTTAAAAAAAACTGGCAACACATGAAAAAGTGTATCAAAAAAGGGAATGAAGGACTTACACAGATAGTCCTAGCAGTAATAATATGATAAATTGCGCAGTAGGTGTTGACAGTTTAAAACAGCTTCTTTTAGGGAATGCAAGCTGTCTGAAATTAGGATTATCCACCCTTTGTTATCCTGCTATCACGTTAAGCTGCTCAGCTCTCCTCTGTGAAATTAAGAACAAAAACAACAAACAAACAAAGGGCGGAGAGGGCGCGAGAGAGAGAGAGAGCGAGACATGCGTGTCTGTGTGTTTTATGTGTGTGTGAGAGACATGTTGGAGGAGGGCTACAAAAAAAAAACAGACAAAAAAACATTTCAGACTTCAGGAGGTGGAATCGCTCTCCAAGGAAACATGTTGTTGTCGGGGGCACCGCAGGGGAGCGAGGGGTTTAAAGGTGGGAGGGGTGGGATCACTGTCGGAGGAGGAGGAGAAGTTCACACACACACACACACACACACACAAACACACACACACACACACACATATATACATGTTGACAACATGCATTCATGATTGGAAGAGGAATGCAAACAGACAATGGCTTGACTGTAATTTAGCACTGAATGCCTGAAAGCTTGAAAGCGGAGGGCAGGAATACTAATCGATCCTCGTTACCTTTAAACATCTCGTCTGCACCAATCGCAGAGAAGGTCAGCGCTGGACCCGGGCGCTCTGTGGCTCGGGATGACACTCCGGCTTGTTTGTCATCAGGCTGATCTCATTGTCTCCACATTAGAGTCAGGATTCATTTGAGCAGCGGCAGAGTGGGTGTTGAAACCAAAGGAGCAGCATTTGAGATAAGTTTCTCCTCAACTTTCTTTCATCATCCCCCATGTTAGCAAATAGCAGTTGTGAGCTTGAGGCTCTGCTCTGCCTCGCTACAGTATTGATTGTCAGAGATCTCAACCTGCTTCCCCTCTCCTCGGACTGTAGGTGAGAGATCTGTGGTCAGTGAGTCCAATTAAAGAGACAAAGAAAGAAAGAAAGAAAGAAAGAAAGAAAGAAAGAAAGAAAGAAAGAAAGAAAGAAAGAAAGAAAGAAAGAAAGAGGTGGGAATAACTGCAGCTAAAGGCTCCTGAAGGCCCCTCTTGCACCACACCCTGTTCGGCATGAAAGGGGACCCCCCTTTTCTCCCCAAGGCAGCTCAGAAGCAAGAATGTTTTTGAGCATGGGAGGGAAAAGGGGGGAGACTCCCACCCTCCTCTCCACCCTGTCTCTTTCATCACTCTCTCTGGTATGATTTATTTTTTTTTCTGTCTTTTATTCCCCGTCCAAAATCAACCCGCAGACCCATAGACACACGGCACAGCTGCGCACGAGTTCAAAGTACATCTGAACAGATCAAACAATGAGGAGATGATCGCCTATTGACTGTGAGTGAAGGCTGAAGGCAGTGAGCTGCTGATAATGTGTTTTCTCTATGGAGACAGTTTGCTAGCAGGGTAGCTATGGTGAGAGTGGACTCCTCTGTCCTCTGCCAAAACATGCCCACTGGATGGATGTGAGTGTGTGTGTGTGTGTGTGTGTGTGTGTGTGTGTGTGTGTGTGTGTGTGTGTGTGTGTGTGTGTGTGTGTGTGTGTGTTCCCACCCTGTGCTACCTTCATGCGGAGCGCAGAATGATTTCTTCATTATCTCTGCTTCACCATTCTCACGGATGACTGCATGAAAGAGAGCGATAAAGAAAGAGAGAGAGAGATGGAGCTACGGAAAAGAAAAGAGAGACAAGTGTGGGTTGATGGGAAGGAGTCTGTTAAATTCCATCTGCCCCCCAAAACAGGATGTGGAGACCCCGAGATGTTCCTTAAATATCCCGGCACAATCTGTGGTCTTTGTTAGACAGAGATAACACGACTCGATGAGAACGGAGGCGCTGTCTGTGACTCACTCATATGAAGGGGTTTATTCATAGTTTGTGTGTGTGTGTGTGTGTGTGGTGTGTGTGTGTGTGTGTTAGTTTGTGTGTGAATCCTGCTATGACAGAAAAAGAGGAATAGAAAGGAGCTTTGGAAAGACAGAGAAGGAATATGTGTTGTACATACATTTCAGACTTTCTGAAAGATGTTGGAGCTGGTAGGAGTGTATGCGCGCGTGTGTGTGTGTGTGCGTATGTGTGTGTGTGTGTGTGTGTGTGTGACAGAGAGACAGAGTGGGAAAGGGTTAGAAAGAAAGAGAGAGAGAGGTGCCATGTCTTGTTTTCCCGTGGGTGTACTGCAGTAACATAGTAATCCTCATTAATATTTATCTGCCAGGCAAAGTGGAGAGAATGATTAGCTTGAGAGTGTGTGTGTGGGTGTGTGTGTGTGTGTGTGTGAGCCTGTGTGTGCAGCGTGCACGTCCTCTTGTGTGAACAACCCTTTGTGCACGTGTGTGTGTGTGTATAGCATATTACAGCATACAACACATGAACTAGGTCAACTTCTATACTTAAGAGACATTCAAGTCCTGAAACTTCAAAGGTTTTGTGTCATCACGGGGTTTTCTCTCCGCTCCCGCGCACAGTTAAATGCATTTTCATTTTTAATTATTCCGCGCCGTGCACGCACAAGGGGAAGCTGGCGGCGCGTACGTACATTCTCACACATGTGAAGGTATAAAGAAGCTCCCCTGCATTCCTCCCTCTCTCTCCACCCACGTTGCGTCACATTATTGATTTCCCCGCTCACACCTCTAACACAATCACATTAAACTAGACTGATCGGAATTGAATTTCAGAGCGGGTCTATACACGTATGTCACTTGTAATCTCTGTCACAGTGACGGTGGCTTGTGTGTGTGTGTGTCTATCAGAATGTTAAGAAGAGTAGAACGTTTCCTGTGTGTTGTACAGACTTTTTACTCACTTACTTTACATCAGTTTTTTTGTGAATTTGTGTGCCAGAGTGCCTCGGCTGAGAATGTTCTTGTGAATTTATGGTGCCTGTGACCCATTTCCCTCCACTGCTCTCTCCCTCTCTCTCCCTCTCTTTCCCGCTCTCTCCCTCTCTCTCCGACTTGCCTGCACTCTAGTATAACACGCCTGAGTGGAGATCAGAGAGTAGGAGGGGAAGATTGAGAGATACAGAGAGAGAGAGAGAGGGAGACGAGGGAGAGGAAGATGGAGATAGGAGAAAGTAAAGAGGGTGGAAGAGAATACTGAAAGCAGGCGATGGAGCAGAGAAAGTGAGGCTCCTGATTTTTCCCCGTGTCGTGCCTCCAGTATCAAGACTGAGATGTCCTCACGACGGATGACTGTCTGAGAGAAGGAATGAAATAACACGGAGATTATCTCACTGTTTGGTTGTCAAGTTATGTCCATCACAAGGCTGATTGTAAAATCCCAAACAGAGTCTCTCTCTCTCTGTCTTGTTACTATGGTGATAGCCGGCCAGCTGACACTCCGGTGCTGACTGTTTACATCACAGGGCCTGTACGACCTTTCCCAGGAATCAGCAGGACATTGCGCACACACGGACTCATGGGAACAGTGCACTGTCATACCTAACCTCCCGCCTCCCTCCCTACCACAACAAATATTTACACCCCTCGTAAATTACAGTGGCAGGGAGGTGAACGTCTCCAGCCGAACCCTGATTCATTTTGGAAAAAGAATCACGCTATAGGAATGCCTCACATTCCTCATGGGTTTCTCAAGACACCGCTGAGGGGGGCAACACGAGGCCCTGAGATAGAGGGGATGGGAAACTGGTGCTGTGGAATGAGGGGAGGTCGAGGACCATGCGGTTTTAGAAATTAACTTAATTTAAAAAGACGCAGGCTTAATGCATTATTCAGGATTAGGATTTTTTGTGTGTGCAGTGAAGCTCCTGCAATCCGCTCAATTAGCCATCTGTTTTCAATATAGAGTGATAGAGAGAGTAGCACACACACACACACACACACACACACACAGAGGGAGAGAGAGAGAATGAGAAAAAATAGAAAGTGCTCTCATTCCCACGGCATCAATAACAAGCAGTGTTTTTTCTCATTGTGGAAAATCAAAAATCAGGACTACAGGGTGCAACTATGTTGGTCACGTTTGCAAACCCTGAGCTGAACCCTGGCAAGTGCTACTAAATATTATCATTGGTTGCACTAGTGCACCTGAAAATTCAGCAAATTCTTCTACCCATACTCTTGTGAACAACCATAGACGTAATGTGTTAATTAATCAAATTAAAATATGTTATTGGGTGCACCTAAATTATTTGCTGGTGCACCTGAATGACAAAAAATTGGGTGCACCAGTGCAACCAGTGTGAAGAGTTAGTCTGGAGCCCTGAAAATACAATTCCCAATATCTATTTTGTGCCATATATTAGTGGATTATTGCCAAGGCAGTGACTTACATCCAGGCTGACTCATTAATAAGCAAAATGGTACGAGCGTCATACAGCAACACACACGCGCACACACACACACACACACAGTCACCAGCTCAGCAGTACAGGAGTAACACTGCATCAATAAAGCCCTCCATGAATCAGAGTAGACCACGAAAGGCCATTTAATCCACCCACAGTCAGATTGGGTTTGGTTGGAAGGCAGAGAATTACTGTACTGTACAGAGTTATTGAATTCTCTATTGATCACGGCTCTCTTAAGGAAGTGAAAGGAAAGCGGAAGAAAAGGGAATCCGATTGGCTGTAAAAGCATCAGATATTTAAGCTTTTTTCTTTTTAAATATTTATACTGATGTATCATGACCCAAGAAGATCAAGAAAGGTCCGGTGGAGCTAGTACAACAAAGTGTCTGTGTTCGATTTAACATTCATATCACACATGCAGTGAGACAGAGAACATCGATCATTTAGGCTGTATTGTTTTAGCAGTGCTGTAGAGCCAAGAGTTTATCACAGGCTGGCAGCGATAAACACACAGACTGTAGGCTTGGCACAGGTTGTATATGGGGGTTGTATTGCCTCCATGTGGCCATTGTTGCAAATGTAAGATACGCTTCATTGTGGATCTCTCTCTCAAATAAACAATTACAGACTCTTTGTAATCAATCAGCTTTACATGCTTTGCACATTCTGTCACGTTAGAGAGAGTTGCAGACTAGTTGGATATTCTTGAGTTTCTCGGAGGATTTAGGTCAGGTCAGGACACTCCAGCCTGGGAAAACTCAGAGAGCTCGGAGGGAAAATATCTTGTTTTTTTAAAAAAACATTCTGGCTGAGGTCCCATTGCTGTAAGAAAGTAGCATTCTTGTGACTTTTGGAGAAGAAATTTCACTGTATTTCAGTGTGGTTGTGATGTGCATGTATGTGTGTCGTCTTGATAGCTTCACAGTGACAGTGTAAATAGTTTCCACTTTCACCAGGTGTTGGAAAGTGTGTGCAAGCCTGGAGCCACATCCCTCTCCCCTTCGAAAGTGAGATAGAGTGAGTGCTGTCGTCTGTTCTGCTCTCTGACACTCTCCATGTGAGCTGCAGTATGAGAGTGCATACCGCTTTAAAGACAACTAGCAGTCGGGGAGACTCGGAGACCGGCTGCACTTCCTTAGTGGGAATGTTTGTGTTTGTGAGGCTCAGACCAACGGACAGAGGGGGCTTTGCTTAGGCGATGAAACGGGCGAAGGAAAGGAGGGCGGAGGAAGAAGAAGAGAGACAGAGTCAGCAGGGACCACTGGCTGTGTGGGACCGGGACAGAGGGACTAGCAGAGTTTGACCTTGAGGAATCATCAGACTGCTGAATCCCAGAGAGACTGAGAGGACAGAGGTGGAGAGGAGACAGCCACAGGCTCCCCCTGTCTCTCTGTGCCTCTAGAGATGACCCAGTTATTATCAGCTGGAGCTAAGTGGCATCAAGAGGACCATAGAGGCTAATTCCTCCTCATTATCTGCGCCTCTGTGGATTTTACCTGCATGACTCACCTTCGTGAATAAAGGTTGGTTAGTGTGATACCTGTGGATATCCCGCTGATTCCAACCCACATCGCTATACTGTACGTACCTGTGGAGGTCTCATCACAGGGAGCTTGTAGTGATGGAGGCCGTCTTGTTGGGTCTAGACGAGGCGGTCTGTACTCGTCAGGGTCTTCTGTGGACCCTCACCTCAACGGCCCTCCGGCGCCTCCGTGTGCATGCCAGGAACCTTCCTGCACCCCTGCATCTATTACACACACACAGGTGTGTTTCTAGGCCACTCTACCAGGTAGGCTGAACCTCGCATACACACAAAACAGACCTAAATGTGCATGTGCATATCCATGCGTTCTAATTTGGCAGTGCCACCTGTGGAGATGGATTCTGGTGCATTGGAGCCCACACTTCAAGACAAGGTACTGCAGGCCAGGTATGTCCCTCAGGCAATAGACGGGGGCCACAGACAGGGGCTCGGGGTTAAACAGGACTGATTTGTGTCATTAAGCAGGGAGGACAGAACTGGGTTAGACGTGTTCAGTGCCCCTGCTGGTAAAATGGGACACATACTGTAAGCTGACATAGTTTTATAACACACAGCTCAGGTGCATCCGGAGTGTCCTGTCAAGTTCATCTACGGCATGAAAAAGCACTGCTTTGTTCTTCTGTGTGGAGTTCTTTTGTTTGTTGTTGTTGTTGTTGTGCTCAAGATGCAAAGCCTGGACAGGAAGTTGTGTTGCTAGGATAACTGTTCAGGACCGGTAACTAAGCTGTTAAGCCTGTAATTGTTTTCCGTGGATGTATGAATGGGGGACGCTTGCACACAAAACACACGCAGACACTATTTTATAGGCTTTCTGGTCGGTTACTATGCCTCCATCGCCTTACACGTTGAATCTAACTCCCTGGTAACTTTCGACGGAATCAGTGTGTCTGTTTGCCTCAAATGGACAGTTACTCTGGTGGAAGACATATTTGAATTGTTACATTCAAAGCAACTGTTTCTTCAGGGTCGTGTGTTTGTCGAGCTGTGATTCAGCAAAATGGTCGATCAGTATTCACTTCGCCATGTCTGAATCGGTACTCGGGGCTTTCATGCAGCCATTAGTATTCCCCAAGCGTCTCACCTGCCCTGTATGCAGCTGGCACCACGAGGACAAACCCAGCAGGCTCACAGAGAAACTCACCCGGCTTTGTTACTAAATAACACGGCCACACTGCGGTGTATAGCACCAAACCATACAGCATCAGTGGAGTCACTACAATTCATGTACATGCACACAGGCATAAACTCACGCTGCGTGTCTTTTCCTGTCTTTCTGCTCTAATTCTCTTTTAACTCTCAAGAGGGGGATAAGCCGGATTGTTGTTCTAACTTTTGTCTTCAGATGTGTCATTAAGTTTAAGCATCCTGAGGGAGGGCAACACAATCAGAGGAAACTGAAATAATATACCACACCTCTATAAGACAAAACCGTCCCTAACACCCCCTCCTGGTTTAGAAATGTCACTCAAACGCTTCTCAAACAGAGGTCGGTTAACACTTTCCCCAAACATCCTCTGGACATATGCTTTGATTAGAGCTGTGGGCAATGTGTCCCCCCCGACCTGGACTGGGTTGGTACGGTCCAATGTGGAGTTCTTAATAGAGGAGGAGAGCTGCAGAAGCAGGGAAGGAGGGGTCAGTGTGTCAGGCTGCAGGACGGGGATATCCCTGGCTCACTACACTGCCTCCCTGCCCGGCTTCCTCTAATACTGTTAATGAGATACCCAGCCTCGCACGACTGGCAGACACACAATGGAGAGAGAGCGGGACACAGAGAGAGGACTTAACTGTATCTTTATATTCAATCAGCCTGTCTTCTGTTCCTTCACTCCTTTTCCACCATCTTCTTTCATCCTGATATGATTTCTGCTCCACTGCTCCAACTGAAAACCTGTTCCCCTGCTTCTCTTTTTTCCTCTCTGACACTTGCTTTTTTTTCTACCTAAATTACTTCTTCATCTCTTATTTCCTCTCTACTTTATCTTCAAGACTGGCTGAAGAAACCATCCTTCACCAGCAGTCCTACATAGTCAATCAGGACACCAGCCCAGATATTTTTCCACACCCCAGTGTTTGACACATATGTCAAGGTGATAATTTTACGCTCAAGGTGCATTGCCTGTTGCGTGAAGCAGAACCCTGTGTGAATGAGGCGTAACATTAAACAGCAGGCTGCAACATTGTATGAAATGTTGTTTGCTCACACAGACATGCTCTCCTGTCTCTCGTGAGAGAACGCAGCCGCGTGTTCACACTTTCATACATCAGGCCGGCTATTATTGACTCAACAGCTTCCAGTCACACATTTTCCTCTGGTGGTATGACCCTTTAAATAGGGTTAGTACCGACATGCGTGTGAGGGCCATGCTCCGCTATGCTGTTAGACAGCGGCTCAGGGTAATTGTTTGTCATTTCTCGCGTTGCATTCCTTTCACATTGATTTCACAGCCCAGTCTCCAGAGTAAAACGTTGCCATTTTGTATTTCTGCTAACCGAGGATATGTTCAATTTCATACATGTCACACTTATCATATTGATATCTCTACGATGCATGTTATTTCACGTCCAAATTACATGTATATTAGTATTTTCATGGGAATGGGAACAACGATGACTGCCGAGACAGAGTTTCAACATTTGTGAGCTTGAAACAACAGGATATGTTGAACAAGATTGTCGGGACATTTTCTAGCTGTGTCAGTAGCAACTATACTTAATATTTTTGACACCAGAAAATGTAACAGCCTTGTAAGTGGCAACAAAGTGTGATATTTTTGATAAGACACTGTGGAATTATACTTGTGGTGGCAGAACCAGGTAAGTCAAAACATGATCTTTTCCTAAACCTAACCAAGTGGCTTTTGTACGTACACCTAACCAAACCATAAGCACAGCATTGTTGAAACAGAAAACTGAACCAAACCTTTTTTTTTAAGTGTCACCATATCCATTGTTTGCAGAAAAGCACACTGAAGAGTCTTACTGTGGCGACTGGGTTGGAATTCATCTGTGCACATTGTATCTGTATCATTTTCCTCCCACCAGCCCCCCTTTTTCTTACAACCCAATTCCACAGGCAGGATATCCTGCATGGGGAAGAAGCAGGGGTAAGGACTATAGCAAACACAGGTGCTTGGACTTCCCCTGAGTTGTGAAAAATTGTCTTATTTACCTGAAATCACCACTGAAGACTTACTGCAAGCAGTCATTTTGTTCTGAGGAATGTGAAGTGACAGTTTGTGGAGCGAAACTCGTCTGCCGTGTGTTTAACATCCCTGTAGATTGCTTCAGGCTTGACAAGATAAACATCCTAGATACGCCAAGTTTATTTCCTGTTACAGTGCCTGCTAATAACAGAAGCTGTCAGGAAGCTGCTTCTCCTAGATGTCAACTAAACCAGGAGGCTGTTTACTAACAGCGAGTTTCCACTGAAAAGTTGTATACATATTTAAAATCTGGTATTATGTCACACATCTGTCATACATATTCATCCGTTCAATGCTCTGTTAGCTTGTGTGCTGTGCCGCTGCATCATATTTAGGAGTGAAGCCCAAGCCGGTTTACTCCCACTTCAGTCATCTGGTCCTGTTTCCTGTGAGAATAGCTCTGTCACTGATCATATTCCTTTCCCACTGACGAGTCCCAGCTCTTTATGATACGAAGCAGAGGCACAACAGCAGCACAACTCTAAAATAACCAGGATACACAATCCTCCCTCTGTCTACGGTTGGTTCATTTGAGCCCGTTCAGTTACTTCTTTTGTTTGCGGCCTGATAAGCTGTGGGCGCTCACTCAATCCATGCTGTTTCAAGCAAGTGGATTTCTTGGAAGCACAGTGCACTGTCATTGCCAGCGGCTCCCCTGAATCAGGACATGACTGCACTCGGTTCAGTTTGTTAAGTCTCTCTCACTCTCGTGTTCAATTTATCGTCCACTTGTTCTCATTTTCCAGATGTCAATAAATAGACTTATGACAGGCAGGCAAATATCCAGAAAAGGGAAATCTGCGTGTCCTTCCTAATTCCCTGCCTCATTCCTTTTCCCCCCGTTTTCCAGCCAAGTAATTATTGGATAGAGGATGGAAGTTGAACTTGTGACATCCTACTGAGGAATTTTGATCACTATCCCTGTCTGGCAGCCATCTTTGTTCTCAATGCCAAAGTCAGGATCTGCATGTGAGAAAAATCCTTTCCCAGAACCGAAACGGAGACGTTTGGCGGCGGGAGGGGGGAGAGGGCCAAGAACGGACATTGTCTCGAAATTTTCCAGCGCTTTTGTTTATTTATTTATTTTTTTGTAATTTTCTAATTTGTTTGCAACTAGCCGGAGGCATGTTTGTGTTTGATACCCTTGCATAGGCGAACACACTCACACACACAAACACCCCTGTGCAGATTCTGTTGGTGGTTGAAGCCGTTTACAGTGTCTCCCTGGGGATAAGGTCTTATTTGCATAGTTCGTCTGGAAAACATTTCCACTGCTCCATTCCCAGGTTTATCAAATACCCACTGTGTGAGTGTAAATGCGTGTGTGAAAGAGAAAAAGGAAGAGGGGGCAAGGCTCGGTGATGAACTTAAGTAAAGGGTTCCTGCAGGAATTCATCAACAGTTCAACCATGGGGAACAATTTTCCCACCACTCCATAAATCATAAATCATGATCAAAATTGGATCCGTCATTCATATTTTGTTGATATAAATGCGTTTGAAGAGTCTCTTGGCGGTTTGCAGTCTTGTCACATGTTAAATATTTAAAGCGTGACACCCCTCCTCCCTCATGCGGCGTGTCATTTAGTGTACCATAAGCTTCTTAGCTATGCCAGGATCTAATTTCTCTGGTAATGTGAGAATGTGGCACCCTATTTGACAGGAAACGGGCGCTCACTTGATTAATTACAGATGTTCACATGCTCACACTCTCTGGATTCACATGTGTGCCTGCATTCACAGCAGCGTCCTGAGCGAAAGTACTGTGTTTGCTAATCCCATCCATCCACCCTTGTCGCCTTCTCCATTTGCAGACCTTGTCACTCTTACGCTACTTTACACAACTTCCTCCCTTGCCTCCCTCAAAATCACTACGACCACTAGATGTTGTGTTTTTTTGGTAAGAAAGGGCAGAATTTATAGCACGCTATTGAACGAAAACACCATGGTATTTCTACTTTGGCATTTCCAGCAATGCTGCCAGGGGAATCACATATTAGTGTTGCATGACACAGAATGAAAACAGCCTTACTGATAACTGTGGGATTTTATATAAAAGCCAAATATAAACACTTTCCTAGATATCAGTTGGAGACTATTCAGATGTCAAAAATGATTAAACACACTGGCTAGTCTTGTTGGTGTTTTTGGGCCATGGTTGAGGGGACCTACTTGATAAATCTGGTTTATATCCCTCTAAATCCTCAAAGTGTGTCTGAGTTGTGGCCAGCGTCACATCTGGGTGGCCAAAGCAGACCTGAGATAAGGTTTTGGCCTTATTCTATAGGGAGAAGTGATGGTGGTTTAAGCGTGGCATTAGTGATGGGGATATACAGGCTTGTAATGTTTTGAATTCAGAGGTTAGGGCCCGAGTATAGAATGGTAATCCCGGAGGATTACTAGGGGAATCTGGTGAATATCTGAGGAAATCCCTCTCTGGGACTCTTAGATCCCCTGTTTGCATGGATATTATATCCTCTAACATTGTGCCCACATGTGTTTACCGAACAGTGTTTAAAGTTTTGTGTGTGTCTCGACTTTTAGAGACGAAGGGGGAAATATAATTTCCTTCTAACCAAAACATTCAGACTTCATAGTTTAGAACTAGAGCCTTGTAGCGATACAGTCACCATAGTGCTGAATCAGAGTGGAAAATGTGACGTCATTGATTTCCCATGGTCCTTTAGGGAGGCATGGTCAGCCAATGTACTATGTTTAATAAGTCATATCAGTCATCATTTTGAGATAAATGTGAAAGCTTGAGGACTAAATATTGGCTCTCATTAAATTTAACGATCGGCTCTTTAATACCGCAAATGCCATTAAAATGCTCTGTCCCTCTCAATTATGTACACCTGTGGGCTCAATTATGTATGCATAAATTGGACGCACAAAACTGCAGAAAGACATGCGCGCACTCAGAAAGGCTCTACAACTCGCTCTTGCCTGCTTTTTTCCTTTTGTATGTGTGTATGTGTATGTGTGTGTATTTTTTTTACAGATCGTAAACAAGCTTTTGACAAATAATTCAACGACTAAAGCTAAAAAATGAGCCCAGCTGTCATCTGTAACTGTGGCACATGATTGATCAGGTGTTTTTATTTATTGAGCAAAAAAAGCTTTTCCACCTCCTACCTTCAGATTCTGGCTCACCCCGAGGCAAATTGGCCAAATGGAAGACATTCAATACCTTTGCAATGACGGGATTCCCTTTGGACAAGAGGAATTGCGCGCGCACACACACACACACACACACACACACACACACACACACACACACACACACACACACACACACACACACACACACACACACAGACCACACAAACTTGCCAAGGGCTCTCCCTGCAGATGAGCTGGGTCATTTTTCATTACCCTGGCTCAGAGGAATCAAGTGTGTAGTAATGGAGCACAGTCGCATTGAGCCAAAGCTATGGAGGGATAAATCCCGACTGTGGAGCACAGTGGAGGCAGAGCAGACTGGCTGCAGGACAGCAGCCGTGGAGGGGCATTTCACTCTTTTTCACTCCTCTATTTGTCATTAGAATACCTCAGACGGGATCCCGGGGGAAGATGGGAGGAAGGTCTGAGGCTGCATCGTCTCCTCTTATCTCTCCATTTCTTCTGTTTCCTTTATTATGCTGCCTCTATTTGTCTGCCTGCCTCCTCTCCATCTTATTCCCCCTCTCTGTCCTTCCTGTCTGCTTTACCCTTTTCAGACTCCCATGTTCCCATGTGAATCTCGTGCCTCACTTCCTTACTGTCGGAGTGTGTTTTTGTGTTTCTCCTCCATATACCTGTCCCTGTACGGTTCTTGCACAGAAGCCCTCTTACGTCACCTGAGCCAGTATAGCCTAAAGCAGATCAAGTAGGAGGTATGATGAGGAAGTGGTGAAGGGGGGGTGTGCGTGTGTGGGTTGACTTTATGGATGGAAGGATTCCTTTGTCTTTGCCATCCAGGGATCACGATACTACTGTCAGCTGGATTCAATCACTTGTTTGTTTTTTAGGGAAACATATCTTGCATTTTTACTTGAAGCTTAAACCCCTGGGTCATCCCTTTACCTCTTACAGTGTCTTATCGTTGTCTTTCAGTGCCTCCTCCTCCTCTTATTGCCCTACATTTCTGGCGGGGTGCGTGCTAGATCTCCTGGAAAGTTGTCATGACAACTTTTGTTTGCATCTTAGGGGGAGTGAGGCTGGTCAGACATTCATGTGCGTTTGTGCCTCGGTGTGCGCATGTGTGTGTGTGTGTATGTGTGTGTGTGTGTTTGACAGTGCAGGTTCTGTCTGTGCCACTCAGTGCCTCTAAAACTGAAGACTTATTACATGAATGGAAGCTCACCAAGCTCCTGTAAAGCCGGTGCCTTGAACGATGTCACTCTGCATCCCCCTAATTAGCCTGGAGGGTCTTTGGAGCCCCTGAAGGACACACACACACACACACACACACACAAAATTAGCAAAGAACAGAGAGGATTTGGGTGCTTTTTTTGCCCAAACCCCCGTTCTCCTCTACCCCGCTGCTCTGGTCTCTGGAGGCGAGTAGAATACATTAGGACTGCAACACACACACACACATAAGAGTCTGCAGACAGGACTGTTTAATATTCAGCATGCTAAACGATCAGAGCGTTTGGTATTCTATCCAGTCACCGGACAGGGGATAGAGGCCGCTGGAGTTCAACCGCTCTGCAGTACACAATGCCCTTGAGTTTAGGCCACAAGCTGTGTGTGTGTGTGTGTGTGTGAGTGTGTGTCTCTGTATGTGTTTGTTTATGAGAAACTGAAAGAGACAGAGAAGAAGCAACCGAGAGATAAAGAAAGGTCAGGAATGAAAACTCATCAATCAAGGTTCAATGGGTTTCTAAAAGACACACACACACACACTCACACACACACACACACACACACACACACACACACACAGTGGATAAATGTATATATAGGATACTATTAGCAGTGCAGAACCTAACACCCCGCACTACGTCACTTTGTCTTTCTGCATGCACTGCCAGCAGTATCAGTGAACACAGGGTCACTCGGGTCTACGGTGATTTCTCACTGTGTAAATTATAGATGAAGAGAGGAGGTGTAGGGGTAAAAGATCCTTCCCTTAGGAATGACTCACAGACACACACACGGGCAGACTGACAACCTAGATCCTTGCAGATCAACCCCCATGATCTGTTAGACTGTGGTTCATTGAGATAAAAGTCCCAAAGACATGACATCACTCGTGCCGATTTTGGTCCTGAGCTGCTCCGCTCCTCTTGTTAGGCTGTCGGCGCTCTGGCTCCCCCTCTCGCCCCTATCACTTTGTCCTGCTCCGTCTCTCCTCAGAAGCTGCTTCTGTTACTGAATCACCTCCGATTCCATTTCACTCAAAACACAGAGCAGATGTATGGCCCACACACACCGAGATAATACACACAGACACACGAGCGTTGTGTTTATGATGGCTTTATCCGCCGAGTGCTCTCTTTGGCCTGGAATTTAAGGAATGGTCTAACAGTGTCAGCAAAGGGCAAAGCTGACCAGACTGAAAAGAAGGGAATCATAGGCCAGGGACGAAAAGGCCGCTTGTCCTTTCTTTGGAAAATAGGCAAAGCAGAATTACCCATTTTGGCTATTTTGAATATAGCTCATCCCCATAAAAAGGCAAAAGGAAATGTAGAGGTCAGGATCAAGTGCAAATACATTCAAATTGATGGTAGCATGCAAGAAGAAGTGACTTGTTTTGGAGGTGAAGCCAACAGACACATCATCCCACTGTGGCCGTGAAAGGCTTTTATTTGCTGGGACATGAGCAAGGGGAACGTTTGGTGTGGTCCCGTTTTAGAACTTTCTGTTTTAAATATAACTTCAGGCTACATTTGAGTGGGTGTGCGCACATATACGTGTATTTAAAACAGGTTTTTTTTTAGCCACATAAAGGTGATAGAGCACGCTGGAATTAATACAGGGAGAGAAAAATAGGGAGACAAATTTGTAAAGAGGAAGTGTCTGGACATGAAATGAGTGGATAACAGAGATTAGAAAGGATCCATTAGCAGTCTTTTGTATGGCTGTGTTCCTAGATGGCAGCCAGGGAATACACTCACTTTACAGCACAAGATGATATTTAACACTGTTACAGTAATAACATTGTTATGCCGGATAATCCCCCCAAAAAAGGATTTTTTTAATATAAGACATCAGACAATGTGACCTCTCAATGGAAAAGAATGAAAAGAAGAATTTCATACTATCAGGAATTTATCTAGACCAAGGTGAGGCTGTCTGTGTTATGACTCCAAGGCATATTCAAATTTACCACAGCGATACAAAATGGTTTTCCCCATGCCTTCCTGTGTTATCTTAGCCTCCCGTCGTCACTCTGTCGCTTTTGCAAAGTGCAAACCATCGGCTCAGATTTTGCATATTATTTTGACGACCTTTAATGTTATGTTTTGCCAATAAATAAATGACTTCTGCTACCTCCTCAGCATACATCCAAGTCAAATTACATATTTTTAAAGACCTTTGAGGACTTTTAAGACTGATTTCTTTTAATAGGAAAGAGTCCCAATGTATGTCATGAGGCTTGGATGAATGGAGCCTGCTCACTATGTGAAGAAGCACCTCGGCCCGTTATGTTTCATGGCGGTGACAAAAAAATGCTGGCTGTTGAGAGGGAGTCAAAGGAAGTTTTACATGTGCAAACAATGCAGAGCAGGTTCAATGGTTGCTGCTGCTGCTGCTGCTGCTGCTTTTTAGATTTCATATTGGATTCAGTGACTTTCACCGCTATGTGAGTGTTCTGCAACCACCCAAATTAATATCTTCCAACCATTAGTCATTAAACTTATATTTCCCCACCTTTGTTCGTCCCTAGCAAGCTAATGTTAATGTAAAATACAACTTCTATGAATGGTGGAGTCTTTCATCGTCTAATATAACTTAATCCAACAAAAACATGTTACTACTACAGTGCGTGACAATTTTCCCATCAGCCTTAAATGCACCATCTGCAAATTTAGTAGCAACAGCAAATTTACAGTGAAATAAAGACAATTTATGTCCTTAATGTCCTTGAATTTATTTTAGGGAGCCACAAGAATCCTAACATACCTTTTGTATTTGACAAGCTATAGATGTGCAGTGATGGTATAAGAAGCCATTTTTTACGTCTAAGCATGAGACAAGAGACTATCTTTACAATTCATCTGGGATATGGTGAAGTTGAACTGAGGCAAAGACAGATTTTTGTGGACTCAGCACAACTAAAGTACGAATCACATGAAATTTAACAAAAAAAGGCATTACTCCTGATGTCTTCATTGTGTCTACTGAGACACCTCAGGGCAGTGTTCCCAGCGAAAGTGCCTATGTAGTACTTGAAATTCATAAACATCTCCATCTGTCAGTTCTAGTGAAGGTTGAGTAGAAATGTGGGGAAACATCCCCTGAAACAATGAGAAAAACAATTTTGGTAAAGTCTGGGAATTGAGCTTGGTTGTAAAATGAGAACAAAGCGGAGTTGGCTACAGAAATATCTCCGGCTTGTTTGAAGTGCCAGTGTGTTTCTGATTTTAAAAAACGCCCTAACTGGAACCACATTTCAGTCCCAAAGAAAGTCACTCACGGGCAGGGAGGGTGGAGCTCGCAGACACACACACACACTTGAACAAACAAAACAGATCTCTCCCGGTCAGTCGTTTCTCTAGACATTCCTGGCTGCCTTTCCCTGACCCTCCCTGCTCCGTCTGCCACTACAAGAAGCACTGGACAGGGAAGAAGACGGGATCTGGCCCTGCTATTATTTTTCCATCGGGTCTTCAATAACCCATTCAACTGAAACTGTAGGGTATGGAGAGAGCCAGTATGTTGTGCTGAATCTCGTGTTGTAATCTAATCTGCGCCATACGCAGATAGTGTTACATTAAACCTGATGACGAGTCACAAAGCCTCTTCAGCCGTAATGATCTCAGCATCATAAATCATCGTAGGACCGCTTCTGTCAATGCAGGCTCCCTCTCAAAGTGACGTGTGTTTAAGAGTGTGTGTTTGTTTAGTCTCTATAAATATAGGAGGGAGGCAGAAAAAGACAGGCAGAGCGAGGAGCATGGGCTGTGTGTGTGTGTGTGTGTGTGTGTGTGTGTGTGTGTGTGTGTGTCAGTCTTCACTGCCTACCGCAGCGTCCCACAGCCAGGGTTAAAGAGATTCTCCATCTTGCTTCAATTAACCGTTCAGCGCTGTTTATATCACATTTCACCAATATAGGTTACCTTTTCCAGCGCAGACCATCAACCCTGCTCCCCTGCTCGACCCTAAAACCTGACTCTAATACCCCACCGCCTGTAAAAAAAACCCACCTCACCCATCCAGATCTTTCCCCTTTGGACCCCTGCCCCATAGAAATACACCAGATCAGCACCTCATTACGACCACACCTCTGCCCAGAATAGAAGCCCACTGGCTCCATAACAAGGCTCTGTCAGGGCCCAGATATGTCACACCTTCGAGTGTTTCTCACCTTGTGCTTCTTGGCAACGCTCTCTGTAGGTCACTGAAAGGTAACCATGTATGTGGAAGTTAAAGGAGAATGAGCAGTGGACAGACTGGTTCACTAAATCACAGCTGCTTGATATTGTTCCTTCCTGCCTTGCTTCCTTTCTTCCTTCCTCTTTCCTCCCCCATCTTATTCTGCTTCTCAGGAGCCAACTCATCCATTCCAAACAGGAACAATTGTTCTTGCAGTTTAAATGTTCAGGTTTTTCCTACTGTAATTACTTTTGCGCTTCTTTCCTATCTTTGTCAGTCTTACCCCATTCCTCCGCTGCCACACATTGTCCCCTTCTCTCCCCCTCCCTCGCATCGGTCAAACAACAGGGCCCTTGTGATAGCAAACTGAGGAAGCTACCAATAAAAGGAGATATGAATTTGACCGGAGACAGCCAAGGAGGGACGGGTGTGCGTATTAAAGCCAAAGAAAGAGTCATCTGGAGATGTTTAAGTTGGACAGGCCAGTTTCCGGTGTCTGGAACAGGCCAAAAATATCCAGAAACAGAAAAATCCAGCAGGAGGGGAAAGGATACACCTCCTCTTTTCTCATGTGACATACTGCATTCAGCAAACCAAGCTGAATTTTGGGACTCTCTGCAATAAGCTATGGGAGCTACACAACCGCTCAAGCCAAGCGCATTAAATGTTTGTATTGCTTAAAGTCTGTGTATTTCTGATAAATCCTGCAGATTTAAGAGATGGCGCAAGTGCATTTGGCCCAGACAAAGCTATTTACGACACAGACTATCTAAAAAGACATACAAACTGTCAGGAATCCCCGATGCTGACAGCATACTACGTACAGCTATGTATGCACGCTATACATGTGCAACATCTGGCCTCACACTGTTTTCATAACACGGGGAACGCTCATGTTGTAATACGGTAATAGAAAACAGACTAGTCCATGCTTGCCGCTTCATTCAAAGACTTTATTGACAGTATAGGCTTCACCCTGCCCTCGTAGCACACGTTACTTATCTATTTATGGTACCAAAAACTGGACTGATTTCTGTTATGTTAACAACTTGTGGTTTCAACGGCTGCTGCTCCAGCTGTGTAAGAGGAACACAAGTGCCCAATTTAGGTAGTACTAAGAAAAAAAAAAAAATATGAGAGTCAGTCCAAACGGCTGCAGCAGGACTGAAGGCCAGAAATCATTCAAGCAAGCCAAACCTGCGAGGAAGGTGATCCGTGTTTTAAAAAGTGCATACAGGAAGAGACAAGCTGGAGGGAGCTGACAGATCCAACTGAAACTCCTGCCTTTTTTTTTCTTTTTTTTTTTTGCAGAGCCATGTAACCATTAAAAACCAATGGAAATATATGATAGTGCACATGGTACAGGCTTGGCATTTCTTTTCAAATTAAAAGTCATATGAGGATATGAGTTTTTTAAGGCAGCACACACCCACACACACACACACACAGACAGAATGCATTTGTGAAAGTACAGCTGATTCACACATTTGCCTAGTGTTATGTATCAGCAGTGCATCACTTGTTTTAAAGGCAGACTATCATGGTGTGTTGTGCGCTGCAGACACAGATGTCTGTTTGGGTTTTGTAAGCACACACACACACACGCACGCACGCACGGAGAGAGACAGGGAGAGAGAGAGAGAGAGAGAGAGAGAGAGAGAGAGAGAGAGAGAGAGAGAGAGGTCTGCAGTTTCTCATGGCTGTGAGCCGCTGCAGAAAATTTCCCCTCATCTCCTCCTCTCCCCGCCCCCACATCTTGCCTCCATTATTCCCGTGTTTTTTTTCGAAGCAACTCGGATGACAGCGAGAAACAGAGCTGGCAAGTGGAGGCGAGCTTGGAAGACGTTCGACCGTTCGCCGTCTCTTCCGGTCGGGTCGTCCCCCCCTTTTTTGGCGTGCTGACCGTTGGTACGGTCTCGTGCGACCCGCACGTTCACTCACCGTTTGTGCACGGTGCCGGTAGCGATAGAGGGGAGGGGAGGCAGGGGGGAGGCGGAGTAGTGGAGGTGGTGGTGGTGGTGGTTGGTCGACCGGGACTAGCAGCACCGTGAGAAGCTCTCCTCTGCTTTTTTTTTTTGGAAGGGAGGGAGGTGAAGCCAGCCAGCCCGCCAGCCAGTCAGCCTCGGGAAGAAACGCTCCGTTAATTAGCGCCGAGTTATCTTTGTAGCTTGAATGGCGTAGATATGAGATGTGGCGGCTCTGTGGCGTTCAGAGGACACTGGGAAAATACAGAGAGCTGCGTCGCTTGTAATTAACGTTAAACTAATGGTCAGTAACATGGATGCTGATGTGCCTCCTCCCCTAGGCCGGCCGGGAAAAGGGGTGTTTTTTGACGATTTTCTGGCTGTAACACGGCTCGTTTCCTTCTGGGATTAATTATTTTTATTTTTATTTTTTCTTCCCTCTTGGTGCCGGTTTTTTTTGTGTGTGTGTGGGAGCCTCGCAGCGAGCGTCTGTTTCGCAAGGTAACAAACTCATGATAACATCGTCCAGCACTGACCGGGCATCACTGTCAACTGTGGGTTTGTGTGTGTGTGTGTGTGTGTGTGTGTGTGCCTCTGTAATTATGGTTCCCAGCTCCCAGGGAAATACGGACACGTTTCTGAACATGGCTGCTTTTATAGCTCACTACACTGTTCAATTTCTTGGAGTGTCACCGTTTCATGCCAATTGAGTCAGGCCTGAGGAGGAACGTTAGCCAATTCAAGCCTGACTCGTAACGGGTCAGAAATGTCGGTTGATAACATATTACAGCATGAATCACACAGCAGGACGGGGGTGATGGAGCTGCTAGCACATGTGTTGTTAGCCTGTGTTAGCTAAGCAATGTTTACAACAACATCAGAGCTGAGAGAGAGTCAAGATAATAATACAAGTAAACATATTCACTGTTAAAGAAAAAAAGATTAAGGCTAAGCTGTCCTCTTTAATGACAAGAAGCTAAATATAGACACTTTATTACATTTGGTTTCATGGTGGATAGGCGCTCAGTAGCATGTGTCCAATACCACAAACTGAATTTTATGACTTAAACCAATAAGCGTCTGTCGCTGCCAGATTGTGCTGCCTAATTTTAGCCTCCAGGCAGTGATTTGTTACCTTGACGTTAGGGTCTGTGCTATTCCCAGGTGCCCCAAGCAAGAGTGCCACTGAGAGTGTGTGTATACTGTCTGCATTGCAGTTTAACATATTGCAGACTAGATGCTAAAGTAAATTGTTTGGCCAGTATACTTGAGTCTTGTCCTCATATGTCCTGGCTCAACGATGGAGACATAAGATTTGTTTAACCAGCAAAATGTTTTCAGAAATCACATATTTGTTTGCATACAGTGTATTAACTTCGCACCAACTTTTGATACACTTGACATCTCAATGCTGTTATATTACCCTGATATTTGGTCAGAAGGAATCATGTTTCTGCACCAACCTACTGCTCAGTAGTCATGGTAGTAATTAAAATCACTATATACAGTATAAACATGGAAAGTTTTGGATAGGTAATAAAACTCCTAGACGGGAGGAGACGAAAAGAAAGGACAGCTATGGAAATTGTGTGTGGGTGTGTGTCACTGTGTGCACAGGTGCACCCAATCTAAATCCTCAAACCACAGGAGATCAATGGGGAGTGGGAGGGTAAACTGAACCCTTCAAAGTAGCACAGAGAAGCCACACACACACACACACACACACAAAGACACACCAGGAGTCATTCAGCAGAGTTCACATAGGGATGATGAGGGTTGAGACACAACCCTGTCACTCATCTCCCTCTCTTTCTCTGGTGTCCTCGGCTCTCTGCTAAACTCTCACCTCCAACCTGCCACCTCAATGCAAGCTGGCATGAGTGGTGAGAAAGTAGGTGTACGTTATACCCATGTTGTGGACACACCCTTACCAGATTTCAAGAGCCTCAGGTGCCCAATATGATCCTCACGGTACAGAGTTAAAACTGGTTCCGCCTGTGCTTGTGTTTATGGCATCAGTTTTTTTGAAGTTCTCTTCAAATCTTACACAATGAGGATGTGTTTTGCACTTTCTCTTTACTTTTTTTTACAATGTTTCTTACCCCTCCACACACACCCACACACACACCACCCCCCTCACCTCCTAGTCTCCTTCCCCATCTCCCAGATGTGAGGGAAGCGTAGGAGGGGCCAGGGGGGTGTTTGTGTTCCTCAGGGTCCCCTCTTCCTGTTAAATTGCAGAGAAACTCCACATGTGCAGAAAACACCAGCACACACATACACCCACACAAACAAAGTGAATACTCTGGCACAGTTGGTACATCCCTGCAGTGAATGTTTAAACCTTTGTCTTGCAAATTTGCTTGAATTCTATCATGCAGTGGCAAACTTTCAGACAGGTCTGGAGAAGTGGCTTTGCTTTGTCTGTCATGTGAAATGTGTGGTCTTAACGTGTGTGTATGCAGCGCATATTTCCCACAGTTGACTGTTTCATCATTGCACCTGCTTCACTGTTTACGCCTGAACTTGGCAGACGGATATTGTGTTTTTCTTTTTTTTTTTTCTCTCGGTATTTTTCAGCACTATTCAGCAAGCCTTGTATCAACAACACAGACAAACACTCCAGTGAACATTGTCAGCAGGCAGCTTCCCTCATTGTGGTCACTGTAGTCCACCGATGGATAATGGATATCCTGCTCAAGGAGGAATGCTAGAAATGTCACTGAGGAAGAGAGCAGAGCAGGATGGTGTCTCTGTTGGCCCATTGTGTAGTTTCTCAGCTAACCTTGTTAAGACTACACTGGGACAACAAACACGCATGCACACACCAAGCCTGCAACATAGCACATGTCACTAATAGTAATTGATGTGGGGATGCATCACCATCTTGTTGCTTGGAAATTTAAGTGACTTTCTTACATGCTTTGCAACAATGTATACAAAAGTCTGCTAATAATCTATGTCAGTCTAACATGTTATATCCATAATCGCTTTATAAATGAGAATATTTACAAGCATCCTTTGTCTCTTTCTCTCAGATGACAGAGGGGAGGCGATGTCAGGTCCATCTCCTGGATGACAGGAAGCTGGAGCTCCTTGTACAGGTGATTCTCTCCTCCTTTCTTCCTCCCTCCCTTATGTTCTTTGTTCTCTTTCTTCCTCCCCTGTCTTTGCAGACTCTCATTTCCTCAAGGCGAGGGAGAAGTGATGTCTGGCGTCCTGCGCGACTCACATACTGCTGACCAAGAGAAATTTGGTCAGCAGTAGGTGACTTTGCGCTTTCTTGATGCTCACCTGATCTCTCCACACTCACTCCCACACACACACACACACACACACACACACAAACACACAGGAGTGTGCATGCAGAGGACCCAGCCCTATTTTACTCTCCCTGTAAGATGATTTCCATTCAAATACGGAGTTTAGTCATAATGGCGTCTGAAACAGAAATGCTTACTTTGTCTAAACTCATGCATCATTGCTCATTTGTCAATACCAATCACCATTGCCCTCCCAGATTGTCTGAGCAATGCCAGAATCATCTAACAAAGAACATCAACTATCTGTCTGTCTAATTGTCAACGCTCCAGCTTATCCTCTAAACGTCTTAGAAAAACGAAAGCAGCAGGATGCCCCCCTCACCCTACTTTCAGTCTTCAATCCTCTCAGCAGGCCTCTCTGCAGTAATGGCCGACGGCAGCAGCAGCAGTATCCACAATACATCAGTCTCTCCCTCCTTTGCCTTTGAAAGCCCCTACTTCAAATTTAGATCTGCACAGCTTTTTTGTTGTATACCCAGGGTTACATTTAGAAGTATAGTAGTGTCACACATGAAAATATGTTTTAATTTTTAATAAATTGTGTGGCCCTCTCTGCAAAGTAACTTTCACTTCACTTTCGTCATACATGAGACCACACTCATGGTTTCATGGCTTCAAAGTCCAAAGCATTAACAAGTTCTGTCCATTTTTCCCAGCCTCAGCCTCCCATAGCCTCCTTTTCGGTCCGACCATTGCCTAATAGAAAAAAAAAGAAGGTAATTGCCCTGGAACAGGAGAAGGAGAGCAAGCGGAGAATAGAAAGACTGACAGAGAAACTCGGGAGGATGAGTGGGAGCCAGGAAAGTGAGAAGGGAGCTCAGGAACGACGAGACAGGAGATGACAGTAAAGAGAAGGGAATTGAGAGGAGAAAATGGAGGGGAGAGTCGAGGATAGGTCTGCTGACTTTCTGATTTGATTACTCTGCCAGAACTGATCCTCTCTCTCAAATTGGTACTTCTTTCTGCTCCTCTTCCACCCTCTCTCCCTCTCATCTCTCTAACATTCCACTCCTCTCCACACCTTCTTTTCTCTCCCAGATCCTTACCTGCCTTAAACCTGCCTTACCCTGGCTCTGAAATCTCCAGCTACAGCTACAGCATATTTCATCCATCCATCCTCTCTTCTATTCATTTTTCATCATTTGGGCCATCGAGATGAACAAAAACAAAGAAATAAACAAAAAGAGAATTGAATTAAAATGTTACAGTAATCTTTGTATTGTGTAAAGCATTTTACAGGTGCTTGAAGACAAGTTGCTAGTGAGAAAGTCTGTTACCACATAATATACACAATGTAACGAGTGGCATTTTTATAGTTTGGCAGTTATATTAAGCAAGATAGACAGCCTGACAAAAAGTCCGGAAGAAGGGATGTTATTAACAAACCACTGTCATATAAATCAGGATACTGCTGTCTTTCTCTCTGTTTCTCTTTCTCTCTGTCCTTGCTTCTCTTCGCTTGGCGGATGTACAGTAGGCCAGTGCGTTGTTAATAGGACCACAGAGAGTTACAGTGTTATTCTTAGTTTCCTGGTGAACTAAGACACAGTCAGGTCCTCCACTCTTTTGCAAAAACCAGGATTTCTTGTAGGGATGATCATAATTTGTAAGCAGGGCGAACAGCCATGTTTTTTTAAATATCAAGGCATCACTTTAGTATTGCACACTCAACTGAGCTATTTCATATCTTCACTGATCGTTTAACAGCAGTGTGGTCAAAGGGTCCTCTTGAGGTTTTTATTTAAGTTCCTGCCGGCTCGCCTCTGAAAGCTTGGATATCATTTCTGTCACTGACTTGTAACATTGACCAGCTGTTTGATCCCAGAAGTGTCGTTATCCATTTTCCTATTCCTCATCCCCTTCTTCCTACCTTTGATAGAATCTCCTCTGTGGTTTGTTTATGGTGCAACGCCTCATTGGCAGAGAACTGTGTGCCAGAAGGCAAGCATACCTATTGACCAGACCGTAAAGATCGAAGCTAACCACCAAAAACACAGCGAGTGAAAATATATGTCAGTCATATGGTTATCACTCCCTGAGGCAAGGCTGGTATAGGTTAAAGAGCAAATGGGGAATGAAGTTGTTTAATAGTGCTACTCTTCCATGCCGATGTATATATGAAGAACTACATTATTAGAGAGACACTTCGGGGCTCTACTGTCAGATGTTAAAAGGCAAATATTGTATTGATATTTATTTGATAACTTAAGTTACTAGTTACTTCTCTGATTCAGGTGACTGACTTATCTTATCAGACACAAATGAAATCTCGAATTAAAATGATTTAAAAAATGTGGAACATTAGATGCAACAATCAGCCAGGCCTATTTAAACGCTATAAACTCTTTCCTCACGCACATTTGGACTCCTAAGCCCTGCCACTGATAAATCAGTGAGGCGCCAAGAGCCTGACTAGCTGTTTGCAGAGATTGGACTGTGAATTGCTGCCAGCCTGCCAAGTGAGCTACTGTTGTGTGTTTGTCACTTGTCTGCAGGTTTGCATTAGCATGTCTCCTCCTCACTTGCACCTCCCTGTAATTCTTATGCTGTTAATTACCTGTGCTGCTGAGGAGGCATAGGCTAAATGTCTATTAGCAGTAATGCTGTCTAAGCTAGCAGAGAGCTTTACTGTCTGATAGATGGCTTCAAAGTGTTTGTGTTTGTCCGTGTGTGTGTGTGTGTGTGTGTGTGTGTGTGTTTGTGCGCTATCACTTACTATATATTGCCTGTCATTCACTGTCTGTATCACTGCTTGTGTCTTCCCTTACGTTATTACTCATTCCTTAGATATCCACTCTATCAAAGATAAGCTGTAGTATCAGGATGTGTGTGTGATTGTGTAAGGGGGTGAGTCGTCACTTGAAGAGAGAACCAAATTCAATTATTCTATCCAGTGCAGCCCATGTGACTCTTACAGGCTGCTTGGTATTCACAACAATGTTGAGGTTAGAAGCTTAGCCCAACCTTACAGAGGTCCTTTTATTCTTTTTCATCTTCAGTCATCCACTTCTGGTGTTCAACTGTGTACCTGGGGCTCATTTTGTCTCTGTATCATCTTTCCGAACAGTATGTGTCCACGTGTCCTCGTCGCCCGCTCAACGTTTGTTGTACGTCGGTGGCATGGATGCAGCTTAATTGATATTGTTGCCAAGGCAGTTGACTGCTGTGTGGTAATGAGAGACCACCACTGTATGCGTCTCAGACTGAACCAAAACATGTATTACTGCTAATACTATAAAGAGGGACAGCTTCCAGACCTGACATTTCCACATCTAAAATGTTTTGAGAACTTCAAAGACAGCTAGTGTCCCTCCTGTGAATTGCTGCTCTCCCATTTGGAGAACCAACATAGCCAGTCGGAGCCTTTGTGGACGGGATGGATCAGGATACACAGTAGTTATGGACTTAAATCACTGCTCCTGATATGTTAATCTACAGTAACCGTGGTATAAATTTAACATGTTCAGGGTCTTATTCTTTGCTCAGAGGTGTGAATGTATCATTGATATTGTAAATATGCATTTAAATGTTTTTCTTTTAATGATAACCTCAACATTTTGTCTGGATAATTCCCTAGTAGTGTGTGGTTTGTGTTGGGGCTAGGTCAAAGATGGACTCAGAGAGCATAGCAGCCTATAGTACATCTATACATGGCAATATGAGTCAGGATCAACATATATGTTAGCTTCTCCTCAAGCTCTCTCTATCGCTTCTATTCTCTCCTGAGCCGTTTTGTGTCGCAGGATCACTGTAGGCGTCGCGCTTATATGAGATCTAGGTCATTGGAGTTGTGTGTGTGCATGTGTGTGTGCGTGTATGTGTGTGTTTGTGTGTATGCTTGCTGTCTGCATGACATCATCTCTTTCTCTTTAAATAGCTCTCAGTAGCTTCTGCCCCTGTAGTCGTGCAGTGAGGAGATAGTACAGGACCTTAGGGGGAGATTCACAGCAATGTGCACACGATGGCACATGTAGCTGTGTTCTCTGTGTGTGTGTGTGTGTGCACATATGTGGTTGTACACAGTATGTTTGCCTCTTGCCTCTCTCTGTCCTTTATTTACACAGCATAGCACATGTGGTCTATGTTGTGAGTAGACTGCATGTATGTTGTGTATAGGCTCATGTGTGCATATGTGCATGCAGATTTATGTGTGTGAGTGTGTGTAATGAAAATGTAGGCAGTGAGGCACACCCATGGTTAACCTCAGGGTGGGGCTTGCTGCTACTCAGGATGTCACAAACCAGCAGCATATGGCAGCAGTCCCCGGCCTCTGCTTGGCTTTAAGATGCTCTGCATGCTCAGTGTGTAGTGATGAATGGAGGTTGTCATCACATATAGCTTAGAAAGTATTCCATAATATGAACTAGCTAGCAAGCTCTCATGCTAGCTGCGGCCCTCTCCCTGCAATATTGTGGCTGAGCCCAGAGCCATGACTCTGCAGTAGAGGTGTGGGTCAGAGAGGCGGAAAGGAGAGAGGGAGGGAGGGGAAGGGCAGGGTACCTGCACTGTCAGCAACATCCACACACTCCATCCATCTTTCTCGCGCTCTCTCTCTCTCATTTATCTCCTCCTCTCTTGCTCTTTACCTCTTTTCCCTGGTGTTTGTCAGAATGCTTAGTCATTGCGGTAAATCAACAGCTGATAGAATATGTTAACATAAAGTTTCAACACATGTACTTGTTCCAATTGAACCACAGCGTGATAAACCACTGATTTCACACACAGGTCAAGTTATAACTGATAAATTAAACTGTACAGAGGGCAGTACTAATATTTCTGTCTCCCTGCAGCCCAAACTGATGGCTAAGGACTTGCTGGACCTTGTGGCCTCTCACTTCAACCTCAAGGAGAAGGAGTACTTCGGGATTGCATACACGGACGAAACGTAAGTTGATATCAAATCGTAATTCCACTGAAAACTCAAGTGCGTATTGTGTATAAGTATACCAGTGCTGTCTTCTCACTTTATGTTTACTGTTGGATTGGGTTTGTCAGTGCCGCCACATAACACGGTCACTACAGTCAGACTAGTGATACTATACTATTGATTTCTATCAATGGAATTGTTAAGTGATGTGCTGGACATAGGGCAGTCTCACATGCAAACATTTCTTCTGGTAAACAAACCAAAGAGGGCCACTAGAGTGGAGGGTGTGTGAACGTGTTCATATGTTTCTTTACTCTTCTTCACCTTCTTTGCACTGATGGATTGTGGTGAAGTGCATTAAGTGACGTACCTTAAAATCTGACTTGTACTTTACTTGAGTATTTCCATTTTCTGTTACTTTATACTACATATAACATTTACGTTGTATTTACCAACTTATTCTTCTCAAAATGAACCCAATGGACTTTTCTAGCAGTATTGAAGAAATCTAAAAAACACTTGCAAGATGCTGTACCATGTACGAAAGCGTCCAAATGAAAACTTCTATTGCCAGTACATTGTTTGAGCTTCAACTATGGTTTCAGAGAACTTGCAGTAAAATGTTGTTGTTGGTCTTGGCCTGCTTTTCTCTTGCCCCTTTATATTTAACAGTGTTTTTTGTGTGTAGGCTTTAGTGTCTTTAGTTGGGAAATGACTCTATAGACATTTTCACATTTGACCTAAAAAACAGCAGAGCAGATGCAGACGATGCAGTTTTCACTAATCTTTCACATACAAATAAAGATTTATTTTGAACCTTTGCTGATAATCTTGCTGAATATCCCTCTGACCCATAAACTGATGTATAATAAGATCCCCTGTTCTTAAAGGTTTTGATGTTAGGATAAAGCTATTGTTTTCATGCAGTGGGCTAGCACAAAATCATATTTCTGTGTCTGCTAGTAGGCTTGCTACAAGAAACTGTGCTTGAAATGCAAACATGACATTCAAATTAGTTTTATTGTGTTTGGTGACCTAGAAAGACAAGAAGCACCACAGCATAGTCCAAACCTAGTCATGCAAACATTCATGTGATTTACATACAGGCAAACTTCACCGTGGCCTTCTGTTTTCTCTGTTTTTTGTTTTATGTCATGCACCCACTGATGTCAGGCAAGACTGGCCTCTGCTCTATGGCATTTACACGGCTGTGACACACACAGTAGCCAGAGTCAGCCCAGTAAAGCAATATCAGCTTTGCAGTCTTAGTCCCCCAGGGCCAATTCTATGATGTGTAGATTTGTAGCATGTGCCTGGGGAGAGCAGACGCCTCAGCTCTGACCGCTCAGTGGGTCATAGAGGCAGTGTTAGAGGAAAAGGGGGAGAGAGATTGAGAAACAGAGACAGAAGGAGGGAGAGTTTGAGAGAGATGTTGCTCAGTTGCTCAGGAGACCATGCAGGGTTACCAGGGTGACGAGCTGTCTCTGCAGTTTCTTTCACTGTTGGGGAGCGACTGAGAAAAGAGAGGACAGGGGCAAACAGGGGCGAAGAAATAGTAACAGGAAAAGAAAAATGGGAAGGCTTAAGGAGAAAATGTTCAGTGTCTTCGGATTAAGTTGTTGTGTATTTTTGTTTGATATTCAGACATCACTGAATGATAACATCGATTGATTGTTTTGTTGTTTTTTCCAATCAGGGGCCATTTTAGCTGGCTGCAGCTGGACCGCAGGGTATTAGAACACGAGTTCCCCAAGAAGTCTGGTCCCATTGTCCTCTACTTCTGTGTCAGGTGAGTCTTCATTAACCTTACTTACACATACCAAGGTCTCTGATTGGAGATGGTGTTTGAATATGTGTGGGTGAGAGAAAGAAAGATGGAGAGCGTGCTTCTGCATATGTGTTTGTGCATACACATGACTTATCGTGATAATAGGAACAGATTAACAAGGTTAGTTATGACAGGCCCTATGAAATGGCTTTGACCCAGGTGTTAAACTCCTACCATAGGGCCTCTCAGCCAATCATGAGCCTCTTAGACTTCATCAGTATGCACTGCATGCAAATCCCATCGAATGGTTTTGCGGTGACTACAAAGTGCCATCCTCCAAACAAGACATCGGAAGAGAGAGAGAAAGAGAAGCCTTACCATTTCTTCTACATCATTAATAACAGTTTCCTGCAGAAGCGATTTGACAAGAACTGTCTCATTTCTAAAAGGTTCACCTGTCAGTGTGATGCTAAATAGGGTATAAAATATTCTGGCGAGGCAACCAATGATGAGGCATGTGCCCTTGCAGTGTGCACGTCTTGCTGTTGCTGCATTGGAGTAATATCCCCAGTTTAAAGCCAGCTCCTCTATGACCTGTTATGACAAGGTTATTAAATCTCCCTACAATCCCACACGCCTCCCTCAGCCCTTTGTACTGCTCATACAATGGCCCCACTGATATATAAAACACTACTGACTCACACACAGCCACTGGAGCATGTGTATGTGACAGAAATACAAAGTGTGTGTGTTTGCGTGCGTGTTTCCCTGTTTCTGAGTCTGTGGGTGTTTTATATCCAGTAGGCTATTGAGGAAGAAAGAAAAAGGCACCTGACCTGAGAAGAGATTTTCTAATCTCTGCTAGGAAGCCCTCTCAACCCAACCCACTCTCTGCCCGAAAAAACACACATGCGCACACACACACACATTCACTCTGAGTGAGGGTCCAACAGAGAAAGCCATGGCTTTGTTTTGGGTCCACTGGTGCTCTCTATCCCCAACATATGTCTATGATGTCATATGCACCCCAGGGACTGAGTCTGGGTGAGCAACGTACATAGTAACGTGACGCACAATAACTGCTGAACAATGTCATTGAGTAGTCATTTCCAGGTTGACATTTACCACACAGCGAGCACTGACATAATGAGGTGACTGTTTGGTAAAATCATATTCTTAGCGCATGGACCTATTGTTCATTCTGTTTAGTGAACAATGGTGTGTTTGAACAATTGGATAGTGATACTATCAGAAGATGTACAGATACAATTTAGCTGCCATTACTACTGTTTTAGCTATTCCAACTATTTCATCTAGGTTTACAGTCTCTGTTTATTTTATGTCAGCTATAGAATCATATAGAACAACTGTGTATGTGCGCGTCTGTGGTGAGGCTGAGGGTCACTGTGTGTGTATTTACATAGCCTAATAGGTGTTTGGCGATGTGCTGGTGGGGTTGTGACATGTGAACTTTGACACCATTTTGAGGTTTCACCCTCCTTTCTTCTCACCCACATTACAGTCCAATCTCTAAACCCAATCTCTCCAAATGTCACACTGACTACACCCCCGTACACACACACATCCCACCCTATTTATCACACACACGACACACACACTTACGTAGATTCAGGATTATAATGGAACAACTATCCGCCCAAATGTCAGGCCTGAATCCATTATCAGTGGCAGCATATTGCTTTCATTAGTCTGCTATAAGGTTGTTTTGTGTCAGTGTGTGGGTGTGTGTTTGTCTCTATGCAGGTGTCTGCACTTTATGTATTTGCATGCTTATGTGGAATTTGTGTGTGTGCCCAATAAATGCTAGGCAGATGCCCGCCTCCTGCTGATTCAGTGGGTGCCTTTTTGCATGCTTGCTGCTGTGCTGGCAGTGTGTGTATGTCTCATCAACACTTCTGGCTTTAATTAAATGTTCGCACTGAATATTGACAAGGCTCCTCTCATTTTCTCTTGCAGCTCAATGGGTAACGCGATTTAAGCCCTTGAATATTGATCCTCCTTCAATCCCTCTCAATCAATACCTATACACTCATAAGCGCACAAATCGACACATTCATTCGCATGTGTTCATAGGGACGTGTGCTTAGCTCACATTACACACACTTGTGGGGACATATTGAGTCCTGTATCCTGTTTTTGACATATTGTTATTTACATTTACACAAGAGAAGAGCTAACAATGAGTAGCTTCCTAGCGTACCATCGTAGCTCCCTTCTGGCTCTGCTGCATGCATTCATGAGCTAAATTTAGCCTGCATTATTATGTTAGTTCCCTCTTCACCACTCTGCCAGAAGTGGGTTACTGTGCTTCTCTCTCCAGTATGTGATGGAGTGTGTGTGTGTGTGTGTGTGTGTGTGTAAGTACTGTACATGTGGATTCACTACACACTGCTGATGATGCAGAGAGGCAGACATTGTGTGTAGTGCATCATGAGCACATTCAATCTGTGTGTGTGTGTGTGTCTGTGTGTGTGTGTGTGTGTTTGTGTGCTCACATTGTGGAATGTGCTCACACTCACAAACTAATAATGGATCATTGCCAGCCACCATGGTGAGAGAGAGAATTGGTTTAAGGGGAAGTGCACAGGGTCAGCCCTTTGTATGCTGTGCCCCCCTCTGGTCACTTTGGTCATTGCACCATTTCGCTCACATCTGGTTGTGACATTTTTGGGGCTACTTATTATTTGTGTTTTACTTTTGTTTCAGAAACAAATAATAGATTTTCTTTATAGGATTGAAGGCCAGCTTATGTTCTTGTCGCCTTTGCTGTTGCAAATGTATTGAAGCTCTTCCTTCTGTGTGTTCAGGTTCTACATAGAAAGTATATCCTACCTGAAGGACAATGCCACTATCGAGCTGTTTTTCCTCAATGCCAAGTCCATCATCTACAAGGTAAACGCATTATTTTGTTGCCATGCATCTTCCTAATAGTGTTGAATTATGATAATGGAGGAGGTTTTTATCCTGAAATGCTTTACAGATAAAGGTGGTAGGTAATTTTGTATTTAAAACCAAGATTTTTTCAGACTTCAACAATAACTGGAAGAAGGTGGAGATGTTGGAATGATGTGGTGTAAAGTACATTTTGTTGTCAGAAGCTGCTATTTCATTAGCTCAATTTCTGTCCTAAATGGAGAGAAGCCACAAGGGGACAGCTTGGATTTAGGTGCTCCACGCTGATTTGGTGAAGCAGAAAATGTGAACAATTTACATCAGCTGTTACCCATCATGCTATGTGCTACACCATGTTGCAGCAACTAGCGGATAATTTGACACATGTACTGCCATCTGTCAGCATATGAATCACATTTATTTGGTCTTTTTAAATGGTAATTTTAATTAGGTCTTGCAATTAGCACCAAAATTCCAAAAGTAAAAAAGCATTTTGAATCATTATTGACAAATATATATTTTGTAAATATGATGATTTACTTCAAGCATCCCAATTAGACAAAGCCAACTGTATGTTGTTTATTCAGTTAAGTGGTTCATAATCTGATAACCCTACAGTTACCAACTCAATAGTGGCAGACACCAGTGTCAAGCAGTTATTTGTCTTGTCCAGAAGAGGGCATATGTGGACTGAAGGAAAACAATGGGGCAGAAACATCCCACTCAAAACCCTCTAGAAAACTGTGATAATTCTCTCTGCTGACTACTAAACTTCATCAGTGGGAAGTCAGAGCCAATTTAAATATAGTATATCATTCAATAATAACCAGAACCAGAAGTTCTTACCTGTATTGTTTGAAGTTTGAAATGGGTAAGTAGTTTGTTGAATACATGTTCGATACAGGGTGTCAAACATATCTCAGTTGGAGGCTTTATGCTGTGTAGTTTATGCCTACTTGTTATAAACACTGAAACTTTAATGAACTATGTAACCAAGTATTCACGGAAAGACTGTCCAACAAACAGACGGTTTCAGTCAGTCCTACCAGTAGCTCTGTTCGAATGTCATTGTCAGAGATACGTGATCCCTGTCTGCTCATTTGTCTGAAGTCACCCTGATAAGAACATCAACTAAACATCAGTGTTAAGTACAAGTGATCTCCCTATGAGCTCCAGCATTAGATGACCTTGATGACCCCATGGAGCTAGACAGGCAACAAAAGAACACAAAAAAGAAATACCACAGTATTTTTAGAAAACATGTTTCACACACACAGAGCGAAATATATTTTGACCTTCTACAGTTCATGTTTGTATAAGTAGTGAGAAAGATTTTCTGCTCTGCTGTGGGAACACATACAGTACAATAACACACAGTATATGATGATTTGTTGGCACACTGGGTGGTACACCCACGGTGGGTTTGTTCTGTCTAGTGTTTCATCCTGGCTGTCTGATCTCCCAGTCAATTAAGAGGTGGATTGTAAAGGGAACATTCCTGGAATACTTGACCCACTACTCACTGCCCACTAAACCGTGTCCTTCTCCCCCTCAATGCATACATATACATTCCATGTATATGTATAGTGATGGTGATTAACTGCACAAAACACAAACCTCCACTTATCATCATGCCGTTAAAGAACCCTTCAGTCTATCTAACACAGACATTAATTCATCGTGCTTCTTCTCCATGTTGCCTCCATGTTGTTCACACATGCTGACATCCTCAATCAATAACAAAAAATTGTAATGTTATTAAACATCATTTGAGAATATACAGTTGAGTTCACAGTAACCAGAGCATCCATGTCTGCCCTCAACCCCCAACCCCCCCTCCTCTCCCAACCCCCTTTACTTTGCCTCTAATCTGTGCGCTCCATCCACATGAAGAGGTCATGAAATTAGAGAAGGGAGAGAAAAAAATGAAAGGGGAGTGTCAGGGAGATGAAAGGACCTACTATTTTAGATAAATGGATGATGATCATAAGCACGTCCACTCTCAACATTGGCACACTGGGTGTTTTATTTATTTGCAAGCAGTGGGAAAATATGACTTTTTTATGCACTTTGCTTTTCTTCTTACAGGAGCTTATTGAAGTGGACAGTGACATTGTCTTTGAACTGGCTTCCTATATTCTACAAGTAAGATAAAGCATGTTTGTTTGTGTGCGTATGTGTGGATGTTTGTCACTATTAGCACATGGAGCTAAAAACACACTAGTTTTTTCCAGGGGCTTTTCTTCTGCATTGAATCAGTTGTGAAACAGTTTGAAGTTGTCGTCCAAAATGTCTCCACCAGCCTTTGATCCTAATTGACGATGATGAAACACACAATATCTTCTGTGGTCATAACTGTGGATGATTAAACATGCATTATCTAATTCAGGCATCAATCTGTCAGTAATCTGCGGTCGCGCTAGGAGGTTTTAAATCCTAAAAACCTCAACTGTCTTTGTTGGTAGCAAACTGCTTGGCTACCAGCAAAATTCTTGGTGCAGTCAGTCAGTGTTAATAGAAGACAGAGCAGCAGGGAAACTCTTTTAGGCCACAAACTCTCCTCCTCACTCTCCCCTGTCCCTTTCTCAGAGTAGGTCAGTCCATTAACTGTGATGCTACAAGGTCATGTTACACAGTGACTGGGCTGAGTGGTTTGTCCATGTATATATGTTTGTGTGCATGTGTGTGTGTGTGGCTGTATGTGTGTGTGCGCCCTCAATGCAGGTGCAGATGTATAGTATCAAGTATCTGCTCACTAGGCCTTCAGAGGTTTCACTCCAGATGGAGCTTTAATGTTTCTATCTGATTCCAGGGTAGCAGGCCTGACTGCAAGTTCACCTATGCTAACAGAACATAAACACACATTTTATGGTCACTGCTCAGTGCTCATATATCCACATATGCAAACTGTCCTTTTTTTAATCTCACTTCTTTTCCCTCTCTTTCCCTCTCTGTTCCACAGGAGGCTAAAGGTGATTTCACTAGGTAAGCACACCAGTGACATGCAAGAAAGTATATGTTGTCGCAAGAGGTGTTAGAGCACAGATCATGGAGTTAATTAAGAAGGATGGTGCCACATATTATTAGACCTAGTGCCCAGCCCCAACATGCAGCAACAGAGCTTATCAAACCCTAGTGTCATTCATAAGATATTAGCCTCTCAAGAGAAAAGGCGAACTCTATCATTCTTTATCTGATAGAGTTTCTGCCCTAGTGATAGGGGTTAATGCATGTTGATTGCGAAAAGGAAAGGCACAGACAGAGAGACAATACATGTGATATCAATGGTCTGTCTGCTCCCCTGAGCATTGAGGTAAATGACTGAGAACTGTCTTTGTTTTACATTCCTCCCTCCATCTTTCTTTCCTGCTATCACTGTTCCACTTTGGTTCACGCTTTTCAGCCTCCACTCTAAGCACTGATTAATGAGACGAATTATGTCTCTGTGTATTGAAGACAGGGCTCACCAGTGGGGCATATAAGATTACCTAATGTACCACAAGAAGATGCTAAGAACTTAACAACTTAAGTTCAGACACACCAGTCTTTAATCCCTACAATTATGGAGCTTTCAAGTCATGTATGTGTTTCATGTGAGCTATGTTCTACATGTGGCTTCTGAATCCTGTGTGATGTGGTCTAAATGTATGTCATCCTTCATCCACTCTTCCCTTTGTTGTAGCACAGATAACAGACTATAGCAGCCGTCACCTCTGACCTCATTTCCGCCAGTGAAAGGAGTAAATAAACAGAGTATCCTGCAGAGGGCTGGAATGTGACACACTCTGGAGACATTCCTTTCCCCCTCCTCCCCGTTCCTTACGCCTTCCTCCCACACACACACATAACTCCCATCTCTAAAAGCTCTATGGACCCTGCCCTCTCTTCATAACCTTACACTATATCACTTCTTCCATATTAGATTTCACTGCTGCTTCTCTTAAAATACCCATTAATGTGACTGTTCAGGTATAATTTTTCTAAAATGAATGTAAAATAATTATTCCTTTTTGAGAATGTCCTTGAATCAAAAGTGATTGTCTTGATGTAAGGGAATGCAGGTCTGATTCTTTCTTTAAATAATTTAACAGACACTTTAAAAGTCTTGCAACAAGTCTGCTTTGGAAATAAGCAAACTATTCCCATTGTATCTGTCCAAATTTAGCTCTCATCTGCCCGTTTTAATGTGGAGTGCCAATGTTATGACACAACCTAATACACCTAATGAGTAGTTACTTGAATGAACATCAACCTATCCAGATACTACAGCTGCGTTCACACATTGAAGAACAGCCGGACAGGGTGGATGGGATCTCTTCCAGGGTTTCAGCTCATAGGCTGTCATGTTCCCAGGGCTTTCCCCAATCCTCTGGGGCCTTGGCGGAGTTTGGAGAGAGGCGAGGGGATTAGAGTGGGGTATTAAGACCTCCTGCCACTGGAGGTCTGAAAACTGAATCCTTTGCCAAGTCTCTTTGGCTCGCTGTGTGGTTCCCCGTCTCATTTACTCTGTCTTTGTCTTTATCTTTTCCTCCTCTATCCCTGTTTTCATCTCTCCTTATCTTTCTTGATCTTTCCTGTCTGTGTTTTTGTCCCTCTGCTCTCTCTGTTTTCCAACTTTCAACATCCCTGCAGCTGTTCTGAGATGGACAGCGCCCTGCCTCTGAAATAGAATAGCATACAGGCCATCAGCATTCTGTCCTCTCTGGACTAAATGCACTTCCTTTTCCGCTATTTTATTTCTTACGAAAGGCCTGGGAAATATTCATATTCTACTTGTTTTTGAATGAAAATGTTAGGTCTACAGCAAATCATAGTCATTCTTGCAGACAGCAGTGTTGACCATATCTTGTGGTTTCCCCCTCCCAGTAATGATGCAACCAGGTCTGACCTAAAAAAGCTGCCTGCCCTGCCCACCCAGGCCCTAAAGGAGCACCCTTCTCTGGCTTACTGGTGAGAGACGAGTCAGTTATCCAGACCACCACAACATTGCACAAGCTCTTGTTTTTCCCCATCTTGATAATTACGCTTTTCCCTCTACTGTGCCGTCTTACAGTGAAGACCGAGTCGTAGAGCATTACAAAAAGCTCAATGGACAGTCCAGAGGGCAAGCTATTGTAAAGTAAGTGTGTACATGTGTGTGTATATTTGTCTCTGGTTATGTTTGTCCACTTTATGGAAGACTGTGTTCTGCAACCCTTACATTTCTGTCTTTCTGCTCCTCACAGTTATATGAGCATTGTAGAGTCCCTGCCCACATATGGAGTACATTACTACGCTGTAAAGGTACAGTTTTACTACTCGGCCTTTTCTTTTTATACACACACGCCCGCACCGCACACATTTTTTTGTTCACTGTGGACCTGAAAGCAGGCAGTTTGGGATTTGGAGATATGATGGAGCTTAAAGCTATTTGTACATGGTGTTTCTGTCTCTGTCTCTCTTTTTCTTTTTCTTCTTCTATCAAACCCACACACAGACACAACCCCTCCTGAAGCATTTTTTGTTATGCGTTTTAGGACAAGCAGGGGATCCCATGGTGGTTGGGTCTGAGCTATAAAGGCATCTTTCAATATGACCACCAGGACAAAGTCAAACCCAGGAAGGTGAGAAGATGCTCCCTCTGTTGTTTCTGCACCACATGCTCAGCTGTCCTCTGCACAGCCTTCAGCCCGTCTTTCAATGAGCTTTAAAACATGAATTTTCCCAAAAACTGCAAAAGGCTGTTATTCATCCAAGTACAATCTTCAGCTTCTGCATAAAATGCATTACCCTCGAGATATTTTTTTCATTTTTGCCACCTCATTCTTATACCATCTTTTTTAAACAAGAATGGGTAGTTAACACAGTTATGTGAATGAGACATTACTATATAATGAAGCGTCTTCTCTCTGTCTTTCCTCACTTGTTTCGGTTGTCGCCACTGTCCATTTTTTTCAGTGAGTCAGGATATTGTGTTTGGAAAGAGGACAAACAATACTGTACAAATACTACTGTCTGGAGACGTTAAGTCTTGGAATGTTTTGCATCCTGTCTTGCTTTTATTTCTGCCTTTCTGTGAAAGGCGTCCTCCTCCCAGCCGATGCACCCAGAGAGCCTTTCTTACCTCACCTCTGTCCTCCAGTCGTGTTTAGGGCCATGATCTCTGGCATTCAGCCTTGTCTCACATTGTGTTAATGGGGTTAACAGCTTCCCTGCATTCGGACTGACCACCAAGACACTCACACACCCACACTGATACTCTGTTGCTCATAAAGGCACACACACATTCTCTTCACTCACCATCCTGATGAATACTTCCTGTCTGCCGCAGCTTTCCTGTTTGCCACTAGCATTGTGCTCTGTGTGTGTGTGTGTGTGTGTGTGTGTGTGTGTGTGTGTGTGTGTGTGTGTGTGTGTGTGTGTGTGTGTGTGTGCGTGTGTGCGTGTGTGCGTGTGTGTGTGTCTTGGTAAGTGCATTCCAGTCTAAATGACTTTCTCACCACTGAGCACCATCCCTGCCTCATTCCCTCAGTGCTCAAAATCCTGTGGCCGCTTAGGTGTTGCATCGCCAGAGTGATGAAAAAAATGCAATCTTACATCTGGTAGACACACAAATACCTAAACATGCCGTGAAACCTGTGAAAAGGTCTCCAAATTGTGTGATTTTACTTACTGACAAAATGCCAAGTTTTAGCTTTATCTGAGTTAAATGTTAAATGTCACAAGAAAGAAGAAGGAGAGGGCATTTTAGAAGAAGATGGAGTCACGAAAGAGTTAATTGCATTCCCACACAAGAGACTTATCAAGCATTCAGCTGCTATAGCAACCGTCAGTGTGAGTCATTGGTCCACTAAGCGCCAGTACCGACCCCTCACTTTCTTCCACCGTCTAGTAAGACTGGGCCCCTTCACCACGCATGTGTGATTGTGGTCTAAGGAGTTTGTCCCAAATGAGATTTGTGGACTGCATGTCTCGCTGGTTCAACATCACAAGACTGACAAATTCACAATGTAAGGCAGATAAAAGAGGGTGTGTGGTTCGTCTTTCCAAAGCTGGTCACAGGAAGAGACACTCATAGAGGTCACTAGGAGTCTTCCATATGTTTTGGTATTAATGAGACTCACCGCTATGTCAACAAACGGAAGGAAGAGCATTTGATTTGGTGATTAGTCAGCTAGCCAGCCAGTCCAGTACCAGTAACCACTGACTCAGAGTGCAATCACTAACTCGTCATTCTTGTAGTTTTCAGCACTGTGACTCAATGAGGTGGAGGCAGAACACCCAATTATGGAACATTTTGGGCCAAATACCATCTTTTGTCACATTAAAAATGTTTTATGTTCTCAGCAGCAAATAAGTAGGTGACTTCATGTTGTGCCGTCTAATAGGTGTGTGTGTGTACTGGAGGAAGTTGTGTTTAATTAGGAGTCTTTTTACGAGGGGAGATCCTGTTGTTTTCTAAATGCAGGCCGTCTACCGCACCCTCCACGTTTATTTGGGGATGTTAAAATACTTCTCCCCCTCTGCTCACCGCAGGTCACATGCAGAGACACACGTACAGTTACGCAGACAGGGGTTTACTGTTGAACCACACACTGTACTAATGCCTCATTAGTGTGTTCTGACTCATTAAGGCAGAGATTATAGGGTCTGTGTGTTGACTGACTAGCTGAATGATGGACTTAAAGCTAACATGGAAAAGCTTCTGTCAACACAGTAACGAAGCTGCAAGAAGGTTCAATCAAACGCAGCAAACTATGGTGGTTTCAATTACTGTCATCTCACACGCATTTCACTGCATATGGATCATTTTATTTTACAGTGGACTACACCCACTGACTTCAGTGAGCTGCTGCCTGCGTTTCATTTAGAGTAAATAGGCTCACACAGCCTGTTCTGATTATTTTTTCCATAAATGTCATCCCTGCAAAACACCATAACCAAAACACAAACAACAGGAAGTGCCCCCAGAGTTTATCTGCATCTCCATGACAACTGGTAGATGTAGTATTGCGCACCAGAGCCCCACCCATGGAGGAGACAATAGCCTCAATAGAGGCTCAGGTCCAGCTCTAGAAAAGAATAGTATCTGGCCTCACTAGTTGTCCTGGCCTTTGCGATTTAAAATTTCTATTCTTCCCATAATCCCCACGGAGTCTGAAAGGCTTTTACACTCTATCAGATCTGACCTTTTCATCTGCAATGGATGTGTTCCTGGGTGTGCAGACATTATTATGAGACAGACGTGGACCTGTGCACATGAGCACTCAGTTGTTTATGAATAACGACCAGTCACATCCTCTCGTCTGTATTTGTGCCATTGTGTGCAAGTGTATCAGAGTATAAAGGAAGAGGATTTATAACATGTGCAAGCATAGATGCACCGCCCTCCCTCCTAAGAACAGTGGCACCCTCCAGCTTTGGCTGACTTTCTAAAACACAATCTGTCAGAATGTTTTTTTTTCTTTTATCAGATAATCACTCTATTCACAGTGGTAAAGACTACAAACGTTTTATTAACACAATGGGCTTATGTAGCTGAAGCAAAATCACAACAAAAATGTCTAATTTTAAACTTCATGGCAGCTTGTGCCAGATCGTGTAACCATTATTAACACACATGTTCACAACTTATCCTGAAACAACAGTCTACTTCCAAAGTTGCAGCAGCTCTTTCCTGCTGGCGGAGAGGACAGCTTTAGTGGTCTCGTGCCTGAACACAGTTACAAACACCTACCTTATCTCCACAGCTCTGCCCCATATGCAGCCAACACACACACACACACACACGCTCACACAGCCCCTCACTCACTCTCTACCCTGCCCGCTATATTTAGCACCATGCTACATTAGCACTTCACACTCCATTGAAAATGTACGGTACAGCAACAGTTTAGATAAGAGCTGTGATTTACTTTCTTCATGCTGGTGCATACACGCACATCGATACATACATTAGGCTGTTTACATAATATTTCTCCCACTCCTCCCTTTTTGCTCCATCTCATCCCTCTGTCCATTGTTTTCCCAGGCTGTTTAAATTCCTGGGCTGTGACCTGTTCCTCCCTTAGCTCCCTTTCTCCTCTTTTCCTCCCTTATCCTGTCATAGCTGGGTCTTGTGCTTAATTTCCGTTCTCCTGTTTCTTGCAACTTAGTTTAGCTTTCTTTACAATGGTTTGTCAGTGTACATCAGAGGTTTGTGTGTGTGTGTGTGTGTGTGTGTGTGTGTGTGTGTGTGTGTGTGTGTGTGTGTGTGTGTGTTTGCCTGCTCCAGCTGACAGGCGCAGGCTTACTTGTGTTCTGAAATAGCTCACACTGTTATTCTAACAAGTAACAGACTTTGCGAATGTGTGTACGTGCGCGCACACTGAGGTCTGACTAAACAAAGCGAGGCCACTTCAATTGCTGGGGCCACAGAAAGCTTCTTTTCCCCTTCATCACTCCTCCCCTGACCCCGCGTTACACACACACACACGCAGACATGCACACACACCTCCCAACCACAGAGCCCAGAGCAGGAAGCACAGTCCCTGAGGGAGGGAGGAGGGATCAGGAGGAGGGGAGGCACAAATGCCCCCTCCCTCCACAGCCCTCCTCGCAAAGCTGCAGGAGAGGAGGAAACTTAACTTTGCACACTTTCTCTCCAACAAAACACACGCACATGCCTACAGATGGTGGACACACACCAACTCATAACGTTCTGTTCCCCTGCGTCTGGGAGGATTTAAGATACACACATGTTGCGGAGTACGTCTTGGGGGAAACTTTCTCGCCCAGCTGGCTTTGGCTGCATTTAAAGAGGAGCTGATGGTTCATAAAAGGGACGGAAAAGAGCGGAAAAAAAGAAAATCCAAGCAGAGGAAAGAAAGCCTCCTCCCTCTCTCACACTGTCTTCGTCCAAAGTGAGGTCATCCAGCGAAGGGATCCACTGTGGACCTGGTCTGGACCTGATCAGAGAGCTCCAGATTAGGTTCTCTTCTCTCCCTCCTTCCGCTTCTTCGTCAGCGTCTTCCATTTTTTTCTTCCCTTCCTCCTTATCCATTGCATTTTCTCTCCAAACAAATTGGAACATACAGCGAAGAGAAGAGAGGATTTGGCTGAAGGCTGTGTGGATTTTAATGTGAAGCATGTTTTTGTGTGAGCAGCCCTGAAGAGGTTGTGTTTCTCCCACTCCTCAGGTGTTCCAATGGCGTCAGTTGGAGAATCTCTACTTCAGAGAGAAGAAGTTTTCAGTAGAAGTTCATGACCCCAGGAGGTAAATTTATATCACAAATGTAAGCTAGTTCAACTTGCCCGGCGCTTTTGTTGGAACAGTTTGATTATCTGTTTTTTAAAGGTAACTGAGTCTTGACTTGCATGCCATATTCATTGGTTTGATATTCGTTATCTCATGCCAGTTCTGCATTAGAGATTGATTGTTATTGCTACTGAATTTTTTTTCAGATAAGATTTCAGATAAGTGGTAGAATTTTCCCTCAGTCATGGACACCTTCCAGTAGCTTTTACTGTAAATTACCACTGTGCCATATGTGAATGTGTTAGAAATGCATACTACATGCGCTACAATGCAGGAAAGAAGAGATTGGAATCTTATTCAGTAATGGTTGAAGCATTTGTCTTGGCAATGGAGCAAGATATTGGGGATGTCCTAGTAGAGCCTGACACAGATTGATAGGCTGATTAATAACTTGCTTATGCAGCCACATCCAAGCACAAGCACATGTGCTCTTTCACACACACAAAAGGTGAACCCTAGATGGTTGACCACAGAAGGATAGATGGCTGTGCGATAGCCATGTTGTGGAGGATGTGACCTCTCTTGTGTTTATTTAACATGGCTATATACGTGGAGTGTTATTCTGCAGACAGAGGGAGGGAGGGAGGGAATGGGATAAAAAGAGACGGACAGGGTGAAACAGAGAGCAGCAATGTTTTCTTTAAAGGAAGCTGTCATTAGGGTGAGCTGGTCTGTTGCTCAGCTATAGATGTGTGTTTAAATAAAGATGAGTAAACAATGGGGAACAACGTGTGTGGCTTTGGTTCGCTCTTATCACTATTGTGAATATGTACCATCTTCTGTATTCAGTGTATATAAGGAGGCCTTGTGTCCGCTCCTACTGTAGGGCGTCGGTGACACGAAGGACGTTTGGTCACAGTGGCATCGCTGTGCATACGTGGTACGCCTGTCCTGCCCTCATCAAGTCCATCTGGGCCATGGCCATCAGCCAACACCAGTTCTACCTGGACCGCAAGCAGAGCAAGGTCAGTCTAAGAGGTCTAAAAGATACTCACTCGCACCAAAGGCCAGATCGGTATCGGCCGATATACGCCTTGTGATTGCTGTTGGCCTATCTGCAAATAAGATGCCATTCATTGATAAAAGTAGCTGATGTTTATCCAATGTGTCACATCAACATTTCTGAGCTCCTGGTCCGGCTTTTTATAGTGAAGGTTTCGTTTTTCCTGGCACAACAGGAGGAATCACAAAAACACATTAAAACAACAACAACAAAAACAACAACATTCAGCATCTCCTATTCGCCAATTTGTTATATTTTTTTATTTGTTTTATTGTAGTGTATTAACTTGTAATTCAAGTGATTAATAATATGCTTTGACAAAACCTCTCCATTCTTGTCCTTCCAGTCTAAGATCCATGCAGCAAGGAGTCTGAGTGAGATCGCTATAGACCTTACTGAAACAGGAACTCTAAAGACCTCCAAACTGGCCAACATGGGCAGCAAGGGCAAAATTATAAGCGGCAGCAGTGGCAGTCTGCTCTCCTCAGGTCAGTAGAAACAAGGAGACTATGGGGGAGAGAAAGTTTGATATGTGTGTCTTTGTGTTTGCATGTGTGGTGTTGGTGGTGGGGGTCTTGTTGACAACTGGAGGTACAGAAACAGCTGCTTCTGGAAAGAGGCCATTGACTCTGCGCTGCATGTTCTCACAGTCATACTGTACACACACCCTACTCGCTGTGTTTCTGTATGTATAGAACGCCACTCCCACCCTCCATGTCACACAGACTCATCATCCAGAGGCCCCTGCCCCCGCTAAATTTAGTGGGTGAGGGAATGAAAAGGGCAGCAGGTCAGTTTTTAGAGTCCCCATGGCCTTTAAAACAATGCTTGTCCATGTCGAAAAAGTAATGAGTGCGACATGAAGATTTGTACATTCACCAAATTTAGAGTGGAGATGAAAATAGCCTTTTCAAACTCAGGCAGCCATGTAAAGTGTGTTCGGAAAGCAAGTGCAGTAATTGGGCTGACTAGAAACACAAGTTCTGTACCCAGGTTAGCTACTGCTGCATTATTCACTTATGGAATGGCATGCACTTGACCAAACCGGCATCATTTATGATTGAAGAGCAAGCATGTGTTAGCTATTTACAGTCTAGCACACCTTACTGAACCAATTACCATTTCAGGGAAGAAGGACACGACTCTCTTTCAGTAGTAATGTCCTCTTTCTGATCTCCTAATAGCTCACCATCCTGATCGGGTCCCTTTTCCTTTAATCTTTCCTTTCTCAGAGTAGAAACATCTATGTCCCCACCATCCTACTAAATCCCTTTTCCTTATCTCTTCAACTGTCCATTACTAGTCTGATAATCCACCTTTTCTCCTCTGTTTGTTCTTCTTCTTCTCAAGTTCCACCCCCACCCCATATCACACAGGGTGTCTCAGTCCTATCCGTCTGTGTCTTGTCACTTGTCTCCTTGGTGTCAATGTGTTGATTTCACGATCCACTCTTGACTGAAGGACATCTCTGCCCAGCAACATAACAGGAGCTGTGATGTCACATCCATGCACCACCCCTCTTCGCCACAACGTACACATCTCTGTCTGGCTGTGGCTCTCTAAATAGCCACATCTAAAGCATAGAGTTTGTTTGATCAATTTGAAACCTTTCATGGCTGCACGAGTCGCTACAGAAAAGATGTCTGTCAAACGGCACTCAACACACCAAACTGAATGTATTTTAACTGTAAGAACAACTGCATGGTCACTGCAAGGGTTTGTTGACCTGCAAAAGAATAGATATGGAAACATCAGATTTAAATATAGTATATCTTGTAACAATGGAAAGACATTTCTTTCCACCACAAATGTTTCAGCAGTGGTTAGTTTTGTATTGTTGCCATGTTTCACAGTCAACCACATAGGGTCACTGAAGGAGCAGAGAGAGAAAGTGCATGTGTTTGTGAGGAAAAAGTGTATGTGTTGTTTTTAACAAGGTATGTTGCAAACAACACTGGCACCATGTCATGGCCTCTGAGATTGTGCGTCACAGACTTTGTCCTAAACTGCCCCTTCCTTGAAACACTCGCACAAACACACCACTGAAACTCAGTTTCCTTATCGAAACGCTACATTCACTTCCCTGTAAACATCCTGTTAGGGCAGCAGGTGTACACACAATTTCAACCTCCTCTCTGCAATCTGCTTCAGAAGAGCCCCCAACAACTCCAGATGCAAACACGCACTCTTGTCCTCATGTTACGTGTTGTCTGTACCCTGCAGGCTCTCAGGAATCGGACAGCTCCCAGACAGCGAAGAAGGACATGCTGGCAGCATTGAGGGCCCGGCAGGATGCGCTGGAGGAAACACTAAGACAGAGGCTAGAGGAACTCAAGAGCATCTGCATCAGAGAGGCGGTATGTGAAAACAAAGGCAAATTGTTCAAATATTTTGAAAAGCAGAATAATGTTGTGCTATTCCTGTCAAATTTAATTTATTTCCTTGTCCTCATTTTGCCTTGCCTAGGAGCTAACAGGAAAGCTTCCAAAGGAATATCCTCTGGATCCGGGAGAAGAGCCACCCACAGTGAGACGGAAGATCGGGACTGCCTTCAAACTTGATGAGCAGAAAATTCTACCTAAGGGAGAGGTGAAGCTCCGAATCCTTGTTGTCCTCACTGACACTTAATCACAATCAGAAACAAAGCAGGAGGTCTTCTAGTCATGTCAATGTTTGAAACAAGTAGATGGTCGAATGGAGTGCTAATTAGTGAGTGAGTGTTCATCTCCTTTTAATGCAGTTGTTAAAGATCCCTTTACAGACACAGTGAGGACATAAAACATTAATTTGAAACACTATATAATCACTTAATGGTTGGGAGGATGATTGGCATGTCAAGTTAACTGATCCTGACTCGTTTGTTCAGTAATTGAAGGGAACAAAGAAGATTGAAATGCCACAGTCTGAGACGTCTTGGACCCTGTGAAAGTACTTGTACTGCATCTTTGCCTCGCTGTCTTTTTTGTGCCACGGCTTGATTTTCCAGAACAGCAGAACTTCTAAAAATAGTCTGGCAGCATTCTCACCACAGGAAGTGGTGATAGTAGGATTGTGCGCGTGCCTGTATGTGTGCAGGCATGTGTGTGTGTGGGTGCGTGTCACTAAGGTTGTATGCTTTGACAAGTATCCAGGGACACAATATCACCAAACTGCCTGGCAGGCAGAAAGATGTTTCTTGATTTAGACCGAACACCTTAAGCTCGCACACACTGAGAAACAGAAGCCGCTCTGGCAGGAGTGTGAAGGGATTGTTAGAGGGAGGGATTCTTTAGAAGTGAGGTAGTCCAGTCAGATGTTGACCCAAGTGAATACATCATCGCTCTGTCTCTCTGGAGACAAGGGAAATCATCTGAGTACTCACATGAGTGCATACATCATGTGTTTGTCACAGGAGTTTATTTTGCATTTTTGTATTGCAGTAAACGTATATACAATTCATTTGGAGCATGACAGAGTTTTTTACTTGGATCACCTAGTAGTCTCTGATCCACACATTTCAGAAGAAGTGCAGAAAAAAGGGGAGGATGGATTGATGGAGAGGTGTTATTATTGGGGAACAGAGTCTCTCAATAGAGAGTATCCACTGGTGATAAAATGCAGAGCTGCACACAGATAAATGGTTTCCGCAGTATGTTTTCTCTGGCAAGGCCTTTGTGTGTGAATACGTTGCATGGGAGAGTTACAGTCTGAATACGTGTCTGCTCACTGAGCCTTGTTGTTTTTGGATTGTGTGGAGATTTCTGTTGCTAAAACTGTGAGCAAATCCAATATCTTTGTGCTTCTGTTGCTCAGAGTTTGCGCTCATGTTTGTGAATGTGTGTGTCGTTGTCCCAGGAAGAGGAACTGGAGCGTTTGGAGCGGGAGTTTGCCATTCAGTCCCAGATTACAGAGGCAGCCAGGCGTCTTGCCAGCGATCCTCATGTGAGCAGTAAGAAGCTGAAGAAACAGAGGAAGACTTCTTATCTGAACGCACTGAAGAAGCTCCAGGAAATTGAGAACTCTATCAATGAGTACCGGGTCCGCTCTGGCAAGAAGCCCACGCAGAGAGCGTCACTTATCATAGAAGGTACCAATATCTTCCTCTCATCTCTCTATTTCAATTAGCCTCAGTTGCTGCCACACACAGCAGTATTCCTCTTCACAGCTTCTTCAAGATGTGTGAACATGACACTTTCAAGCTTTAAGATTTTACAATCATACGATCTTTAACCTCTTGTCTTTTTACTTTATCCTATAGAGGCCAATATTGGTTCTGAAGACAGTTCATTGTCCGACGCACTGGTCTTAGATGATGGTGAGTCTCTTGTGTGACATTTGTGTGGTTTTGTAGCTCATGATAATCATTTATCTTAATTGCTCTGACTAAATTCCATGATTGCTCTATTTCAGATGATCCTCAAGTCACAGGTACCCCTACCTTCTCTCCAGTAGCATCGCCTCACAAAGGCCTCCCTCCTCGACCACCATCTCACAGTCGGCCCCCTCCACCTCAGTCGCTGGATGGCCTTCGACACCTGCACTACACGCGTTCTGATTACGATAAATCACCCATCAAACCCAAGATGTGGACTGAATCGTCACTGGATGAGCCTTATGAAAAAGTCAAGAAACGCTCCTCTCACTCCAGGTATGACAGATTAGTATCTTAATTAGCCCTTTAGAACAAATTAAAGACATCAGTGGAATACATAACTTATAAATTGTGCTTATTTCCCTTGCCCCTTCGTCAAGTCACAGGCGTTTCCCAAGCTCCGGCAGTGCAGAAGCAGGGGGTAGTAACTCTCTGCAGAGCAGCCCCATCAGGAGCCTCCCTCACTGGAATTCACAGTCCAGCATGCCGTCGACCCCGGACCTGAGAACCAGGACCCCACACTATGTACATTCCACTAGGTCAGCCTTTATAACTTTTATTGTTTACTTTTTATTCAAGACTCTCTTGTGAATGTAGCAGATTATATGTTACTGTATAGATACATAGTGAATTGTTCTTACAGACAGAAAAAATGTCCTGGTCCTTTTATTTTTTTTATTAAAATCAAAATTCCATTGATTTTAGAGATTTTTTCCAGCGCAGCACCGATTAATTAATGTTTTTTTTTTTTTGTGATTCTGCATCTTACAGGTCAGTGGACATCAGTCCCACACGTCTGCACAGTCTCGCTCAGCACTTTAGGAACCGCAGCTCAAGCCTTGAGTCCCAGGGCAAACTGTTGGCATCCGACCCTGACGCACACCCGCACACCCTGGGCACACTGGGCAGCCCTGACTTCTTCCTGGGCCCAGGACGTAGCTCCAATGGCTCTGATCCATTGGACGACTGCTCATCATGCACCAGCCAGAGCAGCTCGGAGCATTACTACCCCTCTGGTGGACCCCCTGGCAGCAACCCCAATTACTCTACTCTGGGAGAGGACTCACCCTCCAAAGCCAGGCAGAGGCAGAGGCAAAGGCACAGGTAATGGGCACACACAACTCTTTTTCTGGTAGTATGTATTCTATATAAAGAAATTAACAGATGTATTGTGAGATTAATATATTTGCTGTACTTTTTTCAATCTCCAGGTCTGCAGGTCACCTGGGTTCCTCTAACTCTGGCTCCATGCCAAACCTGGCAGCTAAGAACGGCACCATTGGAGGTTCAGGTGGAGGTGGAATGGGAGGGGGACACCACGGAGTCTACCTCCACAGCCAGAGCCAGCCCTCCTCTCAGTACCGCATCAAGGAGTACCCGCTTTACGTGGAGGGCAGCCCCAACCCCGTTGTGGTGCGCAGCCTGGAGAGTGACCAGGAGGGCCACTACAGCGTGAAGGCCCAGTTCAAGACCTCCAGCTCCTACACAGCCGGCGGACTGTACAAAGAGGCCTGGGGGGGAGAGGAGGGAGGAGAGGGGAGCGGCCGACTCACGCCATCACGCTCTCAAATCGTACGGACTCCGTCATTGGGGCGAGAGGGTGGTGGAGGCGGAGGAGGGGGGAGGGCAGCAGTGTCTGAAGAGCTGAGATGCTGGTACCAGAGGTCCTCAGGGAGCCTGAAAGAGAGGAGTCACTCACATTCGGGGTCAACTTCCTCCGAGACAGGGTCACAGCAAGGCACCCTGGGACATGGTCGAGGGAGTAGAGTAGGAACACTTGCCAAGGGCTCACCAGGTAAGTCTCCTTATTTTTTTCATATTTAAGTAGAGTATCATCATGTGTATAAGATAAAAGCTTTACAATTTGATTCCGCTGGGCACGGCTGTGGTTTTGTTCCCTCCTCTGCATGGCTTCATACCCTACTGGATACATTTAGGAAGCAGATTACCTGCCTGATTTTGTTGCTTTAGGAAATCTTCCTTGATTTTTGTGTTTCTACTCTAGGTAAGTGGGCTATCTAGCTTTTTGTCTGTTTTGATTTGATTTACGGATTGGGAGTTGCAGGTTGTTGTAATCTGAAAATTGAACAGATGCTCTATGCTGTTATTGTGTCTGACTTCCTGCCATGCTCGATCTACTCTGTGCAAGTTGAGGTGGTTTTCTGCTGCTTGCAGCCGTGCCCGGTGGATTCAAGTGGCCTTATCTGAATGTAGATACCTACAACACAGAGTTGTGTACTTTGTCTGTTAAATGTTGACATATTAGTTTAACTTTATGAGGGCAAATTTACATTGTACGGGAAAAGGTATTGCCCTATGTAAGGTTCAAACTCCACACTCAGATTTTGAAACTGACATTTTGCCTGCTGCGCTAATGAAGCCTGTTTTAGCCACTTTCGTGTATCTAGAGCTTGGAGTTTTTAAGAAAATGCTGACTTTGTGAGGGTAATATGTCCAGTTTATAGGAAAAATGAATGCCCCGTGTGAGGCTCGAACTCACGACCTTCAGATTATGAGACTGACGCGCTGCCTACTGCGCCAACGAGGCCTGGTCCCCACGAGGCAAATGTTCTTTGTGACACTGAGGTCACACTCCCAACCCCATTGTAAAGCACAGTTGAAATTCCTTTGCCCCTCACCCCACCTCTATTATGTGTGTTTTCTCTGTGTATCCACGCATCTCTGTGTATGTGTATTTGTTTCCTGTGTCTCTCTGTGTAATGCTGCATGTCTTTTGTGTCATTAAGCATGACTAACTGTCAGTTTTCCCCATAGCTGCATCCCCTCACAGCCAGAGGAGTATGACGCCCTCCAGCGAACACGCAGCCACACCCACACCCCCCTGTAGCCCACAGCACATCCTCAACTGGCAGAGCGGGTAAGACACACACTCAGCAGCAGATCAAGGAGACACGATGTTGCGAAGTCACATATGTTTTAACGTTAATTTAGGGCAAACTGCATCTTGGCAACTTCTTCCTGTCAATCTTTATCCAAACTTCACTCTCACATCGTCACGAGCTTTGATTGTCTGTTGTATCTGTGTCAGCTGATTGTCTCCACTGTTGAACTAATCCCAAAGAATGATTTTTATGTGATTTTGGGCTCTGTTTTGGAACCTTTTTTCATACTCAGAATCAAATGATGTCTCTCTTTTCATTCTCCTCTGCTGTGTAAATGTGTTTCACTCACACAATCTCTGTTCCATGTCTCTCACTTTTTCCTGGCATCTCTCACACCCTCTGATAAACATTGAAAATTCTCTTATCACCTAATATTTTAATATTTCCTTCTCGTCTCTCTGTCTCTGTCTCTGTCTCTCTCTCTCTCTCCGTCTATACTAACCCTCCTTCCCTTGTGTGTGTGTCCTCTCTCCTGGTTTAGAGGCACAGCAGACAGCTCTCCTACTGAGGACGTCTGTCAGTCTCCCCCTCAGCCCAGCTCTGATGCATAGAGGTACTGTCTGTGGTCTCAGCCTGCAAGTGGTCTAAACCTACAGTGCACTGTTAGGAAAGCACAGCAGCAGCAGAACAGAGAGAAAACAACCTTGAAGCAAAAAATGTAGTGTGACAGCAATGCTCTCAGTCAGACTTTTATTTATAGAAGTCTGTCCATTCACAATTGAAATAGTCTAAGCACTCTTTGAACATGTTTACTAGTCACTTAGATCAAAGGTGGAGGGCTGAAAATGGGGAATGTGCACAATTTCTTGCTCTTTGACGGTGGAGGTATCTGTGTCATGTACTCATCCTCTCGCTGTACTGGATCTCTGCATGTGCTCTGCTCTGTGGTATGACACTGACAGTGTGGCTAATTACTTCCAGGATATACTAATAGAAATAACTTAACCATCTGCTGTACGTGTTGTGACAGAAAACATTCTTTAACAAACCATCTCAGGAGCGGATAAACACGTGAAGCCGTGTAGGCCCCGTTCAGACCTGCTATTAACATGCATCCTTAGTGATCCAATCATAAGTGGACAGCTCTAAGTACAGATGCATTGGGGTTGCATTTTAGATCGGACCACATTCAGAGGTGGTCCGGGCCACATGTGACCACATTCTTGGAGCAGTGTGTACACACATGTGCCGTTGACCACATTGAAAGACCGCCTACTAAACTGATGTCCTCAGCAAGACAAGAAGAGGCCAGAGCAGCAGGCAGAACTGTCTTTGGACTCTCTTAACTTGCCAATGTTTCAACAAAGTACTGAACAAATACCTGCAGTAACTTCCGACTTTGTAAATTAGGCATTAATATAAAGTACATGAGCTCTCACTGACTTTGTTTAAAATGCATGTTGAGAGTTATTCTAATGCCAGGTGGGAACTGACAGACTTAGAGCTGTCCACTTGTAATCCGATCACTAAAGATGGATGTCAGTATCAGGTCTGACCAGGGCCATAGATGAAAATTTCTGCTTAATTTAACTTGTTAAAAGAAAGTTTTTTTTCTGAAGTCAGTCTTATCCGTGTCTTGCGTCTTTCCTCTGCAGGTCTTTCAGTGACAGCTGTTTTCTCAGCAGCCCCCTGTGTTCAGAGCTGGCAGATGTGCAGTGGTACGGACATGACAAGGCCAAACCTGGAACCCTGGTCTGAGACCTTCCTGTAGGGCCCAGAAAAAGTCCCATCGCCCTCTCCTACTGCCTCTCCACTGTCCCTCACTACTACCCATCGACAACCAACAACCTCATCCTCAAGGCCCTACAAAACCCCTGCTCTGACTGGACGGCGGACTGGACCAGAGCGTCCCTCCTCCCTAAATCCTGCCCTCCATCCATCTCAACTCCTCTTTATTATACCCCTCCATCACAGCTCAGCTGGACAGGGACACACTCGCTGGGCTCCGATAAAAGCTGATTTCACAGGACAGACTGAGAAGCGCCACCTCAGCTGTTGAACTGTTGCCCTGCAGCACCCTTTCTTTACTCACCCTCAGCACACAAGCAATGGGGCAATGTGGGGGGAGGCGTGGTGGGAGGAGAGCACAGAAAAAATATCAAACATACGATTTCAACTCAACGGAACGAACATCAACCATTCCAGGATCTGTTTCATATCTCATCTTTGGTCCTTACCAACTCCAATGCACTGCCACCTAATCAGAGGATACCTGCTGGATTTGAGCCACCAGTTAAAAAACAATTTCCAGGCCCAGATGAACTGTGTTGGATTTCGTTATTCCCATTAATGTTTGTCTTATTTTTGTTTTTCTCTCCTTGCATATTTAAAAAAGAAGATGACACAGACTTCACATGGGAAAAAAAAAATCAGATTTAACAAACGTTTAGATGACAAATTCAACTCCTCTCAGTTTTAACCCACAACCAAAGACAACATCTGGATTGACTGGTCACACCAGGGTCCCTGGGCTGGTGCCCCTGCAGAGAATTAACTGCGACTGAGAGTGAATTCACAGTGACAATATCAGGACGGTTCACGGGACTCCATCTGGGATATTGACGAGGACTAATAGCAATAACAAACATTGTACAAGTATATAAACTGGTTTGAACCTTCGGAGTGAATTGAAGCAGGCGTTTCGCCATGTTCTCTGACTTGTGGTGCTTGGAGTAAAGGATTAATTAGTGCATCATAGGGAGAATTTGGAGTTGTGGTAATTGGGTTTGGCATTGATCTGGGCTTATTTCAGTGACTTCATCATTCATGTTTATTTAAGGTCCTGACAAGATTTCTCTGTCCGCAGCAGTTGGTTCGGCCACATGACGCATTGTGATTCCACTTTCTTACATGTTTCATTTTCACCCCTGAAAGTTAAAGATGATTGGCTGTTGACATCTGTTGATGTTATGTTTGATATTGAGGCTGTTAAGTGAATCGTGTTTTTTGTCACTAGTGTCTCTACTCCTCTATAGGCCTTGGCTCTATTCTGGTTCTGTCAGTCCCTGTAGTCGCACTGTGCTCTTTCATCTTTCGGTCCATCTCTTCATCATGACAGGAGCATCCTGGTTGAACACAGACACTAGTTAGAACACTTACACTGACAGTCACAACACCGTATATTATGAGCACGCATGAGTGCAAGTTTATTGGTGCCAAACATGTTGGTCCTTTATCATTTTTTTTACTGTAATTCAGCACTGAAACAAGCTACAACCCGCTTCAAGACTTTAGCCATTGTATTAAACAACAGCTAGGCAGAGCAGCCAGAAATCACTCACCAGACTTCTCTCACATCTGGCATCAAGCGTAGTCGGAATTATTAAAACATACAGTGAAAAGCACAACAGTGTCTATGAGGGCTGGACCTACGATTAGTGTGTTCTCATTTTCCACTGTCAATATTTTACCAATGAGTTCTATCAAAGTGCATAAGATGGGAATGGAGAAGCTAGAACCACAGATTAGGAGATACAGATAGGCTCTTTCTTACTTGTGTATGGACAATTTCAGGATGACAATAATAGATACCCCACTGTCAAGGCAGAAGAGAAGCCATAGTCAGAACTGAAACAAAACAATTCCAATGAGGAGAATAATTTTCTCACACGTCCCAATCAACAGATTAGACATTCAGAACAGGGTTAGAAAAGCACACCTGGTTTTGTATGGAGGAGGTAGAACTTTGCATGTTTTAGCTGTCCCTGAATCATAAAACAGTTTATGTTGAGAATCATTTTCATGTTGCACAAAAAGATTTAGAAAAAAGTGGGATTTTTTTCAGTCTTTCAGCTCCACTATGTTGAACAAACGGTGTAACAATCTGGAATGGAACAAATCTTAACCTGTCATCCCTCACAGTGTTGTGTTTCCTTTATGCACTATATGGAAATCTGAAGGTTTAGCCCGATCCCTGCATGGAGAATTGTCCATCAATACCTGGTCACATTTGAGCAGTCTTTTACCCAGGATTGGAACCAGGAACTGCTCCCTGGTTACCATCTCATAGCAACTAACACTTCTGTACTTCTATTAGAGTCCAAGTTTGACCCTGCTCTGCTCACTCAAAGTCTTTTGTGTGCTAAAGACACAATCCCAAGCATGCCCTGCAAATCCACCGACGAAGAAATACCCCAAAGACATCCAGCATCCTACTTCTATATCATGTCTTGCTCCGTAGTGTGTCCTCGACCCCCCGAAAAAAGTCCCACTTTGACCTTGTGGTAATCTCTGAGCCCGATGTGAAGAAGTGTGACGTCCCCTTCCCCTCTGTAACTCCAAACATACCATATTCTCTGTGCTCCATAGAAAACGTATGAGGTTTTTTGTAATACTTCAAGAGAAGTGAACTAACTCTTTTATCAGTCTATTCCTGTATGTACGGAGGGGCACTGTAAGGTTTTATGGGGTTTTTAACATTCACATTCATTGTTTTAACAATGTTCCATTTTATATGAACCAGTATTGTTTTTTTGTTTTTTTTTTTTAGTTCTGACATTGTAACAACCCTTTCAGGTGCTACAAAATGACCAGTTACTGCTTTGTCACGTAGGATCTAGACATCTCTTCATTGTTTATCAATAGATTCAATACCAGATGTGCAAAATGAAGCTTATTTTAACAGACAGTTTAATAGTAGAAACACTTCCCCTACCAGACAATAGAGCATGTAACTTGATTTTATCAGTTCTGTTCAACTGTAACAATACATTAAAAGGTGTTGTAGAAAAAATGTGGAATTGCTGAAAAAAAAACAAAAAAAAAACCTGAATTCCACAGTTAATTTATTCTTTTTTCTATTAAAAATTTGTATAGTAACTTTACATTTTTCAAAACTGTGTTGTTGGAAATTGATGATGAATTTTCAAGATGAGAAGCCGTGGTGGTTCTTCAGAAAGAAAAATAAATTATTGATGAATGTTCTCAAGATTATGCCTTTGTCTGTTTTCTTTTCTCTTCCTCCACTTCTCAAAAATCAAAAGCACGAAGTTGTTTTTTGCTGTCCGCTCACTTCCAGGTGGCTCACATCAAACCCCACCGGGCCCGGCGCTGCTGAAAGGTCAGAGTATCAGTCAGACTTATCAAAGGGAATCCCCGCTTGTAGTCACCACTTCTACTCCTCCGGACACACTCAGCCTCTTGTCATCACATCCAGGCCTCAGTCGCTTCCTTCTCACACTCTGGCCTCCAAGAGAAGGAGAAGGAGGATTTCCTGCCGATTCAAAAGGAAGCTACAGTCCAAAGATAAAAGATATTACTCACCATCCAGCGGCAGAGCACGAGATTTAACAGCTGCACATTCATCCAGGCTGGGTTTTTTTCCACACATTTCTGACTTGCATGCCACTGTGTGACATGGTTGGCTGCTAACTCAGATCTCACAGACAATCTCTCTTTGTGTAGATGAAACATGAATACCATTCCAAGTGTACTGGCAGGAGATGCAGACATCTGAACAAATTGATTGCGCAACTTGCATGTACACGCTCATATCATGAAACACACGCGACTCAGACTGTAAACACACACACAAAGTGCTAAACCGCACAGAGAAGCGGTTTCTACCAGAGAAACCGGTTGTCAGTTTCTGTGAGGACAACCAACCTCGTCCTCCTGCTTTCTTTTATTCCCCGTCTGTGTCCATTTACTAATGAATCCCATGTTAGTCTTTGTACTTGGTGTGTTCCCATAGCAGCTCTCCCAACCAGGCAACAGCTGGAAGCTGTTAGCCCGACATGCCGTGAGAAACTAGCTCCTCTGTGATTTTTTCACTTGCACAATTCTTTGTGTGTGTGTGTGTGTGTGTGTTTGTCTGCTATAGGAGTGGTGTATGACCTTGCTTTATATTCTTAATGAAATCCTCCATCGTATTTAAATACACAAATGCACCACACCCCTCCCTGTGTCTGCTCTCCACTATCTATGTTTGTGAGGACCAGAAATTTAGTTTCAGTCTGTTGAGTGCTGTGTTTCAGAGCTCAGACTGGATTAAGGTTCAGGTCACCACGAGACATAAATATCAGCCCTTTGTTTTAACTAAAAAAAAAAGTTTATTCACAGTAGATGCAAACATCAAAGTCACATTACACACATCATACTGTTACTATCACACATGAAAAGACTGCCTGCTGGTAATGTGTTTATATTGCAGAAATGACTGCCGCACATTTACCTCAAAGGATTTTATTAAACACCCTGAGAGGAGTTGGACACTAGTGTCAGATACAGCCTCACTATATACATCCCACAGCTGATGTAAAGCATACATATCCTCATAGCAATTAAAATTCTCTAATAGTGATGTTAACCTCCATTATGTAGTTACAAAGGCCTTTTCATGTGTTAAATATGTGTATAATCTTGTTCTTCCCTCTGGTGATGAATTAAGGACTGTGGACTACCACCGATTGTGGTATGTATACACTGTGTGTGAGGCTATATATGACACTCTGGTACCTTCTCATTTCAATGTGCGTCATTTTTCACGATTAGCACCCAGTCTCTGACGTGCAGTCACCAATCAACTTCTGCTTATTACATATTTTTATGTTTAGCAACAGAAGTGAAGCTGTGTTGTCCTCTGACACTCCAGACAGGCAGCAGGTTTATGAATCAGACAGTGCAGCATGTCATATCACTGACAATGCTGCCCTCTAGTGGTGATCACAGAGCAGCATCTTTGAAAAACTCAACTGTTTTAAAAATGCTTAATTTATTCTAAAAAGTCATCTATGTGTGTTATACACATCATTTCTTATTTGTTTGTTTTTTGTAGCTGATGCACTTGGTTTGGATAAAGTGAATTTCAATATGTCTGAAAGGAGAAGTGGCACTGAGTCATCAGTCAGGTGACGCGATATGTTTCACAATGTCTTAATAATTTCCTCAATCAGGATTGCACAAGCTTCTCATGCCAGTCAGTACAGACCCTCATCATCTACAGTAACTTTTTAAGTTTTAGTTTGTTTTACAAAATGCTGTGCAAGCAGGAGTGTGTTACTTCTCAGGTCTTCGAGTTTCACAGAGTCAATTCCTCTTGTTCCAGTAGAGGCCCATTAATTTCATCTGGAACCTGCCCAGAGAAAAAAAAGCAAAGAAAAAGACCCCATTCATTTCAACCATCTATGATAATCAGACCTGATCGATGCTTTTTTAAATTTCATGTCTCCGATTTATTTTTCTGGCACTGTGTTTAGAGCGTAACTTCCCAAAAAAACACCATTACAACATATCAGCTGACAGAATAAACTCAAAATAGTATGACATAAAACTGGAAAATACCCAAATAACCAAATGAATGTTAAACCAATCTGTCATTTTTATGCCCTGTCACTATATTTACCTGTGAGATGCGGCTGTAGGCCTGATTGTGGGGAGAACTGTAGCGACGCAGGCCTCTCCAGGACACCAGGAGAACATAGAGTGACGCCAGAAAACACTTCACAGAAAATGCTATGGCGCTCCCCTTTGCAACATATGAACCAACACGCTGGTGAGAGGAAATGAATGGGGGAGAGAATGAGGAGGACAGCAGAACATTCATTTCTGTCACTATCAGAGTTGTAACAAGCATCATAGTAGTTAAAAAAAAAGGTAGAACACTAAAACAGAATTGCAGGATTACCTGTTGGTTTATGCTTTGTATGGCAGCAAATGTAGACCTGATGCTGATGGACAGGAAAGCAGAGAAGCCAAACAGCAGACAAAAGATATTCAGACTCATCAGAGTGATTATCTGTTCATAAAAAATGCAAAATTAAGAAAGGCAGTCTATGAGATTAACAAAACGTGACATGACCAGGAAACAATACCTCAGAGTGTTCACCTTAATTTTATTAGCTTTCCTCTGAACCTCCAACGCCAGACACCCGGCAGCTACATACTGGAACAACACAAACAAGTCAGGATGCAGTATTTGACTCCATGTGTCTGAATGATTTGAGCCGAAGCAGATGTGGACTCACAAATAGGCTTGACCACACCGGTGTTATCATGGAGATGGAGCAGTTGTAGCTCACACATGCATGGATGACTGTGGTTAATATGCAAGCCAAGGCACTGAGGATCTGCACCACCTGAAGGGAAACAGAAGCGGCATGAAGCAGGAAGACAGTTTTAAAAACTTGAGAAGTCATGGTTTGGAGGAGCAGAAAGAAAGCAGCGTCTCACCCCAGTGACTAAAAGTCTGGTGTTCACCACGGTCCCAAACCACCGATGGATCCTGACATTGACCAGCTCCCCATGATTGGTGACCTGGGTCAGTGGGCGGGTTGAGGGTGTCTCTTTAAAAAACACATGGTACAGCCCCTCCTGAAACATGTTCTGCGTCATCTGTTATGGGAAAAAGGAGTCAACTTGTATGGGAAACAAAATGGAGGTTACACTGTATACATTGTCAAACACACCTTGGATTCAGACGTCACACTTGATTTCAGTCTTACCTTCCTCGAACGTTGTCAAGCTTTAACTGATTTATCCACAGGCCTTCATACCAACAGAAAACATCATCTAGCTGAGCGAGGAAACATTTAAACAGTTTTCCTCTCTGCTGCTGTTATTCCACGGTGAAGTCGATCCAGAGTGTTAAAGTTCACTTGGGTTGGATGATAATGTGAGGTGGAAAGTCCACTGTCGGGGAGGTGACTCAGGGTGATCATTGGCAGTGACTAAGATCTTATCAGCTCGTAGGCAGTGCTCACCTACTTAAAGCATCAGAAGACTAGTTTCTTTTTAGACTAGAGATGGACAATAATGCACTCAAACTCTAACATTCATGCAATAAAAGAAGAAATACTACGATAATGAATCGCAAATAGAAAACAGACTTTATTAGCAACGCAATATTTAAACACACATTCAAGCAAACTTTCTGGCAATCAAAAAATGAGAGGGGAAAGACGTCATATAAAAGCATGAGAAAAAAGAACAACATTAAGAGGATGATGCAAAAAGTCAATCAACTTTAAACCAAAACTGAAATCGTCACAGCAGAACCAGATATTTCACCTTTTTTAATCCCAAGCATTCTTCTTCCTTTTTAAAGGAAGAAGGATGAAATTTACCAGATTACATGCGGCTTCCTCTGGAGCCACAAACGGCTTTATAAGAGCTTTATCACATATGCAGTAGTAACTCCACAAGACCTCTAATCACACTTTAATGTGTAAAATCAGTAGAGTTACCCTTTAAATGTACAGTATACAGGATTAGATCATATAGTTAAAAAAGTTATTGGATTTACAGATCATTAGAACAAATGTGGGCATAAAAATTGTAAATAGAAGTGGGCCTATGATAGAGCCATGAGGAACTCCACAGGTGGCTTCAGTGAGTTCACTGAGTTTCATTGAGTTTTTAATTGACACAACCACATTTTGACTTATTTTAATGGCATCATTGCACCACTGCAAAATACTTGAAATTCTAGGTAACGGGAGGATTCCTTCATAAATGTTGGGGTGAAGTCTCATGTTAGTGCCCTGTTAGCTCCACTAGAGGCTGCAGTATGCTAAATATAAACACAATACTCTAAATATCCTCCACATTTACATTTATGGAAAACAACTTTGGACAGAACATAACTTAGAATGCCAGTAACGTGAGTGAGTGAAGCTGTTTCTCATTATCATCAGAGTGAACAACATTTACTTGTGCAATCAAATGCACAAAATTTTGGCATAAAAGATGGGAAACAATAAAATGACATCATGCAGACAATCATGTGCCCACTATTTAATATAATTTAGCTTGTTAATGTCATTGTTTACCAGCAGATTCCAGTAACAAGTTAATGCAATGAACAAGAAAGGGAAGCTGAAAATGCATGTGAACAGAGCATCTCTAATCTGAGTCAACAGAGTCTGAAAGAGCCACAGAAGGCGGCAGAAAGAGGTCACACAGCACTCCGAAGACCTCGGGCAGATGGACATAAATGTGGACGATCTATAAATATATAGGGACATGTCAGACCCATTCTGTTTTTCCTGGCAGTGTTTCTGTGTCATCATCCTCCTCTGTGCCACCTGTGTACAAGTCAGCCAGCCTGCTGAAACGTGGTCCCCAGTGATCCAGTTTTTTAAAGTCCTGCTCCTCATCAGAGTCCGAGGACTCGATGGAACTGAGAGAATCCGCCTCTGAGCCGACGCCCTCGTAGTCGAACACCAGGAGACAGTCGTAAGGAGGCGCTGTGGGGTCGTGGTCTGCAGCGTGCAGGTTCTACAAGGAACACCAAGAAAAATATAGAAGAGTTTCGATACAACTGATACGTTCATATTCTTAGAAACATTGTGTCCAATCTATCCAATTTGACAACACTCACATCCTCAATAAATTTGCCGACCTCTTCATCAGCGTGGAGTTGTAGGCGGTAGGATGGGCGGCTCGTAGCAGTGGGAAGCACTTCGGTGCAGACGACTTCAGGACGGTTATCGAGCCCTCTGTGAAGCTGACTCAGGTCGTACTCCTACATATATACCAAAGAAACAGAACGCCCTTACTACTTCCATTCCTGTCACTTTTAGACTGATAAAATTATTTATATTAGTCAATGTAAGCAGATATCTGACATTGCAGATGTCTTGTGAAACATCTGCCCTAAAACCTCCTGCTCCTACCCGGTCGTCTTCTCCTCCTCCCTCCTCATTGTAGAAGAAGATGTTTTCTCTGGGCACGTCTTCAAGAAGAGCCACGTCCTTCTCCGACCTCCTCCTCCTCCTTCTCAGCAACAGCAGCAGCAGCAAGAGCAGCACTGTGGTTAACGAAACAATCAGAGAAATTAAAAACAGAAAAAAACAAAACAAATTCACAACGCTAAGGAAGACCTGATACGTACACAGAAGACCAAAAATTGCTCCCAGGACCGAGGTTGCAAGAGAAGAGTTGAGCATGCGGGGGGAGCTGTGTGGGATGAAGCAGGTAGAAACAGCCCCTTGACACTGGCACACCTCTACGTCCAGTGAGCTGTCTTGGTAGAGCATGCCAACGTCGTAGATACGCAGCAGGATGCGATAGTCTCCTGGCGGCAACTCACGTTTGGGAGCCAGGGCTGCCAGGTTGTCTGCAAAAGGGGGAAAAGATGGAGAGTTAACTGTTGAGGAGTTCTAGGTTTGATGATTTTCTACAGGATGTATTATGAATTCTTGTTGCTGACCACTGATAAAAATTCAAGTAATACAACATGTTATTAAAATGCTGCCACTTTGCAAGAATAGTCCATATTGTGAATGCCTATGTACAATGTCAGTGAGTTCTCTTACTTGTAGAATTGGTGCTTATAGTCCAGTTGATCTTGTGTTCTCCCTGAAGCTGCACCATAAACGGTCCAGCATGACCCGGTCCGTCGCGGTCCACTATATCAAGCTGGGCGGGAAACGGATCTCTATTGCACAGGCTGACTTTCCTCTGCTCGATCACAGGAAAATGGTCATTCACATCCAACAAACTCACAATCAGAGTGCCCGTCCCTGTAGCCGGGACGGTATCTAGGGAGAATGTGAAGAGAGGAGCACAGCGGGGTTTTGTGTTCAGACAGGTGAGTGAGGAGGGGAGCTGTCACAGTGTTTGTAGGGGAGACGATGAGTATAAATTTACCGTTGTCGTATGCCAAAACCAGGACTGTGTATCTGCCGTCTTTGACATACTGTGATTCTCTATCCATGCTGCTTTTCACTGTGATGTATCCTGTGTCCTTATCGATACTCAGCCACCTGACTGTGTCATTGTGTAGACCATATCTGAAAACAAGGAGAAACAGAGTAGAACATACATACTGTGGACACATGAAAATCATATTTTCCGTCCTGTATGTGTTATAATTACCTAACACTCTGTTTCCTGTCTGTGTCTGGGTCCCTCGCCCTGAGGTCGGCCACAGAACTCCCTGGTTTCGCATCTTCTGAGATGCTGACACGAATCTCTGCCGGTCTGAAAGCAGGAGGCTCGTTCTTGTCCACGACCGATACAGCGACCGTGGCTGTCGAGGTCGACACCGGTCCAGAGAACGGCACCTCGTTCGTCACCACCACCAGCAGGGTGAAGACAGGAGAGCTCTCAAAATCCAGCTCCTTGAAGGTAAAGGAGAGAGCGAGTTTTGAAGAGCTCTGCATGTCGAGTAAAACAACACAGACTTACTGATGAAAAAAAAACAAAAAAAAACAGACAGCTGTTTCCTCACTTTGGCTGTCGTGAGGATTCCCTTCATTTTATCGGGGCCTGTGGTGATGCTGAAGTCTCCCCTCTCGTTGCCTTTGATTATTGAGTATCTGGTGTTGGCGTTCGGAGATCCTAACTCATCCTTGTCAGTGACCTTTAGCGTTGTAACCTCGACTCCAATCTCATTCTCAGGGACCAATGTGGAAATCTGGGGGAAAAAAGCAAGAGGCTCTCCTTTATGCTGTTACATATTTGACTTATTTCAACATTATTCTGAAGTAGTTGGGCACTTTTTTTGACTCACAAATGTGTTGGTGAATAGTGGAGCATTGTCGTTGCTGTCAGTAACACTGATGGCGACGGTGCAGGTGGCCGTCAGGCCCCTCCCCTCCATATCAGCGGCTTCGACGACCAGCTTGTACTCTGGCTGGGTCTGACACAGGGAGTGAGTCGCAGCGGAAGTGAGGAAATGAGAAAATCTTCCAAAAGAGAAGGGTTGTGTTCTCATTGTGCAATTGCGTTACCTCTCTGTCCAGTCCATCTGCCATCACGCTGATCGCTCCACTCACTGGGTTTATGGCAAACATGTTCTTTTTGGGTGTTTGAGGGATCTGAGTCATTATCTTATACCTTAATATAGCGTTGTATGTCTGTGGGTCGTCTTTATCCACCGCTGTTACCTTCACGATGGAGTCACCTGTTGAAGAAAACAATAAAACTGTGAGCACAAAGACTTGGAAGTTCACATTCAAGGGACAGTTACACCCCCCGAAAATCAAAACAACATAATTCCCTGTACCTGTAGTGCTCTTTATCCATCTAGATTTTTTGGGGTGTGAGTTGCCAGTTTTTGAAGATAGAGAGGTTTTCGTCCTCTCAAATAATAGAACTAGATGTTACTCAGCTTGTGGTGCTCAAAGTACCAAAAGAATACATTTGTTTTTTTTTTAAAGTTTCCTGTCTTTTCGCTCACCGATGTCAGCGCTTTCGCTCACTCCGCCATAGAAAGGGTTCTGAGTGAATGTTGGAGCGTTGTCATTCTGGTCGATGACATTGATAATGAGCTCCATGGGCTCCTCAGCCTTGTTGCCCTCATTCAGTGCATGAGCCAACAGCTGTAACACACACAACATATATTCCTACGGTTATTATGTATAAGGATATAAGTTGTGGGATTCAGCGTTAAAGGTGAGATCATGCTCACTCTGTATTTAGCTGTCTTCTCCCTGTCGAGTGGCTGGGTCACGTACAGAACTCCAGACCGCCGGTCGATAGTGAAAAGACCTTCAGGGGGCTCATCAGCCCCGGGTCCAGTGATCTTGTAGGTTATCGCCACCGTATCCTCATTGCTTGACTTGATCTAAAGCACAATAACACAGGTGATTCAGTCAATACATGTAGCAAAAAATGCACTCAAAACAGTTTAATTTGCTTGATACTACCGTAGTTACCTTCACCATGTATTTGGGATATGGACCCCTGTCATTTTCTGGAAAGTCAATGGCTGGAATAACCCATTCCCGCTTCATCCGTTTCAAACCGCCAGACACGTGAGGAAACTCAACGGTGGGGAGCTGCTCGAGGGCCGAGTTGTTCTGGTTGAATCAGGACTCACCGTGTCAAGTCAGGTATTGGAAAGCAATCTCATCAATAAAATCTGATACAAGGATAAGAAAATGATCTCAAAATGTACCTCTAGATTTTTGCTTCCGGTGGTTTCACCATCTGAGCAGTTGCTTCTGTTGTTTGAGCAGCATGGCTGAAGTTCTGCTGCAGCCAGAAAGGCTAAAAACTGAGGAACAAATACATCTAAACTCAAAATATAAGAACAAACTTTTTTTAAAAATCAATAATGCTTGTATTTATGAAAAAAGCCTGAAAGAGGCTACCGCATGGGAATAAGAAGCTGTACATGTTTGTTAATCAATTATTAAACAATAATGAACTTTTGTATTGCACTTTAAAAAAAAATGTAATGAAAACAATTACATTTTACTTTTCAGAAAATAAAAACACACTTTTAAGAGTAACAACAGTAGAAAGAGTAAAAGTTTTAACCCAAAAAAATTAAAAAAGACAACATCCAATAAATAAGTATAATGATAAGTATAAGATTATACACAGTTAGGCTAGGCAATAAAGACAGTTTGAAGTTTTCAGAAGAAAAGAAGAAGAAATTTCAGTGGCCAGACACCACAAAAACAGGTAAACGATCAAAAAAAAAAACAAAAAAACAATAACATACCTCATTACACGACTACAACTTTTTAACACTCACCTGGACTTGGCAAATCAAAAAGAGCCCCCTCAAAGTTCTGCTGTTCCCCATCGTCCTCTTCAGTATAAAAAAAACCCTGCAGGTCTCTCTTCCACTCTCTTACGGACTGGATCTGCTTCTTTGTTCCAACGGCAGCCTGCCAAGTTTGTGACATTTACGAACCGTCCTTATGTGTCACCCTCAAGGTCCCTCTGTCTGTATGATCAGCGGATGATCATCCAGACTTAACCACCTGCAGCCACCTGCGCTTTATTGTGCTAAGGAAGCTAAGTAGTTTGATTTTATCAGTGAAAACCTGCTGAGAAACAAAGGAGCTCCGAGGTGACCTCAGACACTGTCAGGCATGCAGGTGTGTGTTTACGCACTGAAGATTTCCCGTCTCACCTCATTGTCAGTGTAGTGATGCACCTTGCTGAGAGCGGGGGCAGTGTTTACATAACACCTGAGGCTCCCATGACACTCAGCAACTGACGTTTTGGCAGTTTATTTTGAAAACTCTTTCTTCCCACACAGCCTCGGATGACTTAACTCTCTAGTTGACCTTTGTATTTCACATCATTCACTTTTTTAATTTAAATGCGTCTGTGATTAATAAGGCACCCAAGCAAAACAAAGTAATTTCTCGATAGTTTAATAATGAAGCATCGGCACCTTTTTTCGGTCGTCAGTGGAGTCTCAACTTAAATACATCCCACAAGCAAACTGAAAACAGCACAATTACACAAAATTAAAAGCTTACTTCCCAGCTTACATAAAGGTGGAGAAAAACAGTAAACAGATAAAATGTCACAGATTGATTGTCTAAAGCTACAGAAGCCGAGAACTGCCATGGTTGATTTATTTTGGAATTTTTTTTTTTCACAAGGTTATTATTTGGTTATCTCAAGGAAATGAGCTTTATCGTGAGAAAACACAAGATTGTTTCCTTCTTATTACTAAGCATGTTTATTAGAGATCAGGAGTGACATGCCAGCATTCACAGACAGTGTTTTGTCGAATACACTTTACTTTATGATGCCAACCACCAATGTGGGTAATTACTTTAGCACATGACAACAAGCATTCTTTTGTTTGTACCTACTGGACAGCACGAATCTGCTTTAAGATGACCACAAGCTCATGCTTTACAGTATAAGCAATAATATTAATGACATCAAAACACAAAGAAAAACATTATTCCAACAAATGGCAAAAGTCCTCCATCCCTTAAAGTAGTGAGTGTATGTCATGGCCCTCATGAATCTTAACAAGTCATTTTCTTGTGATTCAAGAAGTCATTCTTCTGCTTTCTCCCCCGAGAAAACACACAGTAAATTAAGTAGTTTTCATTAACGAAACAACTTTTATTATCTCAACATAAGAAAATAATTAACTTGTGATCTCAAGATAATGGCAGTAAAAGTTCTCAGCCTCTGTATATAGAAAACTGTGCAAGGAAAATACAAAACACAAATGCAGACAGGGAACAAAGTGAGCGTCTGCACCCATATCCACATGCGACTCAGGAAATGTTTGATAAACATAGATTGTGAATACACTCCATCTGTATTTTGACCTGACTGAGTCGATCTGTGTTTTTCTTTTAAAGTACTTGTGCATAATATAACACTAAAAACTATCCTTCATTTCAAATCATTCTAAATCAATTTATGTAACAGATTGTAATTAGTGTCCCAACATAACCAGAAAACGATGTTATGGGCTATCACCTGGACAGAGCTGAATGTTATGATTTTTTTTTTAAATCCAGCATTGTAAAAAACCTCCTGCTACCTGTGTTGAGATCTGGCCAGGTCAGAGTTCAGATACACCACAGTAGCTGTGATGTCGTCTCTGTACATTCGAGCCAGATCCTCTGGCAGAGCGAGCATAGTGGCCAGTCTCTCCTGGCAGAGTTCTCCGTACTCCCCAGTTCCAAGAGCGTGTCTGATAAGGTGCGTGGCAGCGTTGGTGTCTAAAGCGGGGGAAGCACGAGCCTGCCGCTTCAGCAAGAGTTCGTGCATCTGACCCAGTTTCAGCTGCCGTTCAGATGGAGAAACTGGAGCCTAGAAAAAAATAAAGGACAGAACGTTTTTACATGGTAAAATTATGAGTTTTATCTAAAAGTCGTGTGCTGTGAATCAGGGGAATCAAAATACATTTCTCGTTCACTCCACACACAAACCTGGAGGTGAATCCCACTCAGGTGCTCGCCAATGAGTCGGACAGCCTCCTCGCTCCCTAGTTCATCCCACAGCCCGTCAGTGCCAAGGATCAGGAAGCGGTCCTGAGGTCTCAGCTTGTGATAGCTTATCTCGGGTGCCACATCGAGATACGGCGGACTTAGGTAGTTAGGTGGAGTGTACTGATACAGATTGAGGGAGTCCAGGTCAACTCCGGACTCCAGGCTGGCTAAAATGCTCTGCTGCAACTCATGGCTCCACTTGAATCTTACATCACCAAATGCACGCAGGGGCATCAGAACCTGCAAGCATGATAAAAACTTAGGACAGTGACTCATTGTCCAAATTCAGAAGCACATTCATTTTCAAGAATATCTCACCCCGAGCAGCCTGTCGTCTGTGATTACTGTGTCTCTCTCTGAGGGTGGGTGCTGGGCCTTGATCCGCTCCACCTCGGCCTGATTCTGTGAGTTGTGGTCTTGAGAAAGGGGCACAGCGCTCCATGACCCATCATCCTCCTGCACCCCCAACACGACTCGGCAGTCACCAGCATTTGCCACGTGGATCCCATCTGTGCCAACGTGAGCCACACAGGCAGTGCAACCGGCAAATGCAACCTGGAAAATCAATGATACACGTGTATCGAAACTGTGTGACCTTACATATGCACGAAATAACAAAAAAAAAGCATGTTATTACCTGGATCGCTGTGCTTTTCATCAGGTCATTGGAAAGAGGCACTTGAGCCTCCAAGGAGATGTCAGCGTCTAGCCGTTTGAAAGCACGATGCATAGCATCTGGAGGGCTAAAACGAAAGGGGGGAGATCAAAGGAAAGAAAGAAAAACGGATCACACAAAGCACATGTGTAAATCTAGATATCTATATATAACGACAATCATGCTTTCCTACCTCATGCCTTCGTCATGTTCCTCACTGTCCAGCAATTCCTGCCAAAACACTCTCAGGTGGTCGATGTAGAGTGAAGCAGATTCACGATAGTTAAAGTCTGTATGATGTTTGTACCACTGCAAGATGGGAGGAACAGGTCTCCCGTGCTCCATGCATTTCTCCAGCTCCTCAAGGCTCTCCTTCGGCAACATTGCAACTGCAACGTAGTACAGCAGCCGCTCGCTGACGGCCTGCGCACACGCCCAGCCTCCGTGGCCATCAAACACTCCGAAGAGCATACCCTTTGACTGCAGAGGATAGAGAAAAATTACATTGAAGAATAGGGAGAGAAGCAGGGAGATGTTGTACAGACAGATGGGAGAAAATGCATACCTGTAGGCAGGTGGCTGCACTGCGACGGTCCTCATTGGGTGTGTTAGCAGCCAGCTGGTTGCTCTCAAATTTTCTCACAACACTGAGTCCCCTGCCATCAAATTCTGGCAGATTGACAGTCTAGGATACAGATTCACACACACACACAGATTATCATTCATAACTGTAAGTTATTCAATATCAAATATTGATTGGATTTGAAATAGAACAAGCCTTTTCATCCTGCCCTGACCCCAGACACATGCCTTATAAGTTAGTATCATTTTAAAAAGCTTCTTTATACCAAAGAGAAACACCATGACGCCAATTACCTGCTCATAAGATCGCAGGACACTGTTGATTTGGACCTGGCCGAGCTGGAAGTCTAGATCCTGACGAGTCGAGAGGTGTCGCCCATTTCCTGACTCATCACCATTGGAGCACAGCTGGTGCTTTCTGGAGGCGCCCCAGGATGAGAAGTGACGATGGTGGGCTGGTACAGGCTGAGAAGAGGCAATTGACTGAAGCTGGGCACACTGTATGAACAAAAAAGAGCAATGGTGACATTAGGATATTACACACCATGATTACAGAACAATTAAGAGGTCAAGCAGGATACAAACCTGGAATGGGGCAGCAGAGGAGAGTGTCAGTGTGCAGGCTGAAGCTCTTTGAAGGATGCTGGCGTACACACGTCCAGACATCTCTAATGCAACACTGTTGTCAGGGTGTTGCGTCACTTAATCACCCTGGTGTCTATGTCAAGGGATAAAGGAAATTATTTAGGTTTTCGTGATACCAGCATGACTGTTGCTGTGAGGACAGTGCCAATTCAGAAGCCAACGTAAATAGATAGCAAGCTAAATGTTGTGTAAGTTAGCCAACTTTAAATTAACCCCATAATCAACGTGCTATAAGCGAATACGAAGCATCGTAACGTTACATCTCCGTGGGACTTTCCCATGGCTTTCGTAGGTGCAAGCTGGCTGCTTAACATCCAGCTGACAACATATAAAACGTAGTTTACTGTGTTAGCTTGCTAGCTGGTTAGCTTCGCTCGCGTTTAACATGCAGTCTTAGCGACAAACGTTATAACGTAAACGACACATATACTATAGCTTAACGTCTACACACGGATTAAAATGGTATATATGTTAATACGACGAATAAACGCTAAATTGAATACGTACAAACTTCGTAAAATCACGAATGAATTAATGATGATCTGACAGACACCAACTCCATACATGAAAGTGACGTGCAAGAACGTCTGACGTTGCCATCTGACGCACTGTTGTAGTCCTTGCTGGAGTAGACGATCTTTGTCTTAGACACCCTGCCGTCCAGTGCTGTTTTAGATTGAATTAATGTGTTTTGATAACATCCTTTGGTTTGGTCTCATTCTTTTCAATGTGAATTTTGCTTCGTTTGTTAGCTTGATACTCAAATTGCTCAGTTCTGATGATATATGGTAACTAGCTAAATACGCAGGTTTGCAATAAAAACCCACTATATCCCACATTTAACTTAACTTATAGCAATAGATAATCATATAGCTAGACTAACTACATGACATCATTTTTTTCTGTTGAATTTCTGATAAATGAAGAAAATGAAGACACAAACCATATTTGACGTAACTAGGTCCATCTGTCACAATTTACTGTAAGTAGTTGTTGCCATGGTAACGGAACGTGACGCGCCAACATTCTCTCACTGAAGGACCTTTAATAGCTTACTAGCTAACATAGGCTAACGCTAATGTTTAATCGTTATTCAGCGAAATATGGCATTCCACTTGTTACTCCTGATAGGTTTTGATTTTGCTTTGTAGAAAAGTTCATATTTCAAAATCCAAAGAGCGGCTAACATTGCGGTATTTATCTTTAGCCTCAATATTTAATTTGTGTTAGTTAGCTAGCTAGCTACCTCTAAAAATAGCTCTCAATGTGAACTAGCTTTAGCACAAAAAAAGGCGTGGCTGGACGTCACTGGTATTCTTGTACTATCAAGTTAGCCATAACTTCTTTGTTACTTGGGTGACCTTTAACCCTTGTTTCTGACTTTTAAACCACTGGGTCTTTTAGAGAGTGACATGGATAAGACAGTGGTTCGCAGTAACAGCCGTAATAGTAAGTGGCATTATCCTTTAGTCCATATGTGCACACTTTTTTTTAATGTGTTTATGGATGTAGCTAATGCAACATTATACATTTTCAAATATTTACCTGTAAGGTTAACACTGCTGATCTAATCTTTCTGCTTCCAGCCATAAGGACAGATCTCAGTTTGCTGCTTGAGTGTCTGAAGTTTCAGATGAAATGTCCTGATTTGCAGAAACAAGCTCTTCTTGCCATTCACTCAATCTGTGAAAAGAGAGGTAATAGTGAACCATCAGTGGAATAAACATACCATGTCTTTGCCCTGTTACTATCTCTTATGCATGCTAACCACCTTCCATGGTCCTATATGGTCAGAATTGTTGCTTGGACACATGCTTGTCATTGAAGTCAGTGATACATTCACAAATTCAGCATAACACCACGCGTACTTTCCACTGTCTGTTCCACTTATATTTTGTTTTATTACAGAGGACACTGTGGACTTGCTGAGAGAAATAGGTGGTGTGGCATTTGTCTATAACCTATCCAAATCCAGTATTGTTCATTCAGACGTTAAGGAGACTGCCCTCTTTACACTTGGCACGCTAGCAGAGGCCAATGGTAAGCATGTGTGTGTTACAGTTGCTGGATACCAATTCAGGGGCGCATGTGTTGAGGATGCAGTCCAAAAAGTTTTATCCTTTGCAGCAGTAAAGCCTAGAATAAAATTGCACACCTTCCCCTAATGAGACAGTCCGGTCAAACAAGTACTTGTAAAGTTAAAAGTTTTCCCCAAAAAGCTGACAAATTAGTATCAGTGATAACTCTCAAGATTGAACAAATAATAGGCAACTGGCAAACACCACCACCATTTTCTGTAGACTGTTGTATATTAAAAGCTGCAGAGAACACACATGAAGAAGCTTTTTTTTTGCCAATTTCAGGCTTGAAATGTAGGCGTCAGAGGCTGTGGTCCTGAATTGAGATGCAGCATATGTGCAAGTAGTCTTGTAAAAGACATTTTACATATTCATAATACACTACTTATCTCTTCCCCTGGCAGTGTATTGCAAGAATTCTCTGTGCAGGAAGGAGATGTTTGCAGAGGTTGCTGGTCTGTTGATGAAAGAAGACATCCCACTGACTCAGAAGAGAGTGTCTGTCTACTTGCTGTCTGTGTTGGTAGCCAACAACAGTAAGATCAAGGCTCCTCTACTGACACAAAGCTCCAGGGTCGTTTATCCCATTATGTGCTATTCTGTCACTTTGCATTTTCTTTGGTTTGGTTCTGTTTCAGGCTCATGAAAGATGTTTTATATAAGTGGAATAGAAACTGTGTGAGAGTATAATGAGCTTGCTTTTGTAGTACAGACCTTTGTAGATTTTATGTGTCTGTGTGCTTTTTGCAGAATCAGGACAGACTTTAGCCCAAACCACAGGCTGCCTTGATATTCTGCTGGACCTCTTCAGGTACTTTACAATGCTAAATGCTCTGTAATATTTCGTAGCCAGACATCAGTCACGCCAAGTTTAAATAGGCAGGCTGAACAGTTTTTACTTAAAAACCCACTCACATGAGCGCATGAATAAATGTTTAACAGCATTTATATTTTTTTTTTGCAGGGTGACTTTCCCTCTCTCCACAGAGGCTACTTTGAGAGCAGCTAATGCAACTCAGACCTACCAACTTTGGGCATCTGTGTCAAGTGCTCTCTGTGGATGTGTGAATAACCCACAGAATGGTAATGTCATCTGTGTACTTGTGCCATTTGTGTGATCAGTTAATGTGAAAAACATGGATGCTCTTGCCATTCTAGCAAAACACTTTCAAGCCAATCCATGATATACTGCATTAAGATTATATCTGGAGTAAGAATGAAAATCTTTTTTGCATGTCTTTCTTTTGTCTTCTAGAAGAGAGTCAGCGTATTTGTGTGGCAGTCTTTCCCATAATAAAATCCTGGCTCCAGCAAATTTCTTTGCCACGCACTGAGATTTTTCAACCCATATGTTCCTTCATAGCAATGACAGTTGCTAACAACTGTAAGTAACAGAGTCAGAATGGCTTATGCCAAATGTGTTTTTTTTCTGAGTTTATGTAAAATGGTTAAAGGTCCAGTGTGTAGGATTTAGTGGCATCTAGCTGTGAAGTTGCAGATTGCAACCTACTACATACCCCTCACCTCTCCCTCCCCTACGCTAGCTTTAAAAAAAAAGGTAAAAGGCCCCCTCTAGAGCCAATGTTTGGTTTGTCCATTCATGGTGACTGTAGAAAAATGCCGGTAGTGAAAACACAATTATTTAAGTCTCAGGTGATTATACACTAATGAAAACATAAATATAAGTATTCAACTTCTCCTTTTAGATCCTCCTAAATTCCCCTTAAATCCTATACACTGGATGTTTACATTTTCACTAAAATCCTAATTATTAAATGCTCATCATTTTTTTGTTTTTGCAGCTTGTGTTCAGGAGAGTTTTTCTGCCTCAGGGGCTCTGGATACTCTCACTCTGGCACTGGTTCGTCAAGCATCTGCAGCAGATACAAGCTTGTTGTCATGCCAGCTTTCCATCACTATATCCAAGACCCTGTCAGCTTGCATCACAGATAACGGTGTGTATCTCTTTCACACACATATGTGCACTCAGTTCTCTCAAACAACCAAAGCGTCCCCTTCTCCTAATTACAAAGATCTATTCCTTGTAGCTCCTCTGGCTTCAGGTCTGGCTCAGTATGACATGGTTACCCACCTCTTCTCCCTGCTGGCTAGCCCACACTTGGACCCTGAGGACAGGCTTTCTGTTTTACTCACCCTGGGCCACTGCACAGAGGCTTCTGGTAATACTGTGACAGTACCGTGCTGGAGGGTTTTTAATATTTTCTGGTAGTGTTTGAATATGTCTGTATTTTACATTTTGTCACCCACTGTTACAATCTTCTGCAGTCTCTCTTCCCATCCCATGTTTTTTGTTTCTTCCTGTCTGTAGAGGAGCACCAGTCTCAGTTGGTGCAGTGTGGAGGCCTGCCTCTTGTCATAACCCTGCTGACAGAGGACACAAGTGAGGAGGTTAGGAAGGCTGCCACATTCATATTGCAGACCTGCAAACAGGCCAGTAAGTTAAAGCATTCTTGTTTATATCAAAATGTAACTATATACAGTAAAGCATACAGTTTACAGTAATTATAGTGTAGTCATCAAAAATGGACTCTTTTAAAGACCATAGACCGTAATCCCAAGCATAATGATGTTAAAGAGAAATGATGGATTGATACCATGGAAAGCATTGAATTGAATCTCTTGTTACAGGGTGACTTGGTGCCGCACTGTGGTCTGTGGGACAGAGATTATTTATTTAGTTCATTTATTTCTTTTCTAACCCTTTCTGTGTGTAACATGCGTTACAGCAGTTCTCATATCCCCATCACTTAACTATTGCTTTAGATTTTTTTGTACTTTTGTGAGAGGGAAAATGAGATCAAATGAAAGGTGAATAAGCGATTGAATAATACATGGGTTGAATGTAGGATAATGACTTGTTTGTCTCTGTGTTCGAAGCCATGTCCTTGGAAGTGCCTCATCTAATAGTGAGACAGGGGGAAGGTGAAAATGAGGAGCTGCTTACAAACATGGAAGGCTTCAGAAGCTCTGCCAGAGAGTTGCTGCGCAGGATTGACCTACTAGAGAAGAGACAGGCAAAGGTTAGACATAAGTTTACACACATGGCCACAGTATAAACAGCATGTAGCATGGTGACATTTAATGTGTGCATATTGTCATTTTTAGGAAGTTACAGATGAGCAGGAAGACGTTGATCCATCAGCTGAAACTGAGGGACCAAGCCAACCATCTTTACCTCCAGCCTTACCTCTGCAGCAGAAGGGCATTAAAACCATCCCCAAAGCATATAGCCAAACCAGCACTCTGAGGCATTTAGAGGAGGAAAAGGAAAACATTAAACTCAAAACAGTCAGAAACATGTTGAAGAATGAGAAGGACGGTGAGCTGAAGAACGTGAGCTCCAATTTGAGTATGCAGGACGAGAAGACCAAACCCAGCAGGGGTGGTAGGTGTTCAGTGTGCAAGGGTACTGGGGCCCTGATGTCTTCCCCTCAGCAGTCACTAGAGGGAGGCAGAGAGCCTCCTACAGCAGACAAGTCAGTGGAGTTTCTCTGTGTTGATTATGTCATAATCAGAAAAAAAACTCTAATGAAATGATGGCCTTCATAATAACTTTTTTATTTTTTTGCTGCTTTGTGTTTAGTCTGTTGTTTAAGCCCCCAGCACCAGTGAGGAATAGTACACCAAAAGAAATTAAATGTACAGATGAAGGTAAGACAGATTTGTGCTTTTTGACACTTTTTTTCTTGCTTTAATTTTTGTTTTCAGCAGATATTTCTTTAACTAGTTTTTTCAAGTAACATTTTTTTATGTGAAGGGTTGCAGGGCAGTGAGATGAGTAAGGATGAGGAAATCCCAGTGGAGGAACAGTCTCTCTCTCATATCCGGTGTGCAGGTAGGAGTACATGAGGCTGTCCCTCTGTGAAATGCTTTCAGTCTTGTTTTGTCAAATGGTTGGTGAGAGATAGGCACAGTACGATATGGAAATGTAATGTCATGGTTATCTTTTGCATCATTATAATCATCAAGATATGCTTACTCTCTGAAATTGGCGCTAAAACATACTGGAATAAGTTTACCTTACATTCTGTTATTCAACAATATTGTTGTATTGCATCACAGATAGGATACAAATATTTAGTTTGTAATACACAGTATTTCCACATGGCCAATTTAAATTTTTGTGGCCTAAGAGTGGGAAAGCTGAGCCTACAGCCAGGGGGCGGACTTTACAATGACTGGAAAGAATGACTCCCCCTTGTCCAATTCGAAGGCTGATTCACAATCATCCCAATAATGTGAATTTGCCATGATCAACTTATTTTAAGTGTTTTTTATTTTTTCATTTTTTTATCATGATCCACAATGAAATCTAATATCGTCCCATGCCTAATTTTAAAGCCATGGTCGAATTTACTGAAGTTCAGGTCTTGCATCCTTGCTTTTTTCTGTCCTTTTAGGTTGTGTGTTGCCTTTTGAGGAGGTGACCAGTCGCACTTTTACGTCTCTCCAAAGCTCTAGCCGCCACAGCTGTGACATGCACAAAGTTCTCCAGGAAGTCACAGAGAGATTCAGGGCTCGTCATCTCAGCTTTCTGTTCAGGAGAGAGTACCAAGACAATGGTGGGGGGCAGACTAGCCCAGAATCTGTGAAGGTCTCAATAACAGAGCTACAGAGAAACAGGAAAAACTGGAGCGGTGAGAGGCTTTAACATTTGAAATGCACAGTTAATCCGATCTCATTGAAAGGTGTAGTTCGTGTCTCAGAATCTGGATTCGTCAAAGAGGACATGGCTCCTGTAAAGCACAACAAAATCATGAAAGCGATTGTTGTGCTAGCTAAAGCAAATTTATATTTATGTCTTTTTTGTGGCTTCCTTAAGTAGGTGAAAGTGTTTTAATCTAAGCAAAATGTACTTTATTGTTAAATTACTGCAGATAATTTATTTCATATCAAAATGGAGTATTAAGTCAATTAGTCTGTCATCCAGAACAAGCATTTTATTGCCAAATAGGACAGCCAAAAAATCAGTGACACACAAAAGGCCCACACCCCTGTCTGTGCCCTGAACACGTTATTTGTTCACATCGGATTGCTCATGTCTTACTCATGCAATGGTGCAGAGTGCAATAGCCTCAGTCTGAAAGTGGCTTTTGAGATCACCAGTTTGAGATGACCAGTTTGCTAGATTATGCATATCCCATTAATACTCACAATTACAAGCATCTATATGTTCTCTTCAGAGCTGACGTCTACTGACTTACGGAAGTTTTTTGTTTTGTTTTGTTTTATTTTTTACATTTTCTGAGTGCTGAAGTTTTGTGTTGTCTTTGTAAACTATGGAGACTAACTAGTAACATCTCCTCTCAACTTTATCATAGTGCATTACTTCAGTCAAGATAAATGTTAAAACTTTATCAATGAATACATAAATATAAGAGAACTTTTCAGGCAGTAAACATACCAGTGTTGCTGTTGTTCCAAACTGTGGTACAGTCAATTTAATTTTCCTTCGCTATTACCTCATAACTGTAATATCATCACTATGAAACACATATTATTGTATTTAATTACTGCTATAAAAAGTCTGTTTTCAAATCCATTTAAAAGAAGTTTGCCTTTTTCCACTACATAAAGGAGCCAGGAAAGGCAAGAGCTCTGTGCCAGGACAACACTGGAAAAAGTATAATGGTAAGGTAATTATGCAGCAAGTGGATTTTTAGTCAGTCTGTACAAAATGAGCCTAGTAGTCTCTGATCTAAATAAACAAATTATAAAACAATATTCGTGATTCTCAATTCAAAAAAATTGATTATGAAAGCTAAACAAATGATTTGCCTGATATAATTAGATGTTGCACAATAATCACCAAGTGTTTAATTTGGGTGTGATCTTCTTCCACCCATCGTAGGCACGATCAGTTTGACTCCACTGCACAGAGGAGCTAAAAAGGACGAATCGACCTCTCAACACAAGACTGGTATGTATGTGACACGATCGCAGCAACACAACATTTACCATTGACCTTTATAGTAGTTCCATTCAACAGCATTGATCCCATCACTTCCCAACTCCCAGGTCCAGGCTTGACTCCGCTGAAAAGGACTCGTCGTCCTGAAGGTAAATATGTGATATCAGATATGGATATTTGCTGGAGATTGCTTTAAGTGTGTGTGAATGTTATGATTGAGAGCCTGTGGTGGGAGCTGTCCTCTGCAGTGTGTTCCTGGCAGCAGAAAAACCAAAGAGCAGAAGGAATGTTGAACTGCAGCCAGTGTTCTCACAGTGCAGGCCAGAGCTGGTTCAGAGTGCCACAGCTGTATTAAGCTCTTTCACACTCTGTATAACATTGTCTATGTGTGTGTGTGTGTGCGCGCATGTGTGCGTGTCAGCAACAAAGAGAGAGGGAATGATGGAAAGGGTGTGTTTTGATGCTTTTGTGTTTTGCCAGTCACATGGTAGATAAAGGAGAGACATTTCAGTCCGTTCCACATTATGATTTAGCATGTTCTATACTCACATTACATTCACTATCCGGTATATCGAAAGTGTAAAAGTATATGTTAATATATTCTGTGGTTATAGTTGACATCCATCTCCTTTTCCTGTTCACATGCTTTCACTCAGACTCTCTGAGTGAGAGTGCAGTCTTTCTGTGCTGTCATGCTGAGATTTACTGGATCTTTATACCTCTTAGCCAAATGCGTTTTCCAGGGCTCACTTTGTGTGAGTAGTTTTTTTATTCCACTGCACACTACACATTTTCATTCTTTCTCTGTCCTGTTCTGCTGTTTTCTTTCCACCTTTTTCTTCTTTCCTGTGACATTTGTTTCTGTCTGAAACCCCCTTTCTTGTAATCTCTTTCCTGCCCTTACTTCATTAATTCTTCTTCTCATCAAATATTGATGTTTTAATGACAGCCCTATCAGCCACAACTGGTGATGCATTATCGCTCTTATGAGGAATAGAAAATGAGAGAAAAGAGAAATTGTCTCCCTTTAGCTCAACGAATAACTCAGATTTTACACATTAAAGTATATTTACAGGTCTTTGGGAGTTCTATTGCTTATGTGAAAAAGTAGAACAAAACCTATGGTGGAATCTGTATGTGATCTGATGAATTGCCATTGATGTCACTCAGTTTCAACAATGCATTGTGGGTAATGCAGCTGCCAGGTTTTGAAAAGGAAGAAAATTGCGGGGGAAAAAATTGCTATCGCTGCTTTTGCGGTACTGATTTTTATAATTTGTTTTTAAACTGTCCGTAATGAGACCAACAGTGTTTTACGAGTGCATTACTAGACTACTGTGGACAGGCAGTAGTGGACTGCTTTTCAAAACCTGACACCTATATTACTCACAATGCAACTAAGACACTGAGTGACATAACTGGAGGCAATTGATCAGATTACATACATCTTACTCTGGAGCTACAAAAGGTGTTACACTGCTTATTTTCACAAGAAACACCGTTAATATCTGTGGCCAGCTGATGTGTTGTGCAGTAACAGAATAGCTGAAAACCTGGTATCCTCTCTGTGTTTTTCACTTAAATGCATCTTTATGTTACAGAGAAAAAAGGAGGAGACAGTAGTGGAAAACGTGCTCCTGATGATCAGCCAAAGACGAGCAGAGATCAATGTTCAACTGTAAGAGTTTCACTGTTTACATGGCCACATTTTAAGAATTGGTTTCCAGATTGGAACCGGTTTTCAAGATCAACAATTCCTGAGAATCACTTACTGTTGCTCTGAAATTCTGAAGCATATCATTGCGTGCACATGAAAATAGTGACATTTAACCCCCGGCCTAAAGGAGAAAAGATGTTTGAAAGAAATTGAAGGCGATAACATGCCGTCATTTGCAAGGAGTCTGCATTTTTGACACATAGGCCTACTGTCGGTTATTATTACAGTATCTCCTCATGCTGGTGCAAATGCATCCATTAACTATGGTATAAACTGGATTTTAAAGTAATGTTAAAGTATTAAAGTGTTCATAATTTTGTTACTTTATTTGTTAATTGCAAGTTCTTGCTAAAAAACATATGTAGTATACTGCAGTTAATCAAAACTCAGTTAAAGACTTCACCTAATTTCAGTGCAACATGAACTGAAATTGAACTTTGCTTTATGTGCACAATGAACATCTGACTCTATTTACTCATGTTAAAACTGAAAGTGATCATGTGAAGGACAGAAGGACTTTCAAAACACTCCATTCAACTGTAGCACCATGAAACGATAATGTAACTTTGATAAAAATAGATGTGACACAACATTGAAATGTACACAAGTTGATTTTCACAGTGAACTGAAATAAGCTGAAACCAATCACTGCCTGGAAAGAGAGAACTCAGTTTAAAGATGTATGTGGTTGTCCGAAGGCATGAAGTACTTTATGTTAATGGGCTTACACAGACATTGAACATGATGTTAGATACGAATGACTAACTGGAAGAAAACACATTTTCTCGTGTTTCAGCTATTTTAGATTTGATCATTCTACAATAAATGTGTCAGTGGAAAAGGCATTAACAGCAAAAAAAATCCAGTCTGATAGCCTGTGAAAGGATATACTATATCTAAGAGGCAGTGTTGTACTCAATGCTGTCAAATGTGCTTCCATGCACAGTTGAATTGTCCTGTAATCCACACTATCTGTCTAATCTCCACTCAAAGTGCTCTCTCTTCTGCATTTCTTATTATGCTTAGAGAAGAAAGAGGAAAGACTTCAGCCCTAAGGAGGTGAGTTACCTTCTGAGCGGAGTAAAGACTTTCGGTTCCTCCTGGAACTCCATCTTGTGGTCGTACCCCTTCAAACCCGGACGCACCAATGTCGACCTGGCTAGGAAATACAGGCAGCTGACGGTAGCCAGAGAAAATCTCCTTTAAGTCAGATATTTGGTATTTTCCATCTAAACAGTCATTGCCTTGATTATTTATTTATTTATCATTTTTTTTGCCTTTAGAGAGGTAAAGCCCAGGATGCCGGCTGGTTCTAAGATAATCCTGGTTCTAAGATCCTGGACCTGCCCCCTCTGTAAATAATAACTTTGATTTATCTAAAAGAGCTTAACTCTCTTCAGTTTCAAAACATGGAGAGGCATTTACCTCATTTACTCATAATATATTTTACACTATTTATATTGAATATATTTATCTATTTATTTTGTATTTAAAATAGTTTTGCATGTTAACAGATATTGTTAATGCTCGTTATTTATACAAACATGCTTATAATTCCTATATTTCTCTGTCAGTTTTGTCTCTGTCAAACACATTTTCATATTAATGCAAACAGGCTTTCATAAAGGTATTAAGTTAGAAATGCAGCTGTAGACACTATTTACTATATGTTCATGATGCAAAGTGTAACTTGAGACTGAATCAGAAATCATTTGTTCTTTAAAGGTTGAATTGTACCAGATATTGAATGAGTTACATGTGTTACCTGGGTAAAGGCCCTTTTAATGTCCTTGTTTTGTTGTAGCACCACCTATTGATGAATAATCACCCATTTGAATCACATGTACATCTGCCAGATTTGATTGCAACAGTACAGTTGATGTTGCAGTAAAAAAGACCCAGCCCCGACACACTTTGGCAACCATTTTATCAACACTAGGCCAAGTCTGATTCATGGTGTACCAGTTTGGACAAACTTTGACTGTTATGTTCAAAGAAGCAAATAAAGTTTTTATTTTGGTTTTTACATGATGTTTTTTACAAAATACATACTACAAAGTCATCTTCTCTGTTTTCAGTTGTTAAATTTGGCTTTTTATCTCTGACAAAAGAATAACGTGAAGGTGAAAATAATAGCTTCCTGCCTGGATTCTTTAAACAAACAAATATTAGATGTGTTTTTACTCCCTTGACATGCGGTGTCATGGGAGCAAATACCACGTTTTTCTGTTGTCTTTGTTTTTGTGCTTTGGCCATCAAGAGACAGGAAATCAACGAGGAGAGTGGGGACTCAAGTCCAGCACTGTTGTTTATTGAGCTGAAAGCCTCTGGTATGACAGGAATCACAAATAGTGCAAATCATGCTGTTTATCTATTCTCTGTGTGCATCAAGGAGCAGCGCAGTCTGCTAACTGTATCTCTCACTACAGGCTAGCTTAACTGAGATCACTGTCTGAGGAGTGCCTCTCCCACTCCACGGGGACTCATCTGTGTGTTGCCAAAAGCCATGGGACTTCACTGCTTGCCATGCCCTGAGGCGTAGCCAGTTACAGTTAGGTGTGGCTGTACAAGACAAAATGTTTGTGGATTATGAATGGTAGGAACTGGAGGAGACAATCGGTGCGCCACAGTGATTTTCTTAATTAAATGAACTATTGTGTTTTAAAAGTTAAAAGAAACCGCTGGTAGCTGTTGATGACATCCCTTCATTCATTCAGTACTATTCTTGTCTTAATCAGTAGTTATTTCTCTAAGTTTCTGTATTAGACGAGCATAAGTAGCCTCTCATACCAATCCACTGACTGCTTGGTGAAGATGTTGGGATTGCAATGCAGTGAAGCAGGAGGAGTGTGGTGGGAGAGGCATGTGAGGAGCGTAGTTCTCATGGACTGGAACACAGTCGCACTGAAGACTTTTGACCCAGGCCCCCCGAAAACCTCCTTCCTCTGGAAAGAATGTGGCTGCGTCTCTCCCCCCCTTCTTCTCTTCCCTCCCCTCTCGTCCTCTCTCCCACGAGACTGTGAGAAGGCAGGCACTGTCTCTCTTATGCTCGCATGCTCGGCGCTGTGTTGCCGGGAACTTGATTTCCATATGTACACTGTGTTCCATACATGTGCTGAGCATGTTGTTATGGGCGGATCGTACAGCTATGGCCTCGCAGCTAATGAATGTTTGATGCTCATCGAGTAACACGCCAACTCGCCTCGATCTTGTTCTGCTAGTTTCTTCTCATTTCCACTTATCAAAGTCCCTGTCATATACTATCTATACATCTGTCCAACAGTATTTCTGCTAGTTGAAAAAAAAAAAAAAACACCCATGACCATGACACGTGGAATAATATGTTTATTTTCACAAGCAAGCCACTACTTGGGTTAAAGAATCCCATTACAACAAATTTGATGATCACACCTGGAATATTGCAAGGTCCGAACATGACTATGTTAATACATAAATGTTTCGTGGACGCTTGTTTCCTGCTAGATAAGCATGTATGCATATACTGTCTCCATCTTTGGTTGCATTGCTTCTGTCCCTTGCCTGTCGTTTTTGCATCAACCCACACCCGCCCGAGAAAGATTTTACTTTTCTCTTTGTACTTGACCAACGCTTCTCCTGCAATGCCACCTTTTTCTTCAAGTCCACACAAGAATTTTTTTAAACTCCTGCTCGGATCACATTGAATTTGCATAGAGGAAGATCTCTGTTGTCCAACAATACACTCAAGTACACACAAGTCCCCCGTGGAGTTTTACCCCTCACCCACACACCCAATGGCTGTATAAATGTATCAAAAACATATTAGAATGACTTTTCTGTGTTTTTTTTTTTCTTTTTTGTGGGTGTAGTGAGACACAAGTTTGCTCCAGAGTTCATTTGGCACGTTGGATCATGGCTGTTTGCCTTTTACGAGGCCATTTGAGGTGTTAAAAAAAAAAAAAAAAAAAAGAACACTGCATCTGTGATTCTTTCAGATTTCATGTAAAGGGTTAGGAGGGTGTCACAGAAAAGTATCCATTTACTTCTTTCATAAATCCTCATCTGTTGATTCACATCAGTTCGGTCGCAGGAGTCATGTCAAGGATGGGAGTGCCGTCGGGGATCTTGACATCAGTTGGAATGAGGTCGGCGACAAGGTCATTTCCTTTCAGCTCTAAGTTCTGTAGGAGTTCGCTAACACTTTCCTCGTTGAGATCATTCACGAGCTGCTCCATATTCTCGGCAGCCTCCACCTCCATCGGCTTCTCCACAGATTCTGCCGTTTCTTCAGGCTCTTCGGGCTCAAGCGTGGAAACCTCGAAACCGCCGTGGCACTCCTCAGTCACCGGAATGTCTGCATCAAACAGGGCAGGAACGGGAGCTGGGGAGGGATCAGCGGTAACAGGTTGGGGAGTTGCGTCAGGGATTCCCAGGTCGATCAAAGCTGGTGAACAAATCTCTGGCTCAGGGAGAGGCTCTTGGGTAAGCATGTCTGTCTGCGGCTCCAGATCCTCAGGTGGAGCTGGTGCTGACTCAGGAATGGACTCAGGGACTGCCTCAACTTCTGGCTCTGGTTCGGGAATGGGCTCTGGAACTGGCTCTGGAGCCAGTTGAGGTTCAGCAACGGGTTCTGGTTCTGGTTCTGGCTCAGGCTGAGGAGGCGATGGTTCACTGACTGGGACCGTAGGCTCAGGTTGGACTGGAGCTGGGGTTTCCTGTGCCTCTGGCTCTGGTTCGGTTCGGATCACTTACCGGGGCTGGGGCAGCAGGAGCCTCTTTGCACTCTGATGTACACTCTTCAGTAGGTAAAGACGGCACTGGTGTCACCAGCTCCGCTATGTTCTCTGTCTTAACAGCCAGCTGAGTCTGCACTATCTCAGAGTCTTGTGCTGGTTCTGCAGCGGCTGGTTCTGCAGCTGCTGGTTCTGCAGCGGCTGGTTCTGCAGCTGCTGGTTCTGCAGCTGCTGGTTCCTCTGCAGTCTTCTGTTCAGGGGCAGCAGCTTCAGGGGCAGCAGCTTCAGGGGCATCCCGCCTTCTGCTGAACTTGTTTCCCATGATGAACCTGTGCAAAAGACGGACATTATACATTTAAATTATTTATCCCAGAAGTGGTTTTCAAAAGGTAAAGAGAAAAACTTTACTTCAGCTCAATATTTCATATTCATGCTGCGGGCACGTTGTAAGTTAAAGCTGCTTTTTCTTTTAAATTCATGAATATGCATGTGTGCAGTGTTACAAGAGCAACATAAAGTAAACAGAGGAACTTTCTTAAACGTGAGCAGACTCAGCGAGGTGGCTGCGCAAAGATATTCCAGTGTGCGTGTTATAGTACATCGTGTTCTCTCGTGCCCTTCCCGGGCTGCATGTACAGCATGTGCCATACAGTGTGCGGGATGAGAGCGTGTCTGTGCGCTCAATGTCTCCGGATTGTGCCTGCAGATCATTTAAAAGCATTTGTCTGATTGATTCCTTCCTTCTTTGCGAGCTTTGCGCCTCACGCAACCTCTCAGGGATTTACTCCATTTGACCAGAACTTCTGGACAAGTTCAGACGTGCATCGGGAGAAGTTTTCTGGCTCTGCGCGTCACGTAACACGTCGAAAATAACTATATTTGATTTCTTTGCAGTTTTTCCTTTTCTTCTTCTTCTTATTCTGTAAAAATCTACCACACCTTGTTCCAGTCGTGCTGTCTGTCAGGAGCGTGTGTGTGTGCGCACATGCAGTTCAAGAGTCTCTCTTCTTTAACATCCCGACGGCCTGACAGACATCCAGGTTATAATTATAATAAAGGAGAACCATGTCTGCGCTCGGTGCCATTAATTGCTGGTGAAAGCTGAAGGAACAAAGAAATCTGGCAGACGACCCCGCCTCCCTCTCGCGCTCAACAAACTTAAAAAACTGTTCTAAAATGTACAGACGTAAAAAATATATATATAAAAAACAACAGCTCCGGTGTTAACGTGCAGATTAAACGAAAGAAAAGAGTGACCAACCTTTTTTCAAACGTTTCCTTAAAAATCGATTAGGTCGCAGCTGATCTCGCACCCTTCACCAGGAGAAGTCCGCACGTCGAACTGTCACCAGCCGAGCTGAGTCCCGCAGACGCAGCCTGCTGATGCTGCGCGGCGTGCGCGTCCACGCTGCTACCATACGTGACGCGCGCCCGCCGACTCCCAGACCTCCACACTTCCTGAGGGCCGATGAGTCGGTCGCTCTGTCTCGCAGTCAATAATCGTAAGTAAACAACGGAAAATTAAATTACACATCTCGTCTTCTCTCGATCAGATTCAATGTCCAGCCACGAATCAGCGTTTAATCTGGACTGAAGATGCTTTCTGTTGCAAAAAGAATCACTGGCAAAGCTTTTCAAACACTTTTTTTTTCTTGTTTTGATGAGAGGCAGTGATCTGAATGCTGTCCACATTCAATGTTGTAAAAAAAATAAGTGGAGTTAAGAGTACAGTGATTGTATTGGAATATTGTTTATGTAAAAGTGAAAGTCAAGCATACAGAAAGTACCTTTCATGTTTACTCATCACTTATATCAAAAGTGAAAGTCATCTCTAATAGTGCTTGAGTCTTTAAGTCTTAAAGTGTCTGGTGATAAATAAAAAATAAGGATCAAAAGTACAAATAAACACAGTATTACAAAACAAAACAAAGTACAGGTATACATATATTCAGCTGTACACTTTGGGCCAGCTGATTACATGCTGACCAATTAGTGGATCAGATGTTCTGCATTTTTTCTGATTATCGGCTTCAGTGTTTCTTTATCTGATTGCCAGATCACATCCGATAAATTGAAAGGCACGACTTTGGCATGCATGTCTTCAGCTTGCAATCAATCTGCAAAGTAACTTGTAACTAAAGGTTTAAAAATCAGTGTAGCAAGTTAAAAAGATAGATTGGAATAGAGTGGAAGTGTAAAGAAAGTTTCTTAAAATTGTACTAAAACACAGTATTTGTGTAAATGTAGTTCGTTACATTCCATCACGGACTGCAGTCTAATTTGCAACGGTTTAATTCAAATGTAATGTGATTATGATGAGAACAAACTGTAGCTAGCAGATCAGCTGACTGACTGCTGGTTGGACATTAAATCTCTGACTCACATATCGCTGTTGCGCAAGATATGCTGAGTAGACAAACATCCCATTGAAGACTCACTCAGAAATGAGTACAGAGATGTTGAATTTATTAACAATTTTGTCTTTTTGTCTTGTTTTTATCCACATGATTAAATGTTTGTATTGATTTCTGTCCATGTGAATATTAAATCCACAGGTCAGAGGTCAAGAGAGCGAAGATGGCTTCTGCTGCGGTCGCTCTCTCCGTCTCAGTGCGCTGGATCTCAGTGTTTCTCCTGCTCATCTTCGTTCAGATGTTAACCTCCCTGGTGCTTTTCGCTGGTGTGTTCATCCTCTCCGAGGAAACCCTCATCAGCCCCTTTCTCTTCTGTGTCACACGTCAGCACGGCGAGCTGTCCTGTGGCGAGCAGTACAGGAGCCCTGAGAATGGAGCTGAATCTGAGCTAAAAATTAACATCCTCACCTCGCTGGTTGCTCTGTGTTTGTACGTCCCAGTGGTGCTCGTGGCCTTTGCCCTGCTGACCGCGCTGTTGGCATCTTACGCCAGAGACCGAGCGGCACTCTGGTTCAGCATGGCCTGCCAGGCTGCGTCAGGCCTTCTCATCCTGACCGGACTCGTTGCTTTTTTGCTGCTCAATGAGTCATATGTGTGCTTGGAGCACATGACCCTCGGGTTCTATATCTGTGTGGGCGTTCACGTTCAGCTGGATATCGTCGCTGTGCTGACCCATGTGGCGGGTACAAGACTGACGTCTGACTGGGATCAGATGGGCCCGAATAAAAAGTTGTCCTGCACTTTGTGACGGAAAGGAAACTTAAATTGTGAAGACAAAAGTATTGGTGAGGGACTGATCACACTGTGGATTTCCTTTTGACTGTTAGACTTATTTTGTTACATGTTCTTTGTCAGGTTTTCAAGACACAACATCTAATATTTGCTTCAGGGTCGAGCTGCACAGTTAATTCAGATATAACTGATACTGTCGCAACATCCGACTCACAGATGCTGCTAAGTATTTTTTATGAACGTAAAATGCAGCATCATAATTAATTACTGTTGAGGTTAATGCCTCTGATGACTGAATGATGTAATGAGTGTTGACAGATTTTATGATTAACTGTATTTCCATTGACCTTATGTTAAATAAACTTGAACAAACTGTGCTTGCTTTGGAGCGCTCTCGCAGTGTTTTTAAATCCCAGACGAAACTTGTTTGTGAACATGACGGCCAAGAGTGACAACACTGTAAATATCTCACTAAAAACCAGAAATGTGGCCTGTTTTCTCCGATACGCACGGCTAAAAGGGAATTAAATAGTGTAAAAGGCTAGATTAAGAGATTCAGTGCTGACATTTGCTGTTTTCACACTTCTTGTTCCTGGAAAAAAAAAAAAAAAAAAACCTTAGTATGTACAAATACCTGCTACGTCATCAAGTGGAAAAATATCTAGTGAACATTGATTCACGCTCAAACATAAGAGTATGCTTTAATCAAATCTGGAGCTGCTGCACTGGCACTGATTCCTGTAAATAAGGAAGTTATGTTGTGTTTCCCCGTAAAAAGAAGAAGTTACAGAGACAGTTTAATGCAAAACAAATTAGCTGGAAATCGTTGGCAAGTCTTCAGTACTTTCCTCAGACACAAAACTCTCTAACCACAAAAACAAAACAGTACAAAATTGAGTTCCAAGGAATTTGTGTTAATTCAGAGCACACTGACCTCTAAATCAGACAAAACAACAACTAAATGTGTAATAAAGTGGCAGGTTAAAATATATAAAACATGCTGAAGGGAGCTCAGACTTCGTGTAATGAAAAGGTAGAACCAGAGACATCAATTAAAGGATCTTGTTCGTAAATATTTGTAGCTTTATGACGGAGCTGTTCACAAAGTAATTTGTGTGGCATTCCCCGTTGGGGGAAAAAAATTCCGTTTAGCTCAAACACCTTACAAGGCTTCGTGCACGCATTTCAGTTCAGTTCATCTTCAGGTGAAGAAGATTTCTCTCACAAGCCGTAAGGAATCATCCTCCTCCGCTGCATCTGCTGGCAGCTGCGAGCGCTCATGTGTCTTCCCAGCCTCCAGTTCAGCTTTCAGGAGACTGCCGTGACCCTGAACCGGTCCTGAGCTCTGACCCTCAGGTCCCTGATGCTGCAGGCTCCTAGTGTACGGCAATGTTTCCACCTCTGTGACGTCCAAATCCGATTCGGAGACGTACGTTGCCTCCAGGTCATCACCGTTGTCTGAGGACGACTCCTCTAAAGGCTCTGCCACCGGTTCTGCTACCGGCTCTGAGGTGGCTGGGTTTTCTCTCCTTTTCACAGTGGTGTCTTCTGCCTCGTCTTCAACCTGTTGTGGGGGTCAATAAATAAAGTTTAATACAGTGCTTCACCTAATATCCTGCATTTTCACTTCAAAATGATGAAAGACAGGATTTAAAATTGTTTTTTTTTTGCTTGTACATCCACGTTAGCTAAGAGCACAAACTGGGACTACCTGGAGGTTTGATATAATAATACTGAAACAGTATGAAAGCCTTCACTAGGATCAAAATATTTGATTTTCACCCATATAACGATTTTAATTCACATTTTGATATATTTTATAGATATAATCTCAACATTCTGAACAATACCAACATGTTTTCTTCCATAAATTTCCACAATAAGTGGGTCTTTCAGAGCATGTTTTCCTCACTATGGATTTAAATTAAATGTATAGTTAAAAGGACAGAAACAGCGCCACCTTCTGGTCGGTGACGTCATCGCAGGAGGCGTGGGTAAGAAAGGACACCGCCGCCTCCACCAGCTCCTTCTCGTTCATTAAGTAGAAAGCAGCCCTGGGAAAACAACAGCACGATTCTGTGAGTCAAATTGACTTGAGGACAGTTAACTGAAGCATAGAACCGACAGTCTGTCGTGTTTGACGTCCACTACCTCGCAGTTTTCCGTTTTCTCATGCTCTTCAGCGGCTCCGTGTTCACTTTCCCTCCGCTTTTCGCCATCCATGGCGGCAGCGTGCGGAGCCTGTCCGACATGTTCACTCTGTTTGTATAAAACTTCACCTCATTTGTTCAGTAGGAAATCAAAGGTTACTAAAGAAGAATGATCCACCAGTCAGTGGATCAGGAACAACAGAACAGGAGAGCTGCGTGTCGGCGGAGTCACGTGACCACTGATGAAGGCTTTAGTGCCACCCAGCGGACAAACAGGCGAACTACACCCTAAATATTACCAGCAAAATATATTTGTTTTTAATGGAATAATTCCTCTTTTTACATCTGATAAGATAAGGGTGATGTGTGTAGTGGTTTTTGCAACTATCATATATGACCATAAAACCATTTGTTTGTATGGGAAATCCGCCCCATGATCAGGTTTTACATTGTTTTTCTTGAGTCGTTTAATCTTTAAAATCATCACATTCAAGTTGTTCTTTTGAATGTAACTTAATCTGCAAAAAGTGACTCATGCTTTTAGATAGATGTGGTGATTTCAATAGTGCGATATTTCCATCTTAAATGCTTCAAAGGTTGTCAAATTAGTAAAAGTACCCCGAAAAAACATTTAAATAATCAGTAACAGAACTTGAATGAATGTATTTGATGCTTCATTGGTATTTAGTTACACTTAACTGTCTTTAATCAAAACCTTTATGGCATCTTTGAAGTTGTTTTTTGTTGACATAAGGTCAACGGGTCACATCCCAGTTCATCTACAGAAACTGAAAACAATACAAGACGACATATTAGGAAAGAGGAATAAAAAAACCCCACAGATAATACAAAACAAATACAAACAAATGTGGCTTCCTGCTACATGACTGCTGATGCCCCTTGTTGTGTCCATACTGAATGCACTTGACTTAATAGCGAAATAACTATATCTGTACAGTTAAACTTGAAAAACGCAAGAAAGTATAAGATACTGTTTATCACCTGAAAAGTATGAAAACTACGATTTCCACGTCTCTCTCCATCCTCTTTCACTTCCAGCTCCTGCAAGTGCACCAGCACACTTACACACACACACACACACACACACTGTACAGTTCATCACTGTTTGATTTAATCAGGGTTGCAGTCGTCTGCTGTGCAATTAAAGCTGTGTATTGCAAAGTCTGATCATTCAAATTCAGATCTCTCACTCGAGCCTCTCTGTTCTCTCAGCTCGCTCACACCGGCGGTTACTTACTCACACATTTTGATCTGCACATGGCATCTCATGACCAAAATACAAAAAGAATACCACTCTTTGTGTTGTTTTACTCCAGATGTGGTCAGATGTCTTTTTTTTTTTTTAAATAGCTGAAATGCATTCTTGGTGTGGCCGGTCATCCTAAAGCTCCAGTGGCTTTGAGTTCTGTGTGCTTTGTTCTGGCCGTCGGATAATCCACGCTAGTCTACCCGCATGACACATTTTCCCCTCTTTTCTCCTCCCTCTGTCCTTTCATCACTGTCTTTCAATCCCCAGTTTATTCAAAACAACCTTGTATCAGACTCTCACTTTCTGTCACATCGTACCCAAAGCTGCCTTCTCTCACTCAGGCCTTTTAATTATGTCTCTAAAGCCCCTCTCTTCAAGTGCTTAGGCCTTGATTGCAAATACCAGCTTTGTATATTTGACTAAATTAAAAAGTGGAGGGAAAAGGAAGGAAGGGAGGGAAAGGAAGAAAAAAAATCCAGAGGCAGAGAGCATGTTAACAGCCAGATGCACGCACATTGTCACTTTTCCTAAAGCTTTCAAGTTCAGCACGGACACAGAAACAGAAGGCTGAGAAAAGAAAAATCTCCCACTGCATCATTATTATTCACTGCAGATGTCAACTGCAGCACTTTGAGAAATAACTATTACTGACATTTTTCCGCTTGTGTTGCATATTTATTTTTTGAAACACTACTAGAAAATAAAAAGGAAAAAGGAAAAGTCAGCCAATTTCTAGACACGAATGAACTGGTTTCTAGTGAAACACACGATGGGCTCCAGTCAGTTTTCCTGCAGAGCTAATTCCTCTGTCGTTGAAATAACAGCAGCTCATCAGTCACAAGACATAAGTCATAATCATCATTAACTCATTACCAGATTTGTTCAAGAAAAATGATTTAAAGGTTCAGAAAAGGTTGAAGAAGTTAAAGTGGCATTGAACTCATCCCCCTCCCTCCAGGCTTTCTGCCACATCCACAGATCAGGCCCCGCTAAGAAGATTTCTGCTTGCTAATGGAGTAAAGCTTGTCACTGCTTGACTCGCTGCTGAGTTTTTGTGGGTCAGAACATGGCCAAAATGTCTGCTGTCGTGAGCGCGGCAGCACTGTGCTTCGTTCTTTAACACTGTCAAGTCTTTTTTCAAAATAATGTTTAAAATTGCGATACACATTGATCCATAATCACAGTATATGTACATTTAATTTGGTATAAAGGTGAGAAGCTGTTGTGTAGATTAGATATAAATGACCTGACGAGGGGAAGTTCAGTGAGAGATTTCTTTACCTTTCCTAATCCATACCCCCTCTCGTTTTCCTCTTTACATATTCTGCTTACTCTGAAGGCTCTAATTGGTCCGAACCAGACTAATCTTCCAGTTTTATTTCTTGGCTTAACCCTGCTTTGAGTGAGGGTCGTTGCCATTGGCCATCTGTCCCAGAAGAGCGCTCCTTGTGATTGGCCATATGGCGTAAGAGAGAGAGAGAGAGCGAGATTTCGGAGGAGCTGAATGTTTAAATTGAATGGAGATATTCCAACAGGTCACGGAAGGGCCATGTGTGTGTGTGTGTGTGTGTGTGTGTGTGTGTGTGTGTGTGTGTGTGGGTGTGTGTGTGTGTGTGTGTGTGTGTGTGTGTGTGTGTTCACAGATGCAGACTTTGCAAAAAAAATTCCTTTTGCTCTTGTGTCGAAAAACAAACATCTTCAAATGTCTGAGTTCAGACTCTCACAGCCTGCCATCATCAGGTGAAGAGGAAGTCTTTTGGCTCCCACTTGGGTTTGATTGCTGTAAAATGCATGAGAGCCAATTATTGCCTTTTATAAAATCAGGTTCAGCACAATCTTTCAGCACTCATCCGGCGTATTAATGTGCTGTTTTTGTTTGTTTCCACTCTATCAACCTTATAATATGTAACATTTCTGCAATTAAAATGTCAAACATGTTTCATTTGCGAGGAACGGAGGGAGTCTTTGAACATGACTGAACTTAACGTGACTGAAAGTTTAAAACACCGTCTCCTCCGTGAACAATCCTGCCCGAGACACACAGAAAGAGTTTCATCAGCAATGGTGGTTGTGCAACAGTAAAGACAACAACTCCCATGATCCCGCACTTCTCAGGTCTTTTGTTCTCAGCAGCCGACGTAACGTGCTGCGCTTTTTTTCACCGATTCCCAAATGTAATTCACGTCACATCTCGTGCACATTTTCATTTCAGGAAGCTGGATGTTGACCAAAGCAAATGTTGAAGCAAGTGTAAATTGATTATGAGTTGCGTCATTAGCGAATCTCTATGTCAGTTGGCAACAGCGAAGCAAAACAGGAGCTTTTTTTTATGAACTAATAATTCAGGGATTGTAAAATAGAAATAGAAAAAGTACACTGTGGGGTTTTGTGAAGATCCGGTATCGGATCATTAGAAAGTGCTGCGCCTGCCGTGGCGACAGGTAAAGGAGGATTTTACTGAGCAGTCCACCAGAAAACAGCTCATCAACATCCTTCAGACGCCCCTCTCCTCACCTTTAGGTTGTTTTTTTTTTAAGTTGCAGGCATTACATCATTCCAGGTTTTGCGTCACATTTGAGGAAAGTGCTTTGGAGGACAAACTCCCCAGTGACATACCCTGAATAACAATAAAAAACAAAAAAAACCCTCCATTGTTTTCCCTCAAAATATTCATTTGCACCAAGATGTACACAGTTTGGGTTTGATCTCAAAAGGAACAAAAGACTAGAGGAAGAAAAAGAAGTGAAAGAGGGATTTTTGCGTCCAGTCACAGAATTGCAAATCGCAGATTAGTGGGAATCAAAAGTCTTCTGTGAAACTGTGTTTGTTTCTCATGATTGCTTCTGTCTCTGATAAACTGGTCGTTAGAAGATATGATCAGACATCACACACAACAAGCCTTATGTGTACATTTTTTAATAGGTACATAAAAGATGCAGCACTTAATTATAACGGGATGAAAAGAAGAACGGACCTGAATGATCTAAACACAGATGAACGTGGAGGTTAAAGCTGTCAACCTTTTTTTTTTTACAATTGGGTTGTTGTGACATTTGTTTAATGAGTTTCCCCGTCTAATCTGTTGTCATATGGGCTGGAGATAAAGAGTTTGCGAGTTTATCATCAGCGCTTCCTGCTGCATGATATCCCATATGTCTACATCTGTCTAGAAATGGGATATTTGTGTTTCGTCTCCGGGTCTGGGACTCTTGGGACCGTCTGGACTTGAATCTTAAGCCGGCTATTATGTAAGAATCATCTATACGGATGATTAAATGTCATGTCAAGATTGTGTCAAGACCATTTTAATATTGAAAAATAAAGAAAAAACAAGTAAGTAAATAATTTACACTGAATAGAAGGCTTCACTCGATAAACAGTGTGTTTTTTTCCCCCTCAGCCGAATGATGGATCTACCAAACTGTACTGTGCATGAGGGTGATTATTTGTGACATAATCTACAGTTGCAATGTCAAATGCCCATGGTGACCGTTCCACCCTTCCACCCTGTTAAAGTCGGGACCCGTACGAAGGCCACTGTGCCTCCGCATCAACAGTAATAGGCCAAATCCACAGGGATTTCCTGCCAATCACCGGCTCGTGGCACTATCTTAATGACTTTTTCCTCGGAAGCTGATAAAAGTGCTTTTCCTCTAAATTCGACAATCTGTTGTGTTTTTTTTTTTTTTTTTACCGCACTGGGCATCTCTAGAAACACTGGCACTGATTCAAAGCAACTCCATACAATGTATTACCATAGAAGTAGTGTGCTTTAAAATAGATAAAGAGCCCCTGGGACCCTCTGAGCTCCATTGTTACATGGCGCTGCTGAACTGCATCAAACACCCTGCTGTGTAATCCCTGACCTTAAGCCCTGACCTTCCTCGAAAGCTTGTTTTTCCTCCAGACAGACAAAAGTCATTTTTAGATTCAAGACAGGCACACGTGATCATGCAGACGGAGCAATGCATGTGTTCTTTCACAGTTCGAAAAGAAAGAATGGATGTTGGTGAAAGTTGTTTTCACCCGGCGGTGTCACCTGGCTCACTCAGCCGTGGACTGCCAAATTAAAGATGTTAATTTCATCCTTAAGCACACGCTAATAAGAGCAATCACTTGCCTGGTTACGAGTCCAATCAAAATGCTAATTACAATCCCCGGCCCCGCGAAAAGAACAGTTGAGGACTCATTATCCTCCTTTCGTTCTACTTTTCTGTCTCTGCCTTCCTTTTTGGTGGCGTCCCACTTGAAATAATGGGTTGGGCTGTGCAAAAACATGTCCGACTACCTTCACATTACAGCTGATTTCTTGTCTTGCATGTAGGGAATGAGTCTAATTTACAGCTGTTGAAGGAAGAGTAGTGTTTTTTTGAGGATAAAGTGCGAGATGGGAGATTTTGTGGATGTCACTGAAACGTTTTTTGACTGTGCAGATGCTCACTGGTGTGTGCTTTAAGAAGAGGCATGGTTACACGTGTGCATGCAAACGTTTCATGTGTCAAAAAAAGGGAGAAATCCCAATATTTCATTCCCTTTGAAGAGAGCGTGGTGGTTTTTATCACTGCTCTTGGTACAGAAAGGTTTCTAGTGGTTGTTTTTGTTCACTTTCTTCTAAAGAGAGAAATATTCTGCTGTTTTAAGGTTCATCATTTTATTTTGGGTAACTAGTAGAAAAGGTTTACATCCTTTATTTGCTGAAACACACCAGTTCCTTCATACAGTCCAGTGCTGCAGCACTGTGTTTCCCCTCCATCGGTTTTAGCTCCTGTCTCTTTAAGGCCCCTCTCCAATACCCAGTCTGCTCTGATTCGTCAGCTCACACATGCCTGAGCCAGCACCGCTCACATGTCTCTGCTCGGCTCTGTCGTGTTTTCATCGTCCAGTGAAAACACTTTTAACTTCACATCTACTGGGAATATAGATCTAAGGTACGCAAATATGTGACACGGTGACATAGAGTGATGTCAAGAAGTCACAGAATTAACTACTGACGAGGCGTTCAGGTACCTCAGGAGCTGTGTTTTTCTGTAGGACATAGGGGCTCACATTGGCATAAACACAGGGCTTTTTAACTTTCAAGACCTTTCACATGCACAAGAACACTGAAGGAAAGGAAAGCAACGAAAAAGCATAATAGGCCGCCCTTAAGTGTGAAAGTTGGCAAACACATGTACAAGGTCGAGACGGGGCGAGATAAGATGTTTTGCTAAAAGAAGTCTTGATTTTATTTTATTTAAGCTTCAATTTATTGAGTAAAACCCTTTTGGGAACATCGCATTCAAATCATTGAATACTCTTCATCAGCTTATTGAGTGTGTCTTACAGAGGGAGCACACACAGCTGCAGCACTGAACACCGATTTCATAAAGCACTTTATTCTAAATTAGAGGCAAATGCCAGACCTCAAGGACACGCCACTTTTATTGAAGCCTTTCCAACAATGCAATAACTGAAAAGGATTTTCGAGAAAGCGCAGTATATCCATTGGCTTCAGGATGCTATAGCACAAGTCTTTCCTTTCAGCAGCAGCAGCAGCAGCAGCAGCTGCACAGGTCGACAGTCTTGGTAGAAATCGTCTTTTGTTCCACTTTGATCCCCGTCTCTGTCAAAACCCCCTAAAAACCTCTGCTTTCTAGGTCCCCTGGTTGCCTCAGAAGAAGCTGGCGCACCAGCTTGGTTGCCATGGCGACAGATGCAGATTTGAAGCCCTTTGATGTGCAGTAAACAAAGGTGTGCGAGTGTCAGTTTGTCACTTCGCCTGTGTTTGTGTTGACTGGATGAGTGACAGACGGACAGACAGAGGATAACAGACAGCGATCGCAAGACAAAAGCAACATCTGGTCATCTGTAACAGCTGGTTTTCAAAGAGACAACCTGTCACTCGCACTTTGTCGCTTTGGTTCACATGTCACACGGCGGGAGGTCCCCCTCCAAACCGGGCCCAGAAACTAAATGATTCATGCACCTCAGAGAGACGACACTTTCACTTTACCGTCATTCACACGGGAGTCGTGTCCCTTTAAATCCCAGGACCAGATGATGCAAGTTTATGATCAGCATATATTATTTTGGGGTGTGTGCGTGTGTGTTCATCTCCTGCCGAATTAATTTACCCCGAGGTTGTTACTGCAGAAGGAAAACTGGTCCCACCTTACTGAATAATGATGGCCTTGGAGACTTTGAAAACGTGGCCCCGGGGCTTTCTCAAAGGATGTGTTGCTTTGAGCTTCACTGGGTTGTGCGTGTGTGTGCTGCTGTTTTTTTTTTTTTTTCTTCTTCTTCTGTTCTCACTTCGGGTGTTTGTTTCCAGAGTTTTCATGTGAGGAGCAGAAAAAATTCCAGGATGCAGGAAAAAAAAAGGAAATAAGATCGCAATCAGCAGAAAAATATAGCACAATTAATGTAGGTTAGACTTGTTCAACATGAAATTACACACGCTGATGAGACGCTCGCTCCAGCTGCAGATGTGGTGAGATGATGCACCTTCCTCTCAGACAGTGAATGTAACTCAGTGCATTTACACAGACTTGATTAGCAGATAAAGACACATGATCAGCTCTTAACATTTGCCTGATGAATTGTCAAAGTGCCCAGATTGTAAATAAAGCACTTCAACCTACCTCCAGTACTGCAAGACGCATGCTATGACGTTAAATGATGATGACTGTCCACTTTCATGTCCATCCTCTTACTTTTGTATATACTTAAAGGATAGGATCACCCAAAAATTTAAATTATTATAAAGATTAGTCATTATTCACTAACCCCTCGTGCTGATGGAAAGCCGGATGAAGTCCATAAATCATTTCTGGAGCTTCACAGCAAAGTGCCGTTGTCGCATTGTTCTAAACAACTGAAGCCGATGGGGACTTGTTTTAAAATGTGAGAAATAATAAAATTCGGCATAATAAAATTATGCCATTTCATGCCTCTGTTTTTTATGGTTAATCTGCTTCAGTTGTTCAGGAGCGACACTCTTTTTGTGTGACCGCTAATCTTCGCTAATGTGGGCAAACCTTGAAACAGGCTGGATATCGTTTTGTGACTGTCATCAGTGCGTTCAGTGACAGTATCACTTCTGTAATAACAACAACACAACGATCAGTCTGAAATCATGTGCGAAATTAAAATGAGAAGCAGTCATCCTTCTAGCCTGATAAGTGTTTCTTTGTTTTGAAGAAACCACCCAATCTGCACTGTATGGATGCACGTGGCCACACAGGTGTGAAAGGCACGGATGGATGAGAATATCTCACTCATTTGCATTTGGGTGTCTGTCTGTGTGTGCGTGTCCTCGGCTGCCACCCTGGCCCTGTCCATCTTAAAGCCATTACAATCAGCTGAAGAGGGACGGATCTGCCTGTAGGACACGGTGACACTCTCTGCTGTTAGACGGCAACACATCAATGGAAAGTCTCCATCACACCAAATCTTGGCTTCCGTTTCCATCTTTTCTGCATCTCTCGCCAGATTCTTGAGGGCTGTAGGCGCCATGTGTCCTTCAAGACAAGCGAGGAAAGACATCAGCAGCGTGTCCTGCCTCTCTTCCTGCTCAGATGTGCACAGGAATGCAGTGCTGACTTGATTCATTCCAAGTGAGCCTTTTGGCACATGCGTCCTGTGTGCGCATATCGCCCTGCATCAGCTAATTAGATTATATTATACTATATATATATATGTATTCTTTTTAAATGGGGATTCCTGATGTTAGTTCAGCATAAGGACAAACCCGCTCGGAGAGGATTATCATATCACTTATTACTCATGTATGAAGACGCACATGCGCAATCGGCTGCGCCCCCTTCTCGCGCCAACTGAGCCCAATCTTAAAACCAGGAGCCGCCGCAGACAGATGATCCGTTTTTATTTGAGAGGACAGACCGGTCTCAGTCTGACACACACTCTGCAGTAAGCCGGGGAGAAAAAACTCTGCTCATCCTTTCAGTTTTGTGGCGATGAAGGAGAAGTTCATCATCATCATCATCAGCTGCTTCCTGCCCTACAAGCGTCTCCCGGCGTGACCAGTGGGATTAGGATGAAAAGGTGAAAGTTGTTTTTTTTTCTGGGGGGTAAATCAGCGGTTCTAACATGCGCTAATCCGGACCACGGGCAGAGGGATGTAAAGGATACACAGTTGGTCAAGTTTGAAACGTTAAAAAAAACCTGCCAGAAAGACGGACTTCAGCAGGGAGGATGCGCGTAGGTGAGTGCGATGATCCATGTTTGTATGATTTGGTGAAAATGTCTTTTTTTTTTTGTCTGTCTGTGTCTGAAGGAGAGGCTGAGGGAGTTTCTAATCTTTGGACATCTTTGTATTTTTACATGTCGTTTCCTGGCACATTTGTGTCTCGAAACTTCTGGTGCAGGTCGCATGTTCTGCACAAAATAATCAAGCACGGATCTGTTTTCCTGGAGACATTTGTAAAAAAAAAAAAAAAAAAAAGAAAAAAAAAAGAAAGAAAGAAAGAAAGACAGGAGACCGACCAACTAATCTGTGTGTGTTTTAGAGCGTCGTTCCTCTGGTGTAAAAGGTCCGCGGTGCTGAAGTGACAGCGACACATTTGCGCAATCTGCTCCTCTGGTATTAAAGAAAAATAAATAAAGACTTAAGTTTTGCAAGAAAGTAATAATAATCCACGTTTTCAGAGGGGAAATCTGTTTTCTCTCTTGGATCAGCTTGTAGTGGCTCAGTGCCTGGACAGGAGGATTTGGGCTGCTGCCTCAGTTTCTTCTCCTCCTACACACACACACACACACACACACACACACACACACACACACACACACACACACACACACACACACACACACACACACACACAGTATATGGTCTCTGTTTAAGTGGTTCAGTGTGATAGATTAGAAACCTGAATTCCTCCATAAAGTGACGTTGTCAGGCAGCTGGAGACATTGTGAAGACGAACAGTCTAATTAAATTTCGCTTCACTTTCATAAACCTGCCACCGATTGATTGAAAGTGAATAAAAGACTCTTTGTCACAGCATCTTGCTGCAGGTGAAGGTTTTTACTGGATGTCTGCTTTGAGATTCTTCAGATATATTCAACCTTTTGACCATCTTTAGGTCGTTTTAATGAGAGCTGCAACGATGAATTGATCAATCGGTAAATCTAGAGAATGAAAATGAATTGCGAATTCGATTCGCTTTGAATTTTGAGGGAAAAATGTGAAACACCTGCTGGTTCCAGCTTCTTAAACGTGAGGATTTGCTGCTCTACTCATCACTTATGATGGTAAATGAAGAGTCTTTGGACTGTTGGACAAAATAAGTCATTTGAAGATGTTATTTTGGGCGATTTTTGGGTCCAAAACCGATATAAGGGAGTAAAAAAATTCCGATGTCGATACATCGGCTGCTGCACACACATTTTTTGCTGTGATTCCTCAGATGTGGTTATCAAACACTTAAAGATTTTTAATCTCCGCAGGATATTTGACAGATTAGCGATAAACCTTATAGCACAAAATGACATTGGTGTATGGAAAACAGTAAACTTACTGCCAATTTAAGAATTCTATTCTATCACAAGCATCTTTTTCTACGTTATGTTCTGTAAAACAAAAACAAAATTCGACATTGACTGATATCATCGACATACACATCTGTGATACCATCAGCCGAAAATATCAGCCCATCGATATATCGGTCGTACTCTAGAATAAAACATTTAGAGTCAACCAGTCAATCATTAACAGCAGCTGGTGCTACTTCCTGTTCCTGAACACAGATACTAGCGATTTCTGGAAGAAATGTTTTTTTTTCCAGTTGTGTTACGACAAACTTCTTGTTGTATATTATAAATGCTGATTTGTGAGTGGACAGTCGCTGCAACATGCCAACATGCCACTTTGGTGAAAACTCAAACAGAATTTTTGTGGCCTGGTGCCTTCGGGCAAGATGCTCTATTTAGGTCATATTTTATGTAATTGGCACAAATGTGGCACAAGGTATTATTTCATGAGTATTTTGTTATTTACCATGAGATTTCCTCACGTGGCATCGTGGGAGGCGGCAGATTGTCCACAGCTTATGTTCTCTATGTTTCACATGAACCTCGGAGAAAAAAAGGAGGATAAGGAGGATGCAAAAATAGGAGAAAGAGTTCAGCAAGCAGATGGTGGAAGCTACATGTCCTTATTCTCTCCCTGACAAGCTTTTGAACTCTTGGTCTGTTATATACATTCAGAGGATTCAGCTGAGTGCACCGAGACAACGGGCACAGACACACAAATCCTGCTAAGCTCCTTCTTTCCTTCATTCCATAATTGTATCCTTCCCTCACACGCTGTCGGCTTCTTTTACAGCCTGGATATTTCTCCTATTCATTGAGGAGGGATTTACTCTGGCACAAAAGACTAAAGGTAAGATTGATAAATTCTCTGCGCTTCTTTGATAGGTGGGTTACATGAAATCAAGACACACGGTCACAGTTTTTTTGGAGATATATTTCTCAGATGTTGATCGTCTCCACGTTGGATCCGTAGTTGCACTAATGATTCTTCCACGTGTCTCTTGGCTGTTGCGCTCATGCAGATGGAGGTGCAGGATCAAAAGGGGTCAAACCGTCTCAGCGGCCGCAGCATTCTCGTCACTGTGGAAACTGGGTACGAAACACAGATGGTGGCAGCTTCAGCTCCCCAAACTACCCGCGTACGTACCCTCCCAACAAGGAGTGCCTGTACGTACTGGAAGGTAACCAACAACCTCCACCTGAGCCTTATGAACATCATTGCTGGCAGATTTTGATATTAAAGAAGGCCTGACCTTTTTGGGGAGCTCCAGGGGAAATTCAAGGAAAATTCAAGGAACAAAGTCGCACTTAGATTCGTGACGATCAAGAATTCAGTCCGTCGCTTTGATCGTGTCTGTCTTCTCAAGAATAACATCATCACTGCTCATCGTAAATAATTAACAGGATTCTCTTTTGATGGATCATATTCACACGCAGCCAGTTTCCTCTGATGTCACGCTTAAGTTGGGATGCCTAAATGCCGGGATAATTTTATGCTGCTGTGTTCCAGGTATAAATGAAGGGAACCGGGCAAATCTTTATAATTTCCGGACCGATCTGCAACTGACATGATGATGGATAGTGAACATCTGGAGTGACGTTGGGTCATATTTCAAGGTTAAACAACATATTTAATAACCTGTTAGCTTACGTTAGCATTGAAACCATCCCTGGAGAAATCTACAAGCTTACTCAAGGTAGCTGTGCATTTCATTCGATTGCCTGTCATCAACTTCCTGGAGGGAAATCTGAGATCAACACTAAAATTAGCATGAATAAAACTTAATCAGCAGAGGTGGTTGTTTAGAGGTTCATTCACCACAAGTGAAGCGATGATTCGTATTCATTTAGTTTACACTCACAGCGTTTATCTTACCCAAACAGCCGGATTACTTTTCTGTACATAGCCCTAAACATTAGTGAGCAACTACACACACCAAATCAGCACTGACCGGAGACTCTGGACTCTGGACTTTAATGTTACATTCATGAAGTCGGGCACATTTCCCCTCCAGCTTAACACTCAACATTATAGCAACACATATATATATATATATCAACATAAACACCCGACAAAGGAGGTGACCTCTGTGGCTCGCTGCTTCAGTCAGGTCGATAAACATGAAGAAGATAAATTGCATTTTAAAAAATAATCTCTGAGCTCTCCTCCTGTCGGATTCTGGATCATAACAGAATCAGATGTGATCCCGGGTGTTTATTCTCCAGAGGTTCAGGCTCTGAACCCAAATCTCTAACCAGCTCAAATCTCCACAAACCCTCGACAACGTCTTTTGTTTTGTTTTGATTTGAAGCCCCCTAGTGGCAGAAATGACATGTTTTTTGTTATTTACCTCAGTAAGTTTCACTTCCAGACTAAAATAAATGTGTCCAAGATGTGCGTTTATATATTTTAGAATGATTTTCAACTTTTCATATCGTACCGTGTAACATGTCTGAAACAGTAATGATAGCTAGAAAGTGGCTGAATGCTTCATTTTAGCTGTTGTAGCTAACGAAAGCTAACTGGTTATCAAATAAATCGTTTTACCTTGAGACACAGTCAGATGTTCCTGTTGTCTTTTCAGTTGCTGATCGGTCAGAAAGTCAGAAAATTACAATAACTTCTCAGATTCCCTTTCTCTGTAGGACTTACAGCCTAAAAAAAGCAGAAGTACGACCTTTCCCACATTGAGTTTGATGGCAGAGAAAAACTGCCGCCGTGTGAATATGCTGACAGACAGTAACTCCTCACGGTGCGTTCCTCATTATTTCGCAGCACAAACACTGCATTAAACTTTGTTGCTCCCGGAGCCCTCAAAACAGCCCGACCTTCTGTAATTAGATATAAAACCAGATATAAGATATTGTTTTCACTGTTCTTACTATTCTCTGCTAGCCTTATTTCCCTGAATCACCTGTGTGGCAGTAGATGTGACGCAGCGCTCTGCTTCCCTCAGCTCTGCCCCGCCAGAGGATAGAGCTGCTGTTCGATGAGTCCTTCTACATCGAGGCCTCGTTCGAGTGTCGCTTCGACCACATCGAGGTGCGCGACGGGCCCTTCAGCTTCTCGCCGCTCATCAATCGCTTCTGCGGCTCTGCGACACCAGGGCTCGTCCTCTCCAGCGGACGCTTCATGTGGATCCGCTTCTTCAGCGATGAAGAGCTGGAGGGGATCGGCTTCCGGGTCCAGTACAGCTTCACCGCAGGTGATCAAAAACACAGCGGGGCGGTTTGTTGTTCCCTCCGTGTAGGGCAACTTTCTCACCGCGCCTTCTGAATGTTCACCTGGCTCACCTGTTATTAGCACAAATCTTCAGCGATGATGCCTCTGATCATGTGATGCCTCATCGTCTGTCTTTATGATTTTCCCCCGAAGACCCTGAATTTCATCTGCATATTGGAGGACTCTTAAACCCTATTCCAGGTAGGCCGAGCACCCAGTTCAGCCCACTCAAATAACTTTAGTTGTTGCGTCTCTGTGATGCAAAAGTCACAAAGATTCCTTTCACCTTCACCTCTAATCTCCTTGTCTCTCTTTTGTTTTCTTGTTATCCTCCTCTTTATCACCCTCCATTGCTGTTTGTGGGTCAGATTGTCAGTTTGAGCTGTCCGGGGCAGACGGCCTGATCCGCTCCAGTCAGGTAGAGGAGGAGTATAAAGTGAAGCCCGACCAGGCGGTTGACTGCATCTGGACCATACGAGCCCCACCAAACAACAGGGTATGGCCGTGTGACGCGTTGACGTTTTACATTATCGGCCAGTTTTCTGATGCACAACAACAGAATAAACTTCAACCTCATCACCACAATAGATGTCGGCAAAACAAGGATAAGTTGATACTTTCTTTAGGTTCAGCTGTAAATGTTATATAGTGGCAACAACGTGGTCTGGTTAGGTTTCGACACAAAATCCACTTGATCATTTTGGCTTATGAGAGTCTGTTGCCACAAACACAGCTGGAAATGTCTGGACATCCGCTTAAACATATTCTGTTTTCGTGTGGAAGTTGTTGCAACGTCTTCTAAAAATATGTGCCACGAACACAAACGGAAAAAAATACATGATTTTTGGCTGAAGACGTCTCAAACAGCAGTCTCTCAGACAGGTGTCGTGCCACAATCATTCCCGCCTCCTCCTGATAATGAAGACGAATCACACACGTGATATGAAATGTTGATATGGTATCGACAAAACATACAAACTCAGAGCTTCCAGGGTTTTCAGAAAAGTACAATGCCAATATAGCATACTGCCGACTGGGCTGTAAGCTTTATTCCCCAATTTATCCACGTGCAATAACAGGATGTGTGCTAAAGTGCTGATAAAAGTTAAAGTATGGAAAAGAGATGACTAGTAACTCTTTGTAATGCAATGGAGATTAAAAACTGTGTCGGGTGCCTTTGGAAAAACTGGAAAAAGAGTACTTCAAAAACCAGAGGACATCCAGGCACCGGAAAATTATCAACCCGAGGAAAAATATATTAAAAAGCCTTTATTGTTGTGGCTACATGATTTAAAATTCAAGCATGTTTGGACCTCTAGGTCTTCATTGTTGTCTGACATTAAGTTGAGGAGAGGAAATATGATTCATTGGGGTCAAACAGTGCAGTGGTTAAAATCTAATATCGTGATATGTTTGTTTCATCCCTTTGGATAAAGTCAAAGTCAAATCATGTGGATTTCAATTTCATATCAAATCCTGTGAATGTGCTTTTCTTATCTCACATTCCCTGACAATACACGCACAGCGTGACATGTGTGCACATAAGGTATAAAACCTAACATATGGTTTGATAATCCAACATACTGGAAGCACACGTAGAGTAAAGCTGCTCGATTTGATTGATGCCTGAAAAACAGGACATGTCTTGTTACGGCGAAGCAGATACACTGAACTGCATGAAAAATGAACAAAATGTGGAGTAAATCCCCCCTCGACGGGTTTCCTCCGAGTACCAGTTTCACCATGTTGCACATTGTATAATCTGTGACATAATTACAGATTCTTCTTCTTCTTCTTCTTCTTCTTCTTCTTCTTCTTCTTCTTCTTCTTCTTCTTCTTCTTCTTCTTCTTCGCAATGCTTGGTCCAGATTTACCTGCGATTCTTGGAATACCAGATGGAAAACTCAAACGAGTGTAAGAAGAACTTTGTGGCTGTTTATGATGGCAGTAATGCCATTGAGGACCTAAAGGTAATATCATTTATATCATGTGTATGTGTGATGTATAGTACATGTAGTTACATTTTGTGAGCCCCTTGATCTGATGAACCTCATTTGATTTATTGCAAATTCTGTTGCATTATAGTTCCTAATCTCTCTCTCCTTCTGCTACACAGCAGGGTTAATCTTTCTATGTAATACATTCTTATGGTATTTGAATTTTTTGTAGCAACTGTTCTACAGAACATGGCTCCAATGAGACCTCACATCACACAATGTAAGACAGAAAAAAAAAATGGTGCGTGGTTTCTTGCAGGCCAAGTTTTGTAGTACAGTAGCTAATGACATCATGTTGGACACCGGTGTGGGAGTGGTGAGGATGTGGGCTGACGAGACGAGCCGTCTCAGCCGCTTTCGGATGCTCTTCACCATATTTGCAGACCGTGAGTTTCTTTCTCTTGAGATTACGCTGAACTTCTGACATTTTCCTTCAGTACCAAGTTGCCTTTTGTGGTGTCCGTGGCTGTGACAGAGCAAATACAGTGTTGTGGCAGCACCCTCCTGTGGTTTCTCTTCCATACTGCAGCTTTTTTTTTTAAGCGTAAAGTTTTCTTGGTGGCACATTCAATTGCATGATGTATAACAATCATACAAAAAGGCTCAGGTTTAATGACAGATCTGTAATCAAAAAGCACGACTTTGACCGAGAATTAAAGGAAACGGAAAGATTTCCCGGCTGCTGATATACCTGTGTTTGTGTTTCAGCACCCTGTTCGAGCAGTGCATTCTTCTGCCACAGCAACATGTGCATCAACACTTCTCTGGTGTGCAACGGCATACAGAACTGTGTCTTTCCCTGGGATGAAAGCAACTGCAAAGGTACTCCACTCGTGCCGAAAGCACTCTGCAACTCTCTCTTTAAAAACCCCTCTGTGCTGTGATGATGATGAGTTGTGTCATGTGCTGCAATATGATGCGTGTCACGTCTGGTCTGTTGTGTCACATTGAGCCTCCTTGAGGATCTGCTGCTAAAATTTAAAAGATATTTTTGCGACAGGACACTCAGCCAGTCGTTTAATTTTGACCCTGTGACTACAGTATTATAGAGTATTATATTTTTGTAGATGTGCGACAGTACAGAATATCCCTTCGAAATTTCCTCTTGGCAGGAAAACAATGATCTCGTCATCTTCAACGGCTTTCAAGCCAAAAGACCTCCAGGGCCTTTTGGCTGTTTAGTGGCTCCCAAGCACCTCCATTGATTTAAATGGCTGTTAATCACGGCTTTGGCTTTTAGTGAAGGCTCTGAATTGTTCCTGGCAAGCAAAGATACAGACTGTCCCGACGGGGGCGGTTACCGGCAAATGACTGATGTACTCTCAGAACCTCTAATATTCCCTCATATTTCACATCTCGTTCTCACTCTCTTCTTATCTGTCACCCAGAGAAAAAGAGCAAAGGCATCTTTCACCAGATCACAAAGACTCACGGGACAGTAATCTGTGTGTCTACGGGAGTGGTGCTGCTGCTGCTCATCATCTCCATCCTGGTACAGGTCAAACAGCCTCGAAAAAAGGTAAGGGAGACAAGTCGCAGTCAAATCATTCAGCCTCAAAATGTTGGTGTAGAAGTAGCTAATTCATTCAAGTGTGTTCAATCACAATTTGAAGGTGTTGGTACGTAAGAATAACCTGTTCCAACGGGGCGACCTGCAGGAGGTGTTTGACCCTCCGCACTATGAGCTCTTTACTCTCAGGGACAAGGTCAGTGTGATCACTTTGGTACATTATCAGCTGCTCTCTGTGACCTTCCTCTAAAATAACAAATGTACTCACATGATCCTCTTTAGGAGATGTCTGGAGACCTCGGGGAGTTATCAGAGGAGCTTCAGTCCCTGCAGGCGCTCAGACGATCCTCATCGGGCTCACGATGCATTCACGAACACCACTGTGGCTCCCAGGTTTCTGTCAACTCCCTCAAAGCCGGTCAAGGTGCACACAGCCTGGGCAGGGGATCCATGGAGCTTCCCTCTTTCAGAGGAGACTTCCAGAGCAGCTTACCTCCCCTCGGGGACTTGAGCAGCAGCCTGCGGAAAAAGAGCTGGCCTAGTATGAAACCTGGTCGAATGCAGGGCCATCCTGTGATGGGAGACAGAGTAATGGGGCGGCAGGATAGAGTAATGGAAGAGGACGAAGAGGATGATGAAGATGGAAGGTATGACGTGTACGTACGCAGAGGAGGAAGTCGAAGAGGGAACTTTGAAATGGCCCAGCAAAGATCCTTGTCCATGGACTTCTGAGAAGGAAAGACAAGGTTGGCACGATGTGCAGAAACAACTTTTAAAAATCAAGTGTCGAACTTTGGGGGCAGAACTTGTAATTCAACACCACAGAGAAGATGTTTCATACTCTGCTCGCCTCCTTCTTCCGTGAGGTTGGAAAACACAGTCTGTTACAGAGCAGTGTGCTCCAGCAGCTGCAGCACTGCCAACTCTGCTCAGATGGTGCATCTGATATAGTTGTTCCCTAGAAATTCATAATTAATGTCACCCCAGGAACATCGTATCAAAACACAAAACAGCAGCAAAGAAGCACATCTGGAGTGAAATGTTGTAGCCGAGTGGGTTAAATATACGACTCTCACTCAGGAGTCGTGGCTGCGTGATCCGTTTGGAACATGTGGTTTTATTTTTAAGTTCATTTTCAGTTTCTTTTCAGTTTTGGGTCACTGTTTCATGAGCTCCAGACAACAAAAATACTTGGTTAGGTTTGTGGTTTGGGGAAAAATACACCCTTTGAAAATGTTTGACTTGCGGAAAAGAGGATGCCTTTTCCCACATGTGTACTTCTCTCTCTTCTCTTCTCTCTTTTCTTCCCTGAGTCATCAAACTTTGACATTATAAAAACGTGATTGGTCAGTTACAATGATGGTCCTGGAGCAACAATCATTATAACGTTTCAGGAACAACAACGGCATGGCAATCATGCCTGCCAAGACACTGAAACAACTGAGAGGAAGCTGTGTTAAAGGGAAGACCGACGATGATGCTGTGTATTGTTCTTGTTATCAATGTATTTTGTTAAATACATCGTACTGTAAAGCAAGTAGATTTTATTGAAATATGTCCTCAGTCAGTGTTTTGGTTCCACGGGGATGTTTTAGGAGAAAGAGAAAAAAATCTCCCCACAGTTAATGTGAGATCTGTCATTACCTGTATTAAAGAATAAAAATCTACATTTCTGCGGCATTAGTTTAAGAAACTAATCTCATCTTGCCTTTGACACGGAGCCATTTTCACCATTAACAGTCGAGCAGTCGCGCCTGCTCACCGGGAGGGAAGTAGGTGTTGATCAGGAAACTCCTTAAAAAGTGTGTCACGCTCGTCTGCTGGTTGGAATTTCCCATATAAAGCTTATCGGCAGGCTGTGGTGTTGTATAATCCGATATTGAACCCACCAAAAACCACTGAACTATTTCCAGGCACACAACAAACATAGAGTAAAAAATTAATTACAAGCTGATAAAAAGCTGTAATGATTTAAAAATGAAATGGAACAGTGTGAGTGCCAGTACTGACACAGAAAAACAGCTTAAATGAACTGAAACAGAAAGGTTTTTTTTTTTTTTTATGTCACGTCATGACCGCCATAAACAACACAGTATACATCTTTGACTGATAGCTTTAAAGGATAAGTTCACACAAAAATGAAACTGCAGTTACCGTCTACTCAACCCCACACTGATTGAAAGTCAGATGAAGTTTTGCAGTCCACAGAAAGCTTCTGGAACTTGACAGCCAAACGTAGATGGTGGCTTGTTTTGAAATGTTAAAAGTAACTAGAAAAAAAAAAACCCACCTAAAATGACTCAAGGCAGCTTCACATTCATGACACGTTTGAGCTGGTGCTTCCACTTCAGACAGGGTGGGTGCTTTTAGCTTAGATTCCCAATACCTGGATTTCATGTTGCTTCTGCTTCAGTTGTTTAGGTGAATGCTGCAGCTCTGTTTTGCCGAGAAGCTCCAGAAATGTTTTGTGGACTATGAAACTTCACCTGACTTTCCATCAGTGTGGGGTCGAGTAGATAGCGACTGAACTGTCATTTTGGGATGAACTCATCCTTTGACACGTTGTATTCTAATGATGATCTGGATGATGATGCTTATAGGAGAATTGTTCCATATGCTGTTCCCCTGAAGTCTGTGTTTGACTTCTCCCTTTTACTTTTACTCACACGTGCACAGCGCTGTGTGCCAATGCACTTAGATAACCTTGGAGCTGCAGGGCACAACACATTTTAAAAATCCAGAAAGTCAAGCAAGCCACCGCCTGGCAGTTTAGTCAGCAAGTCTGCGGGGTTCATTCGTCATATTCAGAAGATTCACTGGGCAGATAATTTATGGAGCAACTATGCGTACGCACAGACAAACACATGAACATGCAGCCTTGTGGCCACAGCATGGCTGGTGTCTATGCTGCTGTTCAAATAGTGACCAAACAGATGTGAGCCGCTCATAATGACTTCCAACAAGGGACAGGATTTATCACATCTCCGTGTTTCCCAAGCACTGAACATATCTGCTGAGGATGGCCGCTTTTTCTGTAACACTGCGGTACACAGTCATTATTTTTCCTCACATGATATCCATGAATAGGCAGGATATCTGGGGCACATCGGGTGATGGATTGCTCGAAGGAAATTAAAATTAGGTGAAGCTGATGCAGGCCGTATGGCTTTCTAAAACATTTTGGATGTGTGAACATAGATAATAGAATAAGGGTTTATTCGTTCCTCAACTGAATCCACATTGAACACAATGGAGGAACCTACAGCTCTGCACAACAGAACAAAACTTATTTCTAAACAAGTGAAAAAACCAGACATCTCTCATCCGTCTCCATCTGTTTTTTATTGTTACATGCCTTGTGTAATGTATAACCTTCATGTTTTCTTCTTTGCATCAGTCCCACGTACAGGTGACTGCGTGGCCTTCCACAAAGGACCTGTGTGCACAGTCAAAACTGAACATTTACCTTCCTGAACTGAACAAGTTTGCTTTACAGTGCAGCAGATAAATCCTTGAGTCAGCTGAACAGTTACATAATCAGGAACAGGTTTGCCTCGCAGGGTTCAACTCAGTTCCAGACGTTTCAGCGTGACATTTAAGATGCTATAACATAACAGCACGCTCGTCTGTGCACCCGTGTTTGTGTGCGTTAACAACCATATAGCTGATAAGCTGCATGTGCGAGCTCAGTTGTATACGCGCGTATTACTTTTTATGAGCCACGTTAAACGTTACGGTGACAAAGCAGATGTGACGAGGCAGATATTGTGTTCCTTTTTTGTCCACAACAACTCAGCTTTCCTCACGGCTGCAGCACGTTCTGTACAACATGCTCCCTGAGACTGAACGCTTATGTCATCATAGGTGACACGCTGCTTCTGCAACGACACTGCGAGGTGTACAACCCCAACATCATTCCATCATTCTTGTCTTGAACTGCAGAGTACAGAGACACGGTTGAGTAAGTCAGTACAACAATTGGTTTCAAAGAGCCTTATTTAACAATATAAATATATAGCTGACAAAACAATGAAATCCAACACCAGAATAATTCAAGAATTCTTCAAAATCTTAAAAACTTTAACAGCACATATATAACGATATCAAAATTCTACATTTTATCCAGGAGTCCTTTTTGTCACCATCTATAGTTAAAAAATGCTACTATACTGCAGGAGTTGCAATGAAAAACACTGCATCGGTCGTTGCTTGTCTGAAAAAAACTCTTTTTGTTCTGTCTTCATGCTCAGTCTGTGAGGGAGAACGTTGGATGTTTCAGTCTAAGCTGCGATGAAGCGAGGAACCTTGCGGGCATGCAGCCTGTGTTCCTCGGGCCAGTGCAAGTCACCGCAGCACAAAAGTGTCTCTCAATGTGTTTGGAGTCAACAGGACGAGCTCCTCAGTGATTCATCAAAGAAGGCAAGGCGATTGTATCCCACCAGGGGTGTGTTCTCTCCCAGAACAGCCTCCGTGAAGTTGGGCCTTCTCCAGGCGTAAACCATACTGTTCAGGAAGCCTTGCAGGGAAACGCTGGCAGCCTGAGATGAACAAAAACAATACTCAAAACTGCTGCTCAGACATCGGAGGAAACTTTAAATTACTCTTTTCAAATCATGTCTTGTTTTTTTCTGAAACGTACCTGTATTATATAAAGAACAAACAGATTGTGTTGTTCCACCTCGGTCCAGTACATCAGGTACGACAGCAGAACGAGGACAATCACTACAGCAGAAAGAAACATAGGACATCAGTCTGATGTAATGAAATGTAATGTGTGTGTGTGTGTGTGTGTGTGTGTGTGTGTGTGTGCGTGCGTACCTGGTGCCCAGCAGAATAAAACGACCATCATCATGTTTCTTGCCGTAGAAAGCACTCTTTTAAATCTCTTCCTTGAACGTCCGTCACCCTCCACAGGAAAAAGCCCCTCCTGCTCATGTCTCTCGTACCATTTACCAACCCTGTAGTAAATGACCTGAAACAAGAAAAGGAAAAAAATTATTAACCCTAATCGTATCAAGACAGAATTGTCAATGAAGAATCTCCCAATTTGTTTAAAAATAATGCGATTGCTTTCGACTTACAGAGCAGGTCAGCAGCACTGATATCACAACGATGAGAAGAAATAATCGGATTATGATATCGTGGTTTTTTTCCTGAAAAGAAAACAAACATTGTGTTAAAAAAATGTATCCTCATTCTGATGACTGAACACGACAAAGGCATTTATAGTAAATACAATGTGTAACAATATCAATAAAAATAACAATACATGAAAATTAAGAAACATGGAAGAAAAAAAACATTTCAAATTTTCAAAAAGACTTAAAAGTAAGTTCACACAGTTTGTCATGAGACAGTTTCATACTCACATCATCAGAGCAGGAATCTCTCCAGACATGCAAGAACAAAATACAGCTGAGAATAAAAGGAAAATCAAAAAGGTCAAAAGCGCCAGGGAACAGACCTATTTCACTTCTGTACCTTCTTTGAAAGCAGCGACTCTACAGGAAGTTTATCAAAGAGGTCGGTTGCCTACCTGTTGCAGTATTTGCCAATATAAGGGACGGTCCCGCTCATCGATATGCCAATGCCTTGTATCACCAAAGCACTTTTTATGAAGGGGGTGAGCACATATGCTAAATACATTGAAATGGGGATCAACCTGTAATGTAAGACGGACAAAGATACAGAATTTAAATTAAAAAATGTAGTATTTTTCAACCTCATCTGAAAAGCTCTCAGTTAAAAACATCACACAGATATTTTTACTTCTTTTGAATGAAAATCAACTACTCATGTCTAAATAATGAACTGTAACGTGTAACCCTGAATATGTGTCAATTGTCTGTATACGTTTATAATCTGTTTATTTCCGTCATTTTTGTTTATGCCCTCTGTTTATGGTGCTCTCTGACAATTTCTGAGTGCGTCACTACCGTCGTAAATACAAATCTCAGATCTGCTACAATTTGAACAATGTAATATAAGTGCTAACTATAAACAAAACTTTTATCTTGAAGTAAACATGTTTGTAACACTTAAGTTACACAGTGCAGAAACAAGCGATGGGAGGCAGAGTGGCTGAGACAGAGACGCCATTCTCCCTGTTACAGGATACTAAACCATCAAACGATTTTGAAGCTGTTATTTTAAGGTAAAAAATAAACACAATGTTTCTTTAACATCTTATTCTCATTGCCATATATTGTCCTAGACCAGATATAAAGAATAATCTTTGTTAAATCAGTTAACGTTTGTCATCTGCTTGTACTGTTCATATTTTTATTGCTTTTGTCCTCACAGGAAACCTGCTGGAACAGTTTTTAAACAGAGTCGGGCCCACAGCTGGCAGCGCTTTTCCATTGATCTGAGGTATTTCCTGCCAAACATTAAATAGAAAATGAAAAGAAAACGCAATAAAAAGATGCCGTTAACAAACTCACCACACAATGGCATATACAGGTAAAGTGATTATTCCCCTTCTGCAGGGACTCTGTGAAGGACAGAGGAAAGGAGAATTAACTGACTGAATTTCTTTCATTTTTTTCTTTTACAATTTATAATCTACAAATGCAGCAGGCGCCTCACCTGTCCGGCCTCGTCTCCTGCGGGTCTTGCTCTCCACCCTTGGATTGCGCTGTTCGACTTCCATGCGTAAACCACCACCAGCAGAAACGAAATGAAGTAAAACATCTGGAACAGAGTGGACACGGTCATTAAATTGCAACAGGGAATGCAACAAAATGTCGTGGCAGATTATGTAATGGTGATGCAAAATGTGGCAACATGCATAATGAAGCTGAAAGAAGGACCGCCTAAGTAACGACTTCACAAAGGTCCTCAAGGTCTCATAGTTCGCACACGAAATACCATACGGCTAAAGTAAATGTCATCAGGATGTTCTGTTATCAGCATGTATACACAGCCACAGTTTGTTTTCATTACAACTTTGTTATAAATATTGTGAGAGTATCGTATTGTGAGCTGGTTATACCTGAATAACTTTGCTTCACTGCTTCTGCCACAAGCCACTAGTTTGTCTGAACTTTGAGATGCTGACTGGCATATTAATAATTCTCTAATATTTTATTTCTTCGTGAGTTTCCTGTGGGCTTCTACCGTCTCATAGACCTTTTATAATCCGTGTATTTGTTGGAGGTTCAAATGAATAAAAGTGTCATTGTAGTGTTTATTGGAGTACACAGATTTTGGGTCTATATGAACCAATACAAGCATTTTTAATTCAGACATGAAACCTGAGGCAGTTATTTTCACTTTGATCAAATATTGGACTTTCAAAATGCTAAATATTTTCCATACCTACGTTTTGAAAGAAATCCACATTCTCAAGTGAAACTGAGAAACACTGAGTTTTTGTTCCTACAATACATTCTTTTCTATGTTTGTATTATGTAAAGTCAATATCTACTCCTTAACTCTTATCACTGTGAAACATAGTGTTAAATCGGGAAACAACTTACAGAAACGTCTGGGCACTTTTAAATGTATGAGAGCAAGAAAGAAGAAGTTTCACCTCTTTGTCTGAAGAAACGATGTTTAACGCTTTTTAATAATTTAGGACAGGGCACAGCAAAACTGCCTACCACTTTGGTTTATAGATGCAATAAGGAACACAAGGTTTTCATTTTATTACAGCTAGAATGATGTGACACATTTCGATCACAGTAACATTAACACAGCGACCTACTGTATTATCTAAAAGGATTAAACTTCAGATATGACCCTCATCACCACCAGGAAACAATCCGATATTAATCTGTAGGGCTAAAGTGTCTGAAAAGGGAAAGTAACCGTTGCTCACCAGTGACAGCGGCAGGCTGTACTGACAGATCTCTACGCTGTATTCAATGCTAACTTTGTTCATGGCACTGGTGCACATCAGGATCAGAGCGGCCAGGAGGTCTGCCAGTGCGAGCTGCACCAGGAGGTGCACCTGCAGACAAAACACAGGCACTGTAAAGGATTCTGCTTTGCTGGAAAGCTGCTTGAGAAAATTCAACTCAACACATTTCCTGTCAACGTTCGTGTCATTGAAACATTCTGCACCAAAACACTGAGATCAGGCAGAAAAATATGTGGCACAGCTGCATTAGACTGAATACCCAATAATGTGTGAGGAAGTGTATATAATCCATGTATTTACACTGTCATACTGTAAAACAAATACAGATGCTACACACACACACACACACACACACACACAAACATACCCAAATACAAACTACCCGACTCACCTGTTCATTCAGATGCCTCCATCTCACTATGGAAACCACCAGGACTGAAAAACTCCCAATCACGCTGCAGTTAAACAGAAACATGCGAAGTATTACATAATGCTGTGTGTGCCGCCGGAGCCGAATTCTATCAACATTGCACGAAAAAGAAACATGACGTCGTGAACTGAAGGTGATAAGACAACACATCAACACTAAGTGTGAGCCGAGATTGGTTTATTGCCCCGAGTGTCTGAAGATGACACAGACTCATCTGAAGGACAACTTATCTCAGAAACATGTGACACCTGCATAAAATCTTGTAAAATGATGGACATGTCAAATCATAACCCTTCTCTCGACTCCATAAAAACTATGTGGATGTTATTATTTTGTTTGTTTTCTTTGTCAGGAACAGCAGAAAGAAAAAAAAAACACAAAGAAAACAGCAGAGGGGTGACTGAGTTTATCTACAACTACCCTGTGAGCTTCATATTACACTTTTAGTAGGCACCATATGTGGTAATGATTAATATAACTGTAAGAACACTCCAGACGGGAGTTTCCAGAAGGAAAACAAAAAGCTGCCCCTTGTTATATATTGCCACAATCACAAAACTGAAATTTAAAGATTACTATTCTGCTGATAGGACAGATATACTGCACGACTCATTTTAAAATATTTTGGCATAAAACCTCCTGTAAATATTGGTAAATAGTAAAGAATAAATAGCATTTGTAGCTGCTAAGGTAAATGAAGCGTGAGGAGGATATGAGGAAGAACATTACCTGGGGGTGAGCAGCACTAAGTACTCTGTGGTGAGAAAATCAATCTGAAAAAGCAGAGTTCAAACATGTTATCAGAAATATGCCCGTTACTTCCCTCGTAACAGTTTGCAAAGAAGCTGTGTTCATTTTCAGCTCATTTGTTAACACACTAGAAAAGTTTGAAGCGTAATGCCTACCTGCCATCCTCTCAGAGTACCATTGAGCGTCATGGTAAATGCACAATGATCAGTCTATTCAAAACTCACACTCTCTGTGGGAACACAGCAGTGGAATCTGCCTCCATGCCAGGCCCAGTACTGAAAGTGTGGTTTCTTATCACACAGCACACCTCTATAAAAGTCTGTACCTTGTCACATGCTGCTGCTTGACTCCACCTGCTTTGAGCGTGTTTGTGTGTGTGTGTGTGTGTGTGACAGGTTAGTATCACTTTTAAAAAGGAATACCCAGGTGGGTTGGGCATATTCCTGGTTTTAAGCCCAGACTGGCAAAAATGTAAACACTGAAAGGAAAAAATAAAACAGTGTAACAGAAACATCTTTGTATTATTGTGGTATTTATCAATTTATTGATTACTAAAAGCTAATTTCCAACCCTATTAATAGATGTAGGCTTTGTCATGCGCTGTCATGAGTATTGTGATAAAACCTGTGTTACAGAGACATCTAGTGGTAGGAATGGGAACTCCATGTTATGACGTTTGACGAGTATTTCTTTTCTTTTTTTTTTCTTTTTTTTTCAAAAACGAAAATCTTCATCGTGTTAAAGGTTCCTAAATTCTGGTTGTAATCGAAATGAGGGCGCATGGTATATTGTTAAAACATAACAGTTAACAAATGTGTGTTGGGAAAAAAAACAAACATCAAAATGTATTTCCCTGTCAAACGTTTGTCGGTGTGTGTTGATAAAGTTGATTCAAACTGATGACGTCGTGTGTTCCACGTTGGCCCGGACGTGGCACTCGGCGGTAGTCCTGTGTGGAAGTCAGAGTGAAATTATCACACGTTGCTTCTGCTGCGGCGATTATCAGTGCTTTCTTCCCCAGGTTCAGACATCCTCGGCCAGATATGGGGCTCACCATCTCGTCGATCTTCGCTCGGTTGTTTGGCAACAAACAAATGAGGATTTTAATGGGTGAGTTTAAAGTGTGTGTTTTGCTAACGGTTTTGAGCGGCACGGTTTCTAGCTTCAGCTGGAGCTAACGTAGCTAACGTTGGACGGTCACCCAGTTAGCTAGCTAGCTCTCGCTGAGCTTTTTAAACGGTAGTGTACTCAAACCTTTAATTAATGTATATGATATTGTCAAAAGCCGAATTAAAACGGAACCAAAAGCCATTCAATTAACTGTTATTATGACAAAAGAAGTGAAAGTTGTTAGACCACGAAGCGTTAGCTTTAAGAGATCGGGGTTGTTTTTGAAGGAAGTTTGGCAATGATATAAGCTAGCTATGCTAACGTCAAATGTATCCCGAAAATAGCATAAATCTAAATAGAATGTTTTTCTATCATAGTAGATTTGTTATATATTTAGTTGTCAATGTCAGGTTGTCATTCTACAGGATAACGGTAATTATGTTTGGAGACTATTACAATTCATGTTTAAACCACCGGCATTTAAAATACATAACGCCATCTTTTTTTTTCTTTTTTTAAAAAAACAACCTAGGTTAGCTTAAGTCATTGTAGAATTTGCTGTTTCCTACTCCGAGTAGCATGTTATTGGCTAACTAACTTCTTATGACGTGTAATAGGTGTGTTCCGCCCTGTGAATGGCGTCACACTTTCCTTATTGATTTAATGATACACGACGAGTTATAATAATTGTGGGTTGCTTTCCCGTCAATCTAATAGAGGTGTCTTCGTGCAGATTATCATTTTCTGTCACATGCACTCTGTTATTGCATGTCCTCTGCTGTCTGATAAGATCAATAGGGAAACGCCAGTTATGCAATTTACAGCAGGTTGTTATCCATACCACTAACATCTGTGCTCTCCTGATATATATGTAATTTTATCACTTTATTTCCCCATAGTTGGGCTCGATGCTGCCGGAAAAACAACCATCTTGTACAAATTGAAGCTCGGCGAAATTGTAACCACCATCCCAACCATTGGTAAGAGATGCCCCAACAGTTACTTTTAAGTTCAGTTATGTTCCGTTCGGATTGTTAAATGTATACCTTTTAACATATTTGACTTGTGAAAATTGGTGTAGTGTTATTCAAGATCTGTCCCTTTTCTTTCCCATGTAAAGGTTTCAATGTGGAGACAGTAGAATATAAAAATATCAGTTTCACTGTGTGGGACGTGGGTGGCCAGGACAAGATCAGACCCCTGTGGAGACATTACTTCCAGAACACACAGGTATGTGAGCTTCATCTCTCAAAGCTAAGCCCATTTTTAATAATAGAATGCTATTCACTGGAGTGCTACCTCAACAAAGGTGCAACAGTGCAATTTAATTAAATCAAGTCAAACTCACTAGATTGCCCTATATCACTTGAAGAGGACCGGGTAAAGCTGATTCAGCGCAATACTGGTGTACAAGAATTTATGTCATCAAAGTTTGACGCTGAATTAGCTTCAGCAAGAAGACCAAAGCAGCCAAACATGTATTTATTTTGCTACTACTATGTACTTTGCGGCATATTTTTTTTTCAATAAGCACTTTCTTTAAAAAACATAATTTTCTCTGGTCACTTTGCTGGTGTTTGTAAAAGTAGTTGGTGAAAGTAGATTAAAGTCACTGATTTATTTATTTTCTTTCTATTAACTTATGAAATGCAGCTTATCATTGCATCTCTAATATTAAGAAAATGGAAACCATAACTACTGCAATGCTGTCTTTTCTTGTTTGTTTTCATTTAGGGCCTCATCTTTGTAGTGGACAGCAATGACAGAGAAAGAGTGGAAGAGTCCAAGGATGAGCTCACGAAGATGGTAGGTATTAAAAACATTCTGCTCAGAATGTAAGAACATGATTTCTATGAAATTTTGAATTGTAGAGTGTTTTCAGTAATATTGTTTCTCTCTCATGGCTCCTCAAATGTTGCACAGTGCTCCCACAGCAGGTGCAACAGCAGAGTCACACTATATCTTCAGTTTTAGGCATAAACGTAATCTTTGCAAGAAATACTTTAGACTTCATATTTCCTTGTGCTGGACTTTCTATGTCTTTTACTTTTGTTGTGAAACATAGTTTATCAACTCTTGACTAGGTAACAATCCTTCAAACCGCTGGGATCTGTATATAGTCAAATTAAAACATCTCTTTCTTTATTCCTTTTAGGGAAACAGTAATTTGTCAGTAGATTCAATAATGTGTGAATGTGCATGGTAAATCTATTGATGGCATACTTTTTTTGAATTTGTCCACATTGTCTTATTTTCACTTGCCATTACACTGACGTCACATTGTGTTTTTCATTTAAAGTTGCACTGCTGTAAGCCGATGGGGAATGAGTGTCAGAGTAAAGTCTTGTCTTGTTTATTTAGTATAATGAGAGCAAATGTTTGTTTAACCATCACTCTTTCTATACTGATGTTTACAGCATCACTGGTTGTAACATGTTGAACTGGCTATTGGTATCAGGGATATGAACCACTGCATGTTCAACACCTTTTGGATGTCTTTTTAATCAGTCATTGGCAGTTTTTGCGTGTATTCTGCTAATGTAATACTATCTTTTTATCTGTAAGGAGTCAACGACATATGTGTTCCATTATCTCACTGTTAATCCATATAGTGTAATATAGAATAGAATAAAAAAAAAAAAAATTAGATCAATGTTTTTTTTGTGTCCTACCATAATCATAGAGCTGATGTTCTTACCTGTTTTCTGCACCCTCTAGCTGCAAGAGGACGAGCTGAGAGACGCAGTTCTGCTGATCTTTGCTAACAAACAGGACCTTCCCAATGCGTTATCAGTCACCGAACTCACGGAAAAACTCGGCCTACAGAACCTCCGCAACAGACAGGTAAGTAATCTGAGTGGAAACCCGCTCCCTACACCTACAGTAAGATTCAGAGCCCGCACAGACATGCATTCAAATCTAACCTGGCTGTATATCTCTGACCCCACAGTGGTACGTCCAGACAGCCTGTGCCACCCAGGGCAACGGGCTGTATGAAGGACTTGACTGGCTATCCAATGAGTTGAGCAAGAAGTGATGAAGGAGCAGTGCGACAGATGAGGGAGAGAGAGAGACTAAACACCACAGGACACAAAAGAAGGCACAGACGTTCGATCCATTAACATTTGGTCTGTCAGCCCCAATGTTCACAAAAAGGACAAGGCTGGTGGTCATATTATCATCTTTGGAAAATTTTAGTCTTTTTTTTTTTTTTCCTTTTTAGTATAAGTACTATTACGATATTATCACTTGACATAGTTTCTTTCTCCTTTTGTTCCCTCACTGATGAATGGCAATAGGTTGTAATTACACAGTATCATGATGAGCAAACAGACCGTTTTCATGGCAGACATATTGACTTGAGCACAGGTATAATTGCTTACATTAACGATGGCTTCGTTCCATTTAGTTGCGCTTGCTCCAGGGCTCTGGTATTGTTGATGCTCACTCACTCGCTGATGTGACTTACTTGGATACGCAATCGTTTGGAGCCATCGTTAACGTTATTGATCACAACTATATTGTTCCTGCTTTGACAAGCCAAAATGTCTGCCATTTAAAAAAAGTGTATTGCCTGTTGGGTTAAATTCATGGTAACAATCGACAGAGTAATAGGAGTTGTTTCTCCACCACGGCTCCTGCCTAGGCAGCATTTGCTGTGTGAACCACTTGTGTAATTGTTGAGCTTATAACCATTGTTGAGCCTAGGTTGGGGAGGGGGGGGGATATGATGATACAACCCTAGAGCTGTGGTGAAGGACAACTTGTACGCTGCAACGAGCTGTTCATCTCCACAACCCCTTGTGGATATTTGACTCCCTTGCAGAACCATGACCCTTTGCTCTTCACTGCTATGTATCCAATCTCATGCCAAACTCAGTTTTGGAATGGCCCGTAGCCTGAACAATGAGAGCTGGATGAGGATCGCAAAAATTTCACAGGTAGATTTCGTTTGTCGTGTGGAAAGAAAAATTGTGCCTTCTGGTTCCTCTTTACACAGACCTGAGTAATCCTTTCCTTATTTCATTCTTAGGCTGTGCTGCCTTCAAAGATGCTTTAGTGACTCTTTTGCTTGTGAAAGACAAAATAATGCAATAAGACTCTTCCTTTTGTGCTGCAATGTATGCTGTGATGCAGCAGAATCACAGCAGTGAGAGTGCTGATTGCTTCGTTGCAAATAGGATTTTTTTCCTGTTTGAACATTGGAGAACTTGTCCTCACTCCTCTTCCTTCCTTCCTTTTTCATAACCACCATGGAAGAAAAGGATTAAATAAAAAATGTCAGCTCTTCCACTCACCCTATCAAAAATCTTTTTCTTTTTTTTTTTCACCAAAACAGGAGGAAGGAAGCATCTTTTCAGTGTTGACACATGGCCAGTGTCAGTGCAACACATTTCAGTAGCATGTTTATGTTGTGTTTTTTTTGTTTTTGCTTTTTGTGCAGCTCCATGCTGAGTTTATTGTACTGTCTGAAGGCAAATACTGTATTATGTTCTTAATTATTCTGCCCCGCTTGAAACACAAAAACATACCTGCCCATCAGTTCATTTGTGTATACATTCCAACCAATGCTTGCAGGTGCTGGAGTTGCCACTATAAAAATTATTTGCTAAAATATTTTACAAGAAAAAGCTCTGAATAAAAGCCAATGTTGAAAATACATGTGTTGGACTCACTGTTGAGGGAAGGCAGTTGTCTTACCTGCACTTGAAGCTGTCACCGTTAAAAATATAATATTGTTTGACTATTTTATGCACAGAAGGTCAGCTTAGCTCACGCTTTCCTAAGTTTCAGCTTTTCTTTCATAACTCACTAAACCAACTGGCGTCTTTTTTTGTGAACTCTTCCTGATGGCAAGAGGAAGTGCAACACTGTTTAGACCTGTGAAATGGGCCAAAGGTGTTGTCTCCACCCTGTCTCTGGTTAAAAATCTTTCACTTTCAAACCACTACACTATCTAAATCATCTCATAGCTCTACAATGTTAATATCTTTGTTTATTCTGCACAGCAAAATAAACTGCATGCTGAAATCTTCCTTGGCAGGTTATTTTGAATAAGGATAAAAAGGTTGAATAGGAGTAAATAAATAAGCTGTCATGTGGCTCTCTGACAGCTGTAACCTGAGTGCACTGTTGTTGAAGACACCTCGAAGTGAAATGCACGGAAAAAACCTGCCAGCGTGTTCATTCATATGTTTCTGTGTGTTTGTGCTACATGTTAAGGTCAGTAGAGGACCAATATCTACAGAATGAGACTGGAGCAGTTTGCATCGAAGTTAAAGGATAAGTTTACCCAAAAATAAATCAGTCATTAGCTTCTCACCCTTTTGTGAGGACTCAAAAACTTCAGAGGGATGGTTTGGTAGTCCTCAAAACTAATTTCTGGAGCTCCACAGCTGAACAGTGTTGCAGATTTCTCCTAAACATTAATAGAGATATCAAATTGCTCCATACAGCTTGTCTGCCGTAATCCAAGTTCATGCAAGCCCAGAGACCCCAAAGTGATTTGGCCAGAAGATATTTAAACCCTTGATGCACAGCCACGCTGACAGTATCTACTCAGTGCAGACAAAGTGTGGGCCAACGCTTTATCTCATCTGCAAAAAGCGTTGGCAGATCTTGGCCTTAAAAAGGGTCAACGTCACATCGTCAGTGGGTGATAAGCTTTTTGGGTGAAAGCGGACAGTAAGCAGGATACTGTATATAAGCCTTTTAATAATTCTCTAAAGAACCAGACTCATATGCATGAAGACAATTTAAAATGTACCGAGTAGAAGTTTTCACAACCCAGAATAAAACAAAGAAAAATTACAATAACAGACAAATATAACCTGCATGCATGGGAGAGGCAAAATGCCTCGGCATGAGTAGAATATTTTCACAATTTCAAAAGGTTAATGGAGATTCAGGAGACAAATGGAAAACATTTAAATCAACAGAGAAAGTTTCCCTGCAATGGTTAATGATAGTTAATAGTCTGGAAGATTTACCTGTTTGAATGACAAGTGAATAAACCTGAGATAAAAATAAATAAATAAATAAAAAACAGATGGCACAAAGTTATGTTATGCTGGTCATATATGAATATGTTTAAAATCTAAATGAATGAAGGAAGGGAATCGCTTGATGAAGGTATGTCGAACGTGGCACTGCACTTCCCCTTATTATGTAATGTTGACACACACACAAACACACACACACACCCTGAAGACATTCAGAAAGTAGGGAACTGAAAATCTGACTTGGCACAGCAAGGTCACATTGCCCAGTACAAATACACTTCAAAAAGTTCGCAGAGGTCACAGAATATAAATTACAAATAAAACTGGTAAAAAACATATATTAGAAGGGTGTAAAATGTATACAATGCCAGAAAATCTGAATCTGTTTTTTTTTTTGGCCCACCAAGTTTGGTTCATTCAACTAAAATGTGAAACAGTATTATACTTTTCTCTATAACAATTTAAAGAGAAACTATCAACATTTTTAAACTGCCTCAGTTTTTACGTCCACAGTAAAGGCCACAACTAAGTAACATGTTTTATATGGTATTAAATATTTTAGGGGCAGAAGAGATTCAGGAGAGACGGGCGACTAGTGTCCTCATTGTTATCATCATGCTGTTCCATTGCTGCCCTGCAGGAGGCGATATGTTCAGAGCCATGCCAGCAGACATGGGCTGATCGACAGACAGTTGCACAAAACATCAATCCTGTGATATGTGTGTCAGTTTTCTGGCATGATTGACCCTTAAGATGAAGATATTCCAGCAAAATACTTCTGTGATTGTATCAAGTCAGGTTTTTGAATAGTTTTACAAAAAACTACTTCTATTAGGGTCTTTATTTCTGCTCATCTATGACAGGTCTAAATCTGTTCAGATTGTTGGTGAAGAGAGAGAAAGTACTGGTGTGTTTGGGAATGTGACCAGGATAGATGAGTCACATTATACTGATCACAAATTCTGTTCGTGCTTATTAATAGTAGTGAGATCAACAATTCATATATTTGTTCTGCAACACAATCTCATACATGTAAAATCATATATGAAACTGGAGCAAAGTAACCAGGACCTTCGTACAACAGTGTTTATAGGTGAGGGTATAAGCATTATATAATTGGCTTGCCATAATGTGTGAATGTCTGTTGTAATGTATTTATGACAGCTAATCAGGCTTAGTGAAGCTGGGTCAGCACACACTTCGGTGTGTGTGTGTGTGTGTGTGTGTGTGTGTGTGTGTGTGTGTGTGTGAGAGAGAGCAGCAGGGTGGGTCAGCATACAGGAGCACATGTGTATTCTGCTGCCGCTTCTTCACTTTACTGCGCTCAAACTCTGGAAATACATTAAATGGGATATACAGCTTTACTGTCCAACATAATCAACAAGGTAAGTTTTCAGTTTTGATTGATTGCATCGTATTATGTCGGAGTATTATAAATTAATTGTATTCTGGAGCAGCGGTTCTCAACTTCTTTGATTCATAACACCCTAGAAATATCAGGTTGGTGTTCATGAAAATACTAAAAATTGAAAAAAAGAGGGGATTTTTCTGAGTGTGTCCAATCAGAACTCATGCTCAAAGACACTTTTACTCTCACAAACGTACTCAATTACATCGAGCTCAAAGCAAATTGAACCACCTGTACAGGCAATGTGTAATTATTGTTGTCCTCTCCAGCTGTATGACTCATTCTCATTATTTTCTTTGGTACAGTGCACTTTGAATAAATACATCTGAAGCAGAAGCTCACTCTGCTTCAGAATTAAGTCCCATGCATGATAGGAAAATGATTACTGCATAACAGCACACAGCTATAAAAATGGTCAGTTTGAGGAGGTGCATCTTTTACATGGGCAAGAAGGAGACAGGAAGTTGCCAGTGGGTCCAGTTGGGGTATAGTGCTTTGGTAGCTCAGGGTAATCTTGGGGGTTTCTCCCGGTGCAGGATGATGCCGACCCTGACCTCACACATACCAGTGCCACGGCCTTCCTACACCCAGGCCAGGGAGAACCTGGTGAAGGCGATCCCCCCCAAGCTCCTCTGTCTGCTGGCCTGTGGAGGAAAAGACTGCCGCTATGAAGGACCCGAGTGCTGGAAATTAAACCAGCAGGTCATTCGAGGCCTTTTCTCATCCTGGTGAGACTCTGTGTGACCGCAGCCTCACACATGTTGCTGTGTTCCATGCAGCTTCAAAGTGGCAGCTCGCTAATCGTGAACTTCTTCCTATTGCAGGGTGACAGATGACATTATTGCCATGGCACGACCATCCAGTTATCTGATCGAGAAGTACAACATCATAGAACAGTTTCAAAGGTTATTACTGCTCATTATTGCTCCTGTAATGTTTGTGTAGATCTGGATTTTAAGACAAAAACACAGCACTCGCGACAACAGTTGTCTTCAAAACATAATGACTCTTTTACAGGTTGAACGTCAGATCGATCATCAACATGCAGCTTCCAGGAGAGCACGCTCACTGTGGGCCGCCCCTTGTCCCTGGAAGTGGTTTCACATACTCTCCGCAGATATTCATGGACAACGACAGTGAGATTTCTATTATTTACTGACCTCCCATGACACAAGAATTACAATGAGGTATTTCTGGACATTTCCCAGATGAGATGGCTCATATTTGTATATTTGCAGTTTTCTTCTACAACTTCGGGATGCCAGATTTTGGTGTCACCTCTCTCGTTGGTTTAATCGACGGGGTGAAGGTTTTGGCCTTTGCAGTGAGGGAAGGAAGAGTGGCGGTGCACTGCCACGCTGGCCTGGGCAGGACAGGTACAGATAAACATACTGTATCCGTGTGTGTACACACTGTGTGTGTCAGCTTGTGCACATGTAATGCTCGTGTGTATGGTCAGTGTGTGTGATAAGATTAGACTGTATTGATCTTGCGTTGGGTAAATTCAATTGTTGCAGACGCTTTCACAGTGATTCAGTGAAAGATAGAGAAGAAACAACATAAAGCAAGAAAATAAAATAGAAAAAGATTTTTAAAAAGTTTATTTTTACTTTACACATAGAACAGACATGATGGATAGAGTGCATTAATTGTGTACTAACAGTATTAAAGCATGTAAGTAAATTTGCAGAGACTTGGATTACACTGTAGAAATGTAAATATATGATATACCTATATAAATATGAATATAACACATTGTGAGCACGCTCATGTGTTAAAATGTGCCAGTAGACTTGTATAATAATTGTTGTAAGTGCTCGCGAATATTCAAAATACTTTATAACAATAATCATAGCATCATTACACCAACGGTTATTATACATTAAAAACATGCTTAGTTATTGTGTTCCTGTAGTTTTAAGCTATAAGAAATATTTAAAATGCTTTATTACATTAATCATAACACATTAAAAAACATTTTATGACTTAAAAGGTCAAATAAAACTACAACCAGCAAACAAACATGGGCTTGAATATAATAGAAAGTGTAACCAAATAAATAAATGAATGATATATTATACGTAGCATAAACAGACTGAGATGTATCAATTGGTTCATATGTGGTAAAGTAATATGATATAGTAATATAAATATAAATACATAATAAGACTGTAAGGTTCAATAATGTGTCATGATGTAACTGTCTGTGTGTCCAGGCGTGCTGATCGCCTGTTACTTGGTCTTCACCCTGCGGATCAGCCCAAGTGAGGCCGTCCACTACGTGCGGATTAAACGGCCTCGCTCTATCCAAACCCGCGCACAGATCAGCCAGGTGTTTGACTTTGCCCGCTTGCTTGGTACACAACTGGTCCAGTACCCAGACCTGAGCCTGCGGCATGGAGCCCCTTTCACTCTGCAGCACTACCTGAACCGACAGGCACTGCTGCTGCATGGTCAGGAGGCACGCACCCTCAGACACACACCCAAGGTCAGGACTGTAATCATGCTACATTAACGCTGTGTCATTACCACGTCTGACTGTACAGTAGAGTTAACATCCGCCTCCTCTCTGACCTCTTCTTGCCGTCTCATTAGGTGGTGTACCTCCTGTGTGCGTGTCTCTCCTGCCTAGCCCTGGGTCTCCCTGCTCCTCCAGAGGTCAACGCCGAGCTGGAGAGGAGGTCAGCACTGAAGACCCTGAGCATGACCGTCAAGGAGACCCTGGTGGCCAAACAGTACCTGCCCTTACTGAGGGAGGGTCGTAAGGGCTCATGGGCGGGCTCAGGGTCGGTGTCCTCCTGGGACGAGCCGCTGGGGTTCTTGGAGAGGAAGAGAGAGGTGCTGCTGGACAAACGCAGCTACAGCGAGTCTGACCTCAGCAAGATCGCAGTACAGGAGGTCTGGATACACAATGTTTGCACTCAATTACATAAAGTTTCTGAATGTAAAACCAAACGGGTATCAGAGGCTGTTCTCACTTTGTTAAATTCTGTGTTGAAGGATCAGGAGTTGAGTCCATATTGCACCTCGGCTCTTGGAAATGAGAAACACTGGTGTGTGCAGGATCTGATTCGACCTGATCTGAGACCAGTCAGTCCGATCCTTGCTCCGCTTTCACCGGGCCATCAGACCGCCACTAAGGAATCTCGCACACTCATCACAAACATCCCAATACCAGGCATGAGAACAAGCAACAATTGTGCTAAGAGGTCGAAGTGCACGGCTATAAAGGCCCTTCATAAATACAGCTCCAACATGGAGGTAACGGTCATTCTCACTGTGAAGACAGCTGGTGATATTAAAGCTTTGGTGTGGATGCTTTTTAAACATTCTGATCTCTGTCGTATAAAGTTGTGCAGAAATCCACATAATCCAGGCCCAACCTCAGTTGCCAGGGCTGTTGCCAAGGCAATGGCAGACCAAGGTCCCCCAGGAGAGACTGTTCTGCAAAGATCGGCTCTGCTGCAGGTAAAAAAGGAACGAGTGCGAACGAGGGCTGCAACTAATGATCATTTGTTTCATATATTAATCAGCTGATTCTTTTTGAAGACTAATTGGTTAATTGTTTAGTCCTAAAAATGCCATCCAAACATTAAAAAACACAAAGACTCTTTGTTTACTTTTAAGAATGACAAAGAAAAGCAACACATTCTTGCATTAAAGAAACTAGAACCAGCAACTGTTTGACATTTTTGCTTAAAAAATGACTGAAACAATTAATCAGTTGTCAAAATAATAGCCTTATTGTTGCAGCTCTAGTGCACAACTTGTTTCCACATAAGAACATGCCACTTTGATTTTGAGCTGAACTGAATTAACACTGCCGCTCACTTTTATTCGACAGGAGGAACTGAACAGTAGCGACTGTGGCTGGGCTCTGCTGGTCACAGAGTCAGATCCTCATGTTCTCAGCTGTCTGTTGTGGACCTGGCTGGACAGGTTGAGGGTCAGTTGCATTATACAGGAGGACATAAAGCTAGTGTTAACAATTTGTCCTGGGGCTATGTAGGAACAAAATGTTCAGTTTATACTTCCCATACTGTGGTAAAGATCTTTCTCTGGGCTTTATGCGTTTCATCCAACCTCATTTCAGGAGCCTGTTCTGAGTGCAGAGGATGTAGACAGGTTGAGTTGTGCAGCAAACACCAGGAAGCCTCTCAATGTCCTCAAGAAGGTAAGAAACTGATGCATGTAAGTCATCTGTGACTCCTGAGTATTCTTTCTTTGAACTCTAAACCTCTGCATCAAAATTATAAAACGCTACTTTCAATATTTCATCATTACAGCCACAGAGACACACCATCTACTGTCTACTGAGCTGTGTGAGCACGGTGACCGGTGTGTGTCCTCACAGGGAGGAGGCCGTGCTCCAACGACTTATGAGGACACTTACAAGGGTAAGACTGACGTGAAAACACAGGATGGGAAGAAGAGTATATCTGAGAGTGTGGAGTTCAATTTAGTCCAATAATTGCCCCCCCCTTTTTTTTAAATGAACCCAATAGCGCCCCCAAGAGGACATGGCAAGTCTTGGGTCTTTGATGAAGGTCCTGAAGGCGAGTATGAGAGAAACCTTCCACAACTACAGAAACCTCACGAGGACCTGCAGCAACACTGCAACACTCTGAAGAGCAGCGTCCACACCTGAGCAGAAAACAAACAGCGGTTTTAAACCTGGTGGTGTCTCATCCTGGGCAAAACTGAGACGTGTAATAGGCCTTTTTGGTGGAAGACATTTTAACATGTGAGAGCAGGTAAAGTAAATAATACAAAGGAATGAGGCCTGACTGATATTTATTTATTTTGTGATTGCTAACATATATTGGTCAAGCATCATCACACAGTCTCTTTTTTCACTGCTGTCAGATAAAATGCATTCAGTGGCCACATTTTTCCAGACACCATGAACACTGTTCTTCTTCTGACACCACCACACGCAAAACACACCATATTTGCAGCACAGTTTTCAAATGCTAACATGCTGTTTTCACAACAGAATTGTACATATTGAAATAGATAGAAAATGAGCTGCTCAGCTAAAGGCCTGTTCAGTTGTCCTGTTTTTAGCTTTTAGAGATGGAGGACTAGAAACCTTCACAGTACTGGTCTGTATGAGTGTTTACATGTTGTTGATGTTTTTTTGTGTAAAGCCACCAAATTTCACTTATTTGTTTTTGTTTCAACATTTTATGTTTCATATGTCAATGACTATATGCGAAGATGTAGAAAAAAATAAAGGGTGATGAGGCAAATTGCTGATTTTTTCTGATTCATTCTTCTTACATATACATCATTTTTAAGCTCCGTGAAATGTTTTGTTACAAAAGTCAGTACTGTTTGTTTAAAGCGGATGAAGAAGATGGATCCCTTTCTGTACCACCTCATACTGGAACCTGAATGCATCCTTGAAACCACAATTATATAAGCACTGAGTTTTTAAAAAACCTAGTAAAGTGTCATTTATGCCATGGCCCAGACCTTAAACTTGAAATAAAGCCCCAAAAACAAGAATTCCATAATGACATTGCTGTCAACTGCCAGCTAAAACTTTTTGCTTGGTCAGCATTAGCAGATCAGATCCAGTGAGTTTGTCCACAGTATGATCCTGGAGCCTGTTTCAGCCTTAATGAATCATTTAAACCTTCTGCATACTATTCTTCTTTTTTTGTTGTTTTTTGTATTCACATTTCAGACATTCCGGCAGAGTTCACACACAAACATCCATACACATGCCTGTCAGAGAATTGTCTCCATGTCAACGTTGTCATAGTGAAGTTGTCAGGAACTAAACAATCTGTGTTTGGGTTCAGAGCACATGCGGAGTTCCTTGTGAGAGACTTACTCCAGGATCGGGACATTTACAAGGTAAAGTCATTTAATCTGTTTATTTTGACAGTTACTTAACTTATAACTGAACCAGCCACTGAGTTCATGAGTTTGTCTGCAGTGATTGTTTTGTTAAATGCTACTGTGGGTGTATGCTACGTGTGTTCACTGGCTTTGGAGCAACACTAGTTTTACTTTACCAACAAATGCCAAAAAAGTGTATTTAATCAAAGCACAGAAGTAAGTGTGCACATGACAACTGCAGCACAGTTAGGCTAATTTTCACTAATGTGTAACCAAGGTGTAAGCTGCAGAAACTGCTACCAGGGAAATGTTTATGATTCACTAGCCTGCTGCTTGATTTAACTCACTAATATGACAAGTGCTCTGTTTCATAAGTGTGACAACTGTGTGTGAAATAATCAGTCGCAGAAACAGAGAGAGGCAGATGTATGTCACTCAGTTGTGATGTTTTTTTTCTTGTTTTTTTTTGATATGTCACTCAGCTTTATAATTTCATGGTAAAAGAGACTTGAAGTTAGAAAAAAATGTTAGCTACCAAAGTTTTAGATCATTAACGTAGACAAGCCATGTAAAATCTAATGTGCTTCACTGCACATGCTGTTATTATTATCATTCAAAATGATTGGCCGGCGACGTTGCTGTTCCTGGGGAACTCACCCATCAGAAGAAGTTGATGAGGGATTTCTATTTTCAGGCTTTAACAGCAGCTAAACAGCATTTCAAGCAGCAAAATCCATCCCATAATTTTCACATAATTGAGAGGTTGTTGTAAAGAGTCCCGGGTGTTTTCAGCCCAGAATCTGAAGGAATATTTACCGAGCTCAGAAAAATACCTCAGGCACCAGACGGCCCTGTTAGCTTTCCTAATGATGGCTACATTTGCAATTTCAAGGATATGTGTGTCAAGACACCCTGAGAAGGCAAGTTTGCAGATAAGCGTTTACGTTCTGTCATGTGCTAGCCCAATATTTAAATAAAGACCTTCTCCTCCAGGAGAACCAGTAACTGAAAGAGGCATCAGAGGTGTTGCTCTTTCCTCCTATAACTGAAAAGCCAGTTAATCAAGTGCCTTTTGTCCACAATCCATTTGTGTGTGTGTGTGTGTGTGTGTGTGTGTGTGTGTGTGTGTGTGTGTGTGTGTGTGTGTGTGTGTGTCTTTCTTGATTCTCTCAGGATAATGACAAGCAGTGGACCATGGGTTGGGAACTGGAGGCCCCACAAGCCAAGAGGCCCTATAGCTGCCCTCTATGGTAGCCCGGGGCCAAAGTATGGCCTGCCTGGACTCACAGGTACAGCCAAAATGGCCACTAAGCCTTTTTTCACCACCATTATTCTTCTTATTATTATTCTTCTTATCATTCTTATTATTATTACTATAATAATACTGCCATTTACATTTTCTGTCCTTGTATCCTCCATAAAGGTATTTCTAAACACGACCCAACTAAATTCAAAGCACCAATGTTCAGCTTTGGGGTACGACACCATCAGTGCAATTCTGACTGCTCGCCTGGACCAAAATACCTCATCCCCTCCAACATCACACGACAGGGCCTGGACGGCACGCCAGCGTTTTCGCTCCACAGCCGTATCAGGGAGCAAAGACAGTTCCAGGTTCCAGGACCAGGTCAGAGAACCTCCCACACACTGAGAGTTGACATTTGAGTTCACCTGTTACCTGTGTCTTTGTATGACCTTCCTTGGTGTTTCAGGCCAATACATCCCAGAGCAGTCAGAAAAGATGATCTACCGCTCTGCTCCTGCTTTCACGCTATCTGGGAGAATCAAAGACTTTAAACAAAGCCAAACACCAGGTAATATGTTGCATTAGTTGTCAATATAAGCTGCACATACAGTTTTTTATGTCACAAAGAATATAAACTTCACCTGTCGCTCATTCTCCAGGTCCAGCTGCGTACAATCTCCCGCCTGTGCTGGGGCCCAACACTGTGACCACTGCTGCTGCTCCCACCCCCTCACTCTATGGCCGAAGTAAGATTGGGGGCTTCGATGAGGACCTGAAAAAGGTGCACACACAGTCTTCAAAACAATTTCCATTAAAAAAATCTAGAAATCCTGCGATATGCTCTTGTTCTAACTACTTGTGCCTACCTCCCAGACCCCTGGCCCAGCTGCCTACAAAGTCGTGGACCCTTATGTTTACATGCAGAAAGCTCCGCAGTTCAGCATGACAGGCCGCAACTTCGCACCTGGTGAAACGACAAGGAAGCCTGGGCCGGGTGAATATCGTCCCGAACTGGTAAGAAACCTCATGATGTCACATTTGACTGTCACAAAGGCCCCAAATATTCAGCATTTCATTCATTCACTGACATTTCTCTCTTCCCAGGTAACCTCTACAAGATTCAAGGCTCCGAGCTTCACCTTTGGACTGCGCCACTCGCAGTTCATCGCGCCCCTTATCGTAGATGTGCCCGAATAATGGAACATGTGGTCCATTTGAATGTGTGGAAATAAAGCACAGAGAGCAAGATGCTTGGTATTATTGAGAATCGTATTTCATTACCACAGTTATAGGCCCTATTGTATTGGTACTTGTCACATTGCCTGGGTTATGACCACTATCAGTATTTGAAGCATAATATCCTTAATTTAAAAAAAACATGAGTTTCAAGAAGTTATTTAAGGCTGTTTCAGTTTTCAAGGTAGCGTTTTGATGGGTTAGAAAACTTGATTGTTTTGATTGGTTGATTTTCAAATTCAGTGGGCAACTGTATTTAATAAGTGATGTATTTACTGTAGTATGAGTGGACATGTAAAAGCAGCAAGAAAACTGATAACATTTTAGATGAGTAAATTCATTCCAAGTGTCCCAAGCAGTAATGCTATTATATAATTATCATTATTATTATCATTATCATTATTATTATTATTATTATTATTATTATTATTATTATTATACAAATACTCCTTTGTTTGTTAATGAATTAACTTCAATTAAGCAGATCACAACCTTATTTGTGGTGAAGGTTTCAAAAGATTGTACTTATTCAACGGGCTTTAAATCAATTGTGTTTCCCTCAATAAAAATAACCCGAGAGTCGCAGAGCATTCTTGACAGGCACCTGCGGGGACAGCATGAATCTGACCAAGAGGTCCTTCGAAGCGTCCCCGTTGCATAGAAACGAAAACCGTTGGGGACATCATGCATCACCACAAACTTTAAACACCTGGATACCTAGATGAGCGTATGACATCAGCGAATGTTTCCTTGTAGTGAGCAAAAAAAATGATATGCGCAAGTCATTCAATGATATTCTGATGGGCAACCTCGGGTAACAAATGCTATCCACGCTAGCTAATTCAGTTAGCAGCGCTAAGTTAGCCGTTGTGAGTTCACAGTTGCTCAGGCTGCACGGTAGCGGGTCTAGTACTCACAAGAGACTTTAAAAACACAAGTGTAATACATGACCGCCTTTGTACTATTCTTGGTTTCAGCTAGCATCCGTTTTGTCGATGAGAGGACCGACGAACGAAGTGAAATGAGTGATATCAAGCCGAACCACACCATGTTGACCTCAGCTAACCGATGGCAAGCTAGCTAACACCATTTTAGTTGTCGAAAGCCCCTCGGATGCTAGCTCCCGTAGAGGCTTAAATCGTTGTTTTCTTTTCAGGTATTTATTAATTTAGCTAGGATAACGTTTGGCTGACACGATCCGCCTTTGTCAAAGAGATAGAAAAGTACAGAAAGAGAAAAAATGGCTGGTGACGCTAATAGTATCCCTGAAATGGACCAAAAGAAGTATGATGCAGACGAAGAAGTCAAGATCATCTGTCTGGGAGACAGCGCAGTTGGTAAATCTAAGTGAGTACGAGCTGTATCAAGCAAATGTCTCTTTTAGCTGTTGTGTTTCATGATGCCTTTTATTTTTCTCCAGTAGATTAGCTGTTGTGCTGTTCAATAACACATTCCTGTTGTATTCACACAGACTGTTTTGTGTCTGTCTCCCATAGGCTGATGGAGAGATTTCTCATGGACGAATAGTATCCTTTGACAGCTTGTAGACATTTCAAATAAATCGTTCCTGTCAGTCATTTTTTTTGTGGATCACTTGCTTCAGTAGCCATCACAGCCACTGTTAGCCCGTGAACATGTTATTTAAGGTCAAGCTGGCATACCTTCAACAAAGCAGACAGACGAGGCAGTTAAGATCCTTAACTCTTTGTGCAGCCGTCCCCAGCAGTTGTCCACCTATGCTCTGACTCTCTACAAACACACGGCCACTGTAGGAAACAAGACAGTAGAAGTCGGTAAGTGTTGTGCAGTTGATTTTGTTTTGCTCTGGGTGACCACAGGCGATAATGTAATTCATGTTAATTAACCGAGATGAAGTTATTTTGAGGCTGGATGTTGGACAGACATTTACTCCGGAGACTCCCCGCGGCGCCTCTTACTCAGTTCCCCCCAGTGTGGGCAGCAGGAGGACGGTCAGCTCGCCTCCCAGAACCTCGGGCTGTGCTGGAGGCTGACTTAGGGACCATCAATAAACTACCCCATTGTTTGATTTACACAAAAGCAATGTTTCTTCATGCTGACTTGATGACATTAATGAAAATTATGATAACAAAAAAAGTAATAATACCAAACTGATTTCATGTAACAAACCTATTTTGATTGCTAAAGTGTTATGTATTTATTTTGAAAAAATATTTATATAAGACAATGGCCTTTCCCCCCCAGTAGCTTTGGTAACCTAACAAATGCCGAATTGTAATACTAAATAGGACAAGTAAGACACACCAGTTTTGATTACATTTTACTGCTTCTTCTATTTTATGTGAATATTTTGATAATAAACAAACATGCCCATAATGTGCTTCTCAAAACTGTTAAAATATGTTGTTCAGTTTGCTACAACCGCATGGCTATGTTGGTGTGTCCTATGTGGCCTGTGTAGTGATAAAAAAAAAAATTGTGATAACATTTTTTTATAATCAGTAAAATTAGAAGCAGTAAAATGTTATAAAAGACGTCTTATTTTTGCCATTTAGTAATACAGCATTGGTTTTGAGTCACTGGGCCACATGACATGGAAGCTATTAAAACATTTTTGCAAAATAAATACATAATTTAGCATTTTCACTTATATCATCAAGTCAGCATGAAGAAACATTGTTGTTGTGTAAATCAGACTATAGGATCATTTATTGATGGTCCTTCAGTCAGCCTCCAGCACAACCTGAGGTTCTTGGAGGCGAGCTGACCGTCCTCCTGCTGCCAACACTGGGTTAAACTGAGAAAGAGACACTGCTGTCTCCCCAGAGTGAATGTCTGTCCAATATCCACCCTAAAACTAACTTCACCGTGGTTGTTAATGAATCATTTGTAAAGATGAATCAGCAGGGATGGTTGTTTTTTTTTGTTTCTGATTCACAGATTTCTGGGACACAGCTGGTCAGGAGAGATTTCAGAGCATGCACCCGTCATACTACCACAAAGCACATGCATGTATCATGGTAAGACGCGCTCGGTCTCAAGACAGATGCCTTTCACCCAAGGGTGGATATTTGACCAAACTCCCCTGTCCCCCCTGTGATTTCTGCAGTTGCCTTGTTGCTTCAGTTGCCTTGTTCCTTGCAGGGAGGTGAACTTAAAATATATAGTAATACATTTCTTTTTCTTTTTTTTTTGGCCACAAAAATACTCCCCCAAAACGTACACCTGCTTCACACAGAGACTTGTGTGCCTGATGTGCATTCTCATCGGTTGGATCAGATGCTTCGTCACTTCAAACCTCAAACAGATGATCTTGTTTTTATTTTTTGTTTTATTTTTTGCTCAGTCCATTCATGTGAAGCCAACAGTGAACATTGACTTATTATTCTATGTCAAACCATGATCTTTTTGTCAACCTTAAACAACTAGTTTTGTTGTGTAAACCTAACCAAGCTGTGAATGAGAACTGAAAATACTTTTAAATATCTGAAAACAATAAATTCACTGTAAGTTAAAAAAAATCAGGAAAACGTACACCCGGGAGACAAATTCTGATTGCCTGCATGAAGGTGTGCAAGATCCATTCTCTACCACAGCATGCTGTGTAAGTAGTCTCTGCCAATCTTGTGCCATATCACCTGACTTCCTTAGGTTATTCCGGCAGACTACTTCTCATATAACCACCCAAATGGTCTTCGAAGATGGACTATCTCTTTCCATGCACATATATGTTAGGTGAAATACATAAATGACTGAAAACAATGCTCTCTCAGAGCACGGGCTGAGATAATCGAGGAGCTCACTGAAGAAAGCGCTGCCGTTGAAATGCCAAGTGATCAGTGAGACCCAGAAAACTGCAGCCATGTTTTGCGAATTTAAGACGAAGATGGCGATCCTCGTTAGAAGACCGCTGGGGAGGTGTCACACTGTCGGCAAAGGCGGCTGAACTCTTTGTAAACTTCTTGTTCTTTCTCTTAGGTTTTTGATGTTCAGAGGAAGATCACATATAAGAATCTGGCCAACTGGTATAAGGAGCTGAGAGAATACAGGCCGGAGATACCCTGCTGCGTGGTTGCTAACAAAATTGATGGTGAGTCTTGTGCAGACGCTGAACACGACACAAGAAAATGTTCAGTTTGTACGATTGTATTTAATGTGAACGTTACAGCAGAATAAGTACATTTGTTTGCACAGTTTAATATTTCCGCCATCCTTTAAATAATTCATTGTTTTACCAACGAAATCGACTTTCTACCAAATCGATTATGATAGATTTGTATGTGTGTTTGTCACATCTGCAGCTGATTTGAAGGTGACACAGAGAAGCTTTAACTTTGGGAAGAAGCAAGGACTGCCTTTTTACTTTGTGTCAGCGGCTGATGGGACTAATGTCGTTAAGGTTTGATTCTTATTTTTATAAAATGTTCCTGTATTAAGGCCTGTGATCCCCAAGCGAATTTAAACTAAACTATGCATTTTTTACAGTGCAATAGAATGACAGTGCTCCTATTTTAGAAGGCAAAGAATCAAATAAAGTCAGCATCAGCTCATAAATTGTCCAGAACATTGAAGCTGCCCCCGTGTGTTGATAGTTCTGTCTGAAAACTGTCTCAACAGATGTTCAGAGAGATGATCAAGAGAGCCGTGGACTACAAACAAAACCCCAGCGACTTCATGGATGAAGTGATGCAAGAATTAGAGGTACATCTCTCTGAATACCAAAACCCAGCCTGATCACTGATGGGCTCATCTTTTTCAGCTGGTGTAGCTTTGTACAACCCCAAGCTAAATGATCTTTCATGCTCTAAGAATTTCCATAATAGGTTTATAATCTGCCTTTGTTGTTGTGTTTAATAGAAGTGTTTCAAACACTTACTCCAAACCGGCATGATCCAAACCAGCGTATTCATGAACTCAAAGAGTATTTTCCTTTTTAATGACCCTCTTCATGTGGAACATTTTTAAAATGATTTCCCGTCTTTGTTGCTGGAATGAGTTGTCAAAGTGTTTTGGTCTGAAGCCGTTGGTATTGATTGCATTTATTTTGCTTTTTCTTGTAGAACTTTGACCTGGAGAAGAAGGAAGACAATTCAGAAGCAGATGAGGACGGATTGAAAGCAGAGAGTCCCGACCTGGACTGACCGATGTTTACAGATCCTCCAAACCCTCTTACAGTCTCATGGATAACTTTTCCTCCTCTGAGGTTGATGCTGTGAATAGATAATGCTTTTAGGTGAAATGTCAGAGATCTCACTCTCTGTGATGGACATTATCATCAGGCACATTGTTATTATATAATGCTGGTGGTCTGCTTTGTAACTCTACCACTGGAGTTCGACAGACATTCTTAAAGTCAGGTTTCCAGTCACTGCCCTCCATCTGTCCAGTGACATCGAGGAGGAAAATAAATCAGGTGGAATAAATAGGAACTGTGTTGTTTACCAGATTTGTTGGAGCATTATCATTCATACTTTAACAATATCTACTATAATAATAGTAGAAAATCCTACATTGAGACTGAATGTTTGCTTATTTTTGTGTCTTGTGATAAGAATGTGAAGCCTCGAAGAATAACTCACACTGAACAAAGAGAACGTGTGATTATGAACTGTGTTTGCTGCTGTTCTCGACGTGTGTGTAGTGTCATGTGCAGTGCCAGCGGGGAGCGGCATCTGTTGGCTGCTTTTCCTTTCATTCATTTTATGATTTAAAGTCTGTTTTCGGCGTCTTTTTAAATGAAAATTTAATGTACCATGTAACCAATTTTTTATGATGTTTTTTTTTCTCAACTTGTTGTGATCTAGCAGTGATGTACTGAGTTGTAGTCCAATTCAGCATATTATAAGTCATGTATGAGAAGCTGTACTGAACTCCTGTGAAACGCTCAGCCAGCTGTGACCTTCATGACGGATTTGAGGTGGTTACATTCATCCGTGTTAGCATAAATGTTAAATGAAGAACGTCAGAAGGTTGAGTTCAATTTAGGTCAAATTATTTCTGAATGATTGTAATACACAGAAACCATGTATATATGTGTTGATATTCTATTTATATGTGACTTTTGTGGCGTAAACTCACAATAAATCACACTGGAATGTAACCGTACTGCTGAGACACTGAATTGGCAGGAACAAGACTTTGATGCAGTTCATGTTTTAATTATAAATTTATTACATAATATAACAAACATATATCTCTGTGGTGGAGATATCCTGGGCAACATCTCAGATCTTGCCTCAACCTTCACTGTCACCCTTACTCTGTTTGCATGAAGAACACTAGGTAGCTTCTGGTTAACGTTTTATTTCGACTTGGGCTTTCCTGTATTAAAATGGAGGGTTGGGGGCGGTGGGGGTTTCTAATGCTATAAGCGCCCAGAAGTCTCTGCCTTGGAGAGAATGTCGTAGATGATTCATCTGCTCGTTGGATGCCGAGAAGGGGAAGTTCACCCGTGAGACAAGGCTGAGGCGTTGCAGTGATACATCCACCATTCTAAACTTCACAGTGCAAACAAGGAGAAAACCAACAATGAAAGAAAAAACCCTTCGATGATAAGATCACTGGTTCTGGTAGGTGGCCAGAGCCCAGTGGGTTTTTAAAAAGGTTACACTGCTCCCCCTACGCTATGTAGATTGTGCTTTGTTGATTAGAAAATAAGACAAAGATAACCCTTCACTGAACTTATTTGACCTAATGATGTGTAAGTCTGTTACACGTTGCTTTGTAGCTTCATTTTGCATCTGTGTTTGTGGTAAACTTACACAACCATCTGGACCAGGTAGTCACTACAGCATGTTTGTTCTAACCAGGCCAGCCTGTGTGAGACTATACACGTTCACCTCTTTAGTGTTTGTATTTATATGGGAACAGTAGGCCAAGCTGCATAATATCCTTCATCACAGTAAAATCAAGCAATTGTGATACTTTGTCTCAAAATTTAAATAGAAATGTTAATGCAAAGCTCACAGGTAGATATACACAGGCTATATATGTATATATATGTGTGTGTGTGTATATATATATACACACACACACATATATATGTATGTATATATATGTGTATATATATATAGATATATATATATATATATATATATATATATATATATATATATATATATATATATATATATATATATAGCCTGCATCTTTACAAAATAATAACAATGACTGCATTTCCACCTGTAGGAAATACAGAAGGATCTCACAACAAATGTCTGTAGTTCTCAAGATTTCCAGGAGATGGCACCATATTATTGAGTCTAACAGCTCAAGAATGCTGTAACTAAGATAGTCCTAAAGCAAAGACAAATATACAGTTAAAAGTTAAGTTATTTTTTGGCACATTTTTCCTTTGTGTTGTTTGTTCCTCACTGGATCACCTCATATAGCATATCCAAAACTCAGAAACTGAAGGTCTGAAAAAGGAAAAAGGAGTGCTGCCAGACAGAGTGGAGGGTAAGGAGCGCAGATGCCATCTGGGAATGGGAGTACAAAACAGTGACACTGTATAAGCCGTACCTACACAGTTACAAGGTGAGTCATAGTCGTCTTGCTTTATAAAATGTGACGATGGTTTCGTTCCATACCCTGTGGTACTCTCTCCTCTCTCTTCCTGTTTGTCTCTCCCTCTCGGGGCAGAGCAGTCCACTTTTTCGACGGCGTCACCCGATACAAAACCTAAAATGCAGAACAATGATCTGGAATAGAAGATGAATGTATGTGTGCATTTTTCTGTTTGTTTGTGTGTGTGTGTGTATGTTATTTCGTGTTTGTGTTTGTGTGTGTGTGACACAGCCACTGCCGGGAATCTCTGATGGTAATACAGTAAGGCTATAGTGGACTAACTCTAAAGATGTAACAATCAACCACACGCTCTCTCAGTCACATGTATTCTCACACAAAAATGCAAACAAACGAGCACTTGCATACATACGCACACAGTCACACACACACACACGGTGAAGAGGAACAATCACACAGAGAGATTCAGGGAATCCAGATGCACACATGCGCTTGGACGTTGGGTGGCTTTTATGTTAGCACCTTGTCACCTTGTTTTGTGCAAATCATCCCCTAGTTCATAGTTCAGAGTTCAAAAGTTCAAGAGTTCATAGAAAGAATAAAATCTGCTCACCTTTTTCACAGGTGGTTAACTATGCATATATGCCAAACATTCATATATAGATCTATATACTTTTTGTTTTTCAAAAATTTATATGAAATCTATCATATATACATTGCTTGTGATTTAAAAAAAAAAGCAAATATTTGTAATCTGTTCATTTTTACAAGTGTAAGTACGTTTAGAATGGACAGAATAGTAATTTTTTTTCTCTTTTTTTCTGTCACTCTAAAATTCAAATGAGTGAAAGTATCATTTAAGTATCATGTTCCACACGCTACAAAATCTACCCACAGTGTCCGAGGGTAACAAAATCAACAAAGAGAGAAGGAAAAAAAAAAAAGATAAAGAAAAAAAAGAATAGAAACCAAAAAGTCCAAAATGAGTCTGAGGACATACTGTAACAACTGGAGTCAGAAGTAAAATAAATCAGTGAGGTCACAGTGAGGCAGTGAGTGCTATTCCTACAACCCAGATACAACGTTTTAAATTCACCACCCGCTTTTACAAACTCTTAGCAAAAAAAGAACAAAAAAGAAAGAAGATGCACACAACTTCTCGCCAGGTGAAAGTGCCTTGGCGTTCCGACTGGATGCTGCTGATGTGCGGAGGTTTTTAGTGGTAATAGAGATTACCTGGACTCTTATTTGAGAAAAAGCTATGAATAAAATGCTTTTTTTGTTGCGTGAATAAAACTCACTGTTTCTCACTGCCAGCAGAAGCTACTCATGAGTACAATTGTAGATTTTGTATTGGTAAAGTAAAATTCAGTTGTGTTTAGTTTTTACAACCTGGGTCTTCGTCTAAGAGCTCTGGCTGCCACCGTTTATGATAATATTTTACTCACTAAGTAAACTGTAGAGAAACAGCGAAGCAGCGACGTTGCAAAGACACAGCCAGGTTGTAAATTATTGAATTTTCTTTAAGACCTTACAGAGGCTTTCCCATCCCCACAACCTGATAAACTACACGCACATTTCCTGAAGTGGCATTTTAAGAGGGCACATCATTTATGCTTCGCTCATAAAAGCCCTTGTATGACAAATCTTTGTTGGTTATCGGCCAGGTAAAAAGTCTGGTCTGAGAAGCATCATCAGGGGTCACAGGGATGGAAATTTTACTAGCCCTCTAGCATTGTTCAGACTGCGGTGGTATTAAATTGTCCTCATAGGTAAGAATTTTGATGGATGGTATTGAAACAACAGCCAACAACCTCTCCATGCTAGTGCCCCAAACTTCCATCCCTGAGTGATCTGCAGGCAAAAGATGAAGAGCCCCGTTTACCAATTAGCTGTCTCAGTACGCGGTCCTTACTGTGTGTCGTCGTGGAAAGAGTCTGAACCACGTCAGTGAGGTCTGTAGCTGAAGCAGTAGGGATGGGTGTCAACTGGGGTCTCAGCCTCACATTATGGGATGCCCTTTAGTATGAAGGAAGACCGTAAGAAAAACAAAAACAAACAACAAACTGTCCAACACGTGATGCAACTCGTCATGCTACGGTTCAAGAAAGGGTGACCATAAGGAAAGTTGTATACCTATGACAAAAATTTCACTTCCATATCTATATACGTCTTTTAATTTTCAAATATATATATATATTATATATATATATATATAATTGGTAGAAATGAGTAAACTATTGGTGGAATAAATTTTAAAGATTTCTCTCTGCCTTCTATACTAAAAACCAAAAACAGGCGCAGATTAGTTTATTATATTTCATCTTTGCAACATTGTCTTTTCTTCTGAAAGCTATATTTAGATACATATATATCATATTATATAATACCTATATATAATATTCCCTTTGGAAAACCAAAAAATTGATTATGAAAAAAGCCACGAGTGTTGGTTAAACATTCTCCAAATATAATAGATAGCACAGTCTGGGTACCAAGGCGGAGGGGTTTCTCCTGTGGTTTACTGTGGAGCTCCACCTCTGGGCTTTAAAGTCTTCGGTTTAAAAACAACAGCAGGTATAGAGCAGACACGCCGTTTCAGAGCTGTGTCAGCACTATGTCCATAGTCCTGTGTCCATCGTTGTTGATCTCTGTATAAATATTTTGAAAGGCAACTGAGCTTTCTGTTTGGAAAGGAAAAGTTCTTCCTCCTCCTCCTTTACTCAAACTGCAAAAGGCTTCCAGAGGCCTAATAGATGGAGGGATAGAGGTAGAGAGGAGAGGAGGGAATAGTGAGAGAGAGCATGTGGGTGTTACTAAGGGAACAACTGAAGCGTTCACAAATCAAATGTTTTAATTGGAGCTCATGCGATTCTCCACTGCAAAGAAAGACCAAAGCCCATTTTGAAGTCCGATCTAATTGGCTGCAGGCAAGGAGGTGGGCTGACACTTTGGGCCGAGTCGAGGGGGATGAATGTATTGACTCCTCCTCTTCAGTGCAGTGCCAAGTGCAGGGTAATAATGCAGAACGGGAACGCGATGTGTCGCTAAGGACAACAGGTAAACATTTGTGATGCCGAACATAAAAAGCAGCCAGAGTAAAAGAAGAGCGGTTCCTGTCTTTTCTCTTTCATCAACTCCATGTCTTGCCCGTTCTTTATCTTTCTATCCATCTGTTGCTGTGTCTCAGGGCAGGGGTCAGCTCTCTAGCAGCAGTTTTAGTGCTCGTTCAATGTTCATGCGGTGTCCGACTCGCGTCACTCCCAGCTCTGCAAAGTCATCCTTGGTTAGAGCTGGGAGGTGGGAGCCTTCGATCTCATGTTCCTGAAACCCTGCTCGGTGCTCCCCCAGGTTGATGCTCTCCAGCCAGTCTCCGACGTCGTATTTATTCCAGAGGTGGAGGGGCTTCTGGTGGAAGGGCCGTAGGGCTAAAAGTGGTGACCCCAGCCCAGGGGAATGGGAAGGTGACGGTGACGGGGAGCGAGAGCGGGAACGGGCGCTGGAGCTCCTCATTACAAAGCGGACTTCTTTAGGCTCCTGGGGTAGGCTGAGGCTGGAGGATTTGAGGATGGTTTGTGGTGGTGTAGTTGGCGAGGTCGGTAGGCCGTAGCTTGAGAATCGTCCGAGAGGGTCGCCCCGATCAGGTGAGCCTGAACCTGGGCTTTGGGTGCGTCGTGTGACGGGGTAACGGCTGCCAGGGCGGATTGTGAATGTAGTGCCATAACTTCTCTGAGAAATGGTGTGGAGCTCGCCTAGGCTGCTGAAAAGTCTGGTGGAGACAGAGAGAGGGTTTCAAGAGTGTTAACAGACAACATGAAGGTGAAAAAAGCGAAAATAAAGAAGAAGAAAGGGAGAACAAGCTTTGGGTTAAACAGTATGTATAAACTGCGGTAAGTTTTTATTAGTGTAGGCTAGAAGTTAATGACTGTTAGACAGAGCAAGCTCGTCTCATATCACAACATCATCAAAACGGCAAGATAACACTTTTCTGAGATCAGCTTTGGAGAACAGACTTTGCTATTCAATCACAAGACATAATGTACGACTCACTACACTATTTCATTTGAGGATAAGGTGACCCTACTTTTACTGACATTCATACTACTCCCATTTCTTTTCACCAATACTAAAAGTATTTTTGTTCTGATGAATTTAATGGTAAGCTACTTCCTGTTTAGAGCATACTGTGAGCTTCCCTGAAGTGACTGTGACCCTCATACAGCATAAGGCTGAGAATTACAGTAGAATTTCAGTGTCAAGCAGATAGTGTTTAACACTGAAACTGCAGATAACCTGTAATAACCTGAAAGCACTGAAAGTCCTATCTTAAAGGAAACATATTATGCTATTTGGGCCTTTTTCTCGTCCCTTATTGTGTCACATAGCTTTTTGTGCATGAAAAACCTCTGCAAAGTTACAAGTCCATATGCCAAAGTGTTTCTCTCCTACACAAAACAATTCTCCTGAAATGTCTGACACTCCTTTTTTTTTAGTTCCAACTTTATTTCTGTAACTTATCTACATCTCTATGTAACACAGCACCACCTCCAGCTAGGTGACCTAAGTGAATGTCCCACCCACCTCACTGTCTGCTGTTGTTTTATAAAGATGAGAACAGTACAGGCAAGTAGGACAGCTTTTACTGGATATTGTAACAAAGGACGACAGCATTTCAACATTTGTCAGTGGGAAACTGGACAGATCTAAAGAGACCATGGACACTAGATAGTCAAGAGCTTAGCATGAGAGCTGCTCTGTTGTCTGCATGAATCAACACAAAAGTCCACATCTATGGATTAACTTTATTTTGGATAGAAACGTGACAGGAGTGTCCCTACATCGACTGGAAAACAATTTAATGGTCTGTGGTTTTTACTAACATACTGCTCTGGTAACTTCACAAGCTCAAGGACGTCTGAATTTTACCATGGACCACATTAACAAGGAGCTAAAAAAACGACTTTCAAACACAAGGAGAATAGTGGTGGCGCACCACTGGACAGTATGAGAACACTGAAGCACATGAACCTATAATAGTAGACACAGAGAGAAATATGACCCTGAAAATGAGCATAATATGTCTCCTTTAATATGAAACAACCAGAGTACAAAAACACATACATTCACCCACATGTATACACAGCAGGCAGACCTTCAGTGAGAATACAAATTCTGTATTTGGTTTTCAGTTTTGCTTTGCGAAGTACCTATAAATGTCCTTTTTATGACGAAAGAATTATAATGTATAGAGAATACAATGGTGAAATTTATCATGTCTTTAAACCACTATTAAAGGCTTGACGTTTACGGTTGAGCTCATTTTAACTACTTTATACTCTGTTGGGTAGTTTAATCTATAGCATTTAGCTACGTGACAATGCATTCTACAGCTAATCCCACAAGAGTTCAAATAGTTTATTTAGCTTAAGATGTGAAATACATTATCTCAACATATAAAGGAACACTTGATCCTCCAGTTCATCAGGACATTTCTAAATCCACATATTTGGAGATAAATGTTTTTCACTGACAGGAAAGATGTGAAAAGTTGTAATCCGAAATGTAACTTGTAGTTAGTTACATTTTACCACCCCCTAATTCACCATTTTACTAGATTTAAAGGACACCTATTATGCTTTTACTTTCTTTCCTTTCCTTCTGTGTTTCATATCTGGTCTTGTGCATGTAAAACATTTTGAAAGTTAAAAAGGTCAAAGTCCGCACCAACAGTAGCTCCTCTGTGAGTCACACACATTTGCATAATCTATGCCTCAAGGCCAGTTTGGAATGGAAATATTTTGCACAACTGTACTGCTGTTGTTAGGTATGTTGGGTCAGGCATGTGTGAGCTGCCCAATCAGAAGGAGAGTGGGTATTCAGGAGGGGCCTTAAAGAGACAGGAGCTAAAACAAAGTGCTTCAGACAGGAGGGGGAATACAGAACTGCAGAATTAGACAGTATGAGAAAACTGATGTATTTTTTTTTTAAGCATTAGGCATGAAAACCTTTTCTAGAGGTAACCCAAAATGAAATGATGACCCTGAAAATTAGCATAATATGTCTCCTTTAATATTTAATTACCTCTGAGGTGCAGCTTACACTGAATTCAAGTAAGTCTACCATTTAGAAAATGACACCAACCAACCCAATCTTACCAACAACAGTCACTCCAGTTTTATTTCCCAGGTACAAAAGCTGCTGGTTTACCTACTCTCCCCTCCTCTTTTTTTTTTTTTTACATCTGACCCTCAATAAAAAAATAATAGAGCCATAACATGAAATTGTGAAACAGTCTACATGTGTCTGCTGAGCCATTAGTATACTACAGATCTAATGGAGGAGAAGATGGTCAGAAAGGAGAAGAGGGATGGAGAAGAGGTTATGGCTACATGAGAGTGTGATCTAGCTTGGTGCAAGCAGGGAGAAGCAGAAAGAAGAGGCCTAAATGTGTTGAAGTGTTATACTCATGCATGTAGGTGAGTGTCTTATGTACAGGTGTGGCACGTGTTTTCTCTCTACTGTGTTTGACTACTTTGATGTGGGTGAGATTAGGACTAAAGAGTGTAATGGGAACAAAAGGAAGCTAGGCAGCGCACAGGCTGAAAAAATGATCAGACTACAGGGAGCCGACGGATATGAGATGAGCTCCATGCGCACTTACACAGTCGTCCTGCCCTCCTGGGCGCACAGTCAGTTCTAGACCAATCAGATCAGAGCAGCAGGGCGGAGCATGCAAGGTGAGCAGAGAGAGAGCAATGGGAGAGAATGTTAGCATCACTCCATGAGACGCAGCCTGCCGACCAGACTCATACTCTGCTTCAGCCAACTCTGCTGTCTTTGACATGTGTGTGACTGTGAGTACATGTGTGCGATCATATATTTATGTGTATGTGTGTGTTTGTGTGTCTGTGTTGGTGGTATTGATGTATGGGCATGCCAAAGACAGCAGAGCAGGCTTCAGCACTGGAAGGTCTGACCCATTGGCTTCATGAGAGAGAAATGAGCACACTATTCACATATCAAACACTGCACGAACAAAGAAAAACCAACAAACAAATAAATGAACAAATAAAAGGCAGGCACATGTTCCTTGACTTTTGACGTTGCTCTAGAACTTATTTTTAAGGATGTTGACTAAAAGAAATGCTTCTTGTTTTGCAGACATACATGTATTTATATTTTTTGCTGGTAATAGTTGTAGCAGAGACATAAATGTTTATTAAAGAAATACAAATTGCAAAATGTTCTGTTTTGCTTTAGTGTGGTTTAAGAAACCTACAGTATCCAATATGCAAGTCAGTCAAGGACCATGGCCGTCTTTAACACAATCACTGAAAAACAAAAACAAAGTTATGCAAATTACATAAACAGAGAAGAACAGAAAACCAAAGAGCACAACTGAAATAAAACGAGAACCACGGGTGTCTAAATCACCTAAAGCTATGACACACAGCATGTGAACGAAGTGGATACGAGAGAGACAAAATACAGCAGCTTGTATGGTTTTTGAAGGGGTTTAAATGGGGCACACAGTGGATGGTGGGTAAGTGATGGAGTCACATTACAATTAAGGGTGCTGGGATGCCTATGCTTTATGTGAAATGCTCCAGTAGGTGAGGAGAAACAGATGCAGAGGCTGAGACAGAGAGACACAGACAGAGAGAGAGAGAGAAATAATGGTGTGCATGATCATCTTTGTCACAGCCAAGGGCAATCAACTGCCAAGATGGAAACGGTGGGGATGATTTTGATTGCATCTTAGGAAGGGAATGAGCCCCATCAGGAGTGAGTAATACATGATATGTTGTATTTGATATCATGGTCACCTTATCCATCCAGGTATCATGATGCTGTTGAGGCTACAGATCAATGATTGATGGCTGAATTTGGCTCAATGTAACTTCATATTTAATTTTTTGGTCACCAGGGCAATGTATTGTCTTAAGCAACAGGAATGAATGAGCTTTTCAACCCAAACTATTTTGGTAACAGATTACTAATAATAGTACAACACTGGTAAAAGGATGGGACTGCAAAACATGCTCATGAGGCTTTTACAGTACAGAAAAGATTATGCTTACACAATTCCTGCATCCAAGATGTCCGAAGCAACAACAAGAAGTAGCAGCAGACTTCTGTTGACACCAAACTACACTGGTCACTCCCATGCAGAGGACAACAGTTATGGTTACAAAATTCTGCCTTAAGGGCCAAGAACTAGTAGCCTTATACTGATCAGTTCTAGAGAGACTTTACATTCTTTTTCCGATATAGCTATGAAGCAAATTTAGTTGACAGCCAGATGGAAACTGCCTGAAAATGTGAAGCACAATGTTTCAGCTGTGTGGAGTCTATTCTTACATTTTTTCAATCTTACATTTTCTATTTGTGAAGTTCAACTCCTCTTAGTCAGCAGTGAAGTACGGCAAATATGAAAGGTATTTTTTACACCCTCCTTATTCACATGAAAAGAAATGAGGATGAGAGAAGAGGAAAGGAGAGGAACAAGGCTATAAAAACCAACTGCATCTGGAGAGAGCCTACAAACTCCTCTTTGAAGCTCTTAGAAAGCTACATTCTGATAAATTACTGCATATGAATGACTCTCCCGAACAGATAATTAAAATTAACATCAATTAGAGTCAATTTCATGGCTGAGTAAAACTACAATGGACAAAATATGACTGAATTTGTTCTTCAAATGTCAATTTCCAACCTGCCAAGCTATAAAAAACACAACCTGTGGAAAAACTCTAATCCAAAACCTCAGTAGATAAAAGGAGCAGACGCCTTCATTTATTTGACAGTAACTCGATATGGAAGCTCAGAACTTTTGACAAGGTAGGGACCTTATCTTATCACTCAAATTGATACTAATGGCAAGATCATGAGGGGATGGTTTTAACATGACACACCATTATAGTTCAGTTATGTTCAAATGCTTTTTAAAATACATCCTTAAATCTTTGAGGTTATCACTGATATTTCAGCAGGATGGGGGACGGCGATAAGAAAGAAAGCAACAGTTTCTGGTCTTATCAAATTCATATCAGTGATGGCTGCAAAGAGCTGTGGATGTAAGGATGTATTATGCATTATTTGAACAAGGACTCTGGGAAAAGCTCAAGAAAAAGTTGGAAGGGAAGCTATTAGCAGGGGTCACAGGTTTGAGCCCAAAGGTGAGAGTGTGTGTGACATGAGGAGAGGCTTTAAGAAGTGCATGCCTCCAAGCCCTGTTACCTTGTTTGCACCAACAGACAGTCCACCTCACACACACCACACACACACACACACACACACAGACACACGCACACACACACACACACACACACACACACCCACACCCACACACACACAAACTGTGTAACACTAACATATTGACTAGTACTGTCTATTTCCTTAAACTCAGTACTACAACCAAATATTTTATATTCTTTTTTGGATACGTTTTATTCTGAAAGTGAGAAATCAGGTGATGCAAACAAGGTAACATAATATTTAAAAGAAAAATACAAGAAACAAAATGTATAAAAGGGTTGTTCTCTCTAAATAGGATTAGTTGAAAGGGTTGTTAGGGGAAAAAATATATATTGAAAAAAAACTTAAGTTTACCCTAGGGGCTATAACCTTAAGGTTTACTCTCTTCGGTGTCCTCATATCTGCAGAAATATAAAGGACTTCAGTGTTGTTTCAGGTATGGTGTGAAAAATAAGAAACCCACAGATAATAGTTGAAAAACAGTGCTGCTTCACATTACCGTGGTGTCACTGTGTGAGAATCAAGTCTGATTATGCCTCTTTCTATACTGATGGTCGAACATTGTGTACCACCAATAGAGAGGAATTGCACAAAAGTTGTAACAATGTTATCACACTATATCAGGGAAGCTAATGCTAGCAATACTGGTGACTTTGGCTATTATTATGACTTACCATCAAAGTGGACTGGCTTAAATATGGATACATTTGCATATTATTTAAATATGAGTAACAACATCATTCACAGAAATAAAACTAAAAGCAGCTGTCTTTGACTCAGCCTCTCTATCCAGAGAAATGCTACGAGATTACAGATTCCTAATTAGGACTGGGCGATTCACTGAACTCCGTTAGAAACAGGTGATCTGCGACGAAATACAGTGCGAGGCCCAGTTGCTGGACGAGAGGTTTATGCACGTAACTCTGTTTACTTTCGATCAAAACGAAACTTAGCAATTTCAGACACAGACCGTAGAACCTCCATATCCCTACACATTAGCGCAACGGCCCAGTTGCGCTAATGTGTAGGGATACGGAGGTTTTACGGATGAGAAAATGTAGTGCCAAAAGAAAGGGCGGTCTGACGGCGAGGTAAAGTGGTGTGAATTTTTCATATACAACGTACACTTGCAATAATATAGATTTTTTTAAGGGGGGCCTTGTTTTAGGTGGTTAAAATTCGCTTTGCATCTTGACTCCGTTCACTGCAGTGCAAAGCTGAGCATCTGGGCTGGAGCGGCTCTCTGCTCCTCCAAACTGAGGCTGCGCTGATCAGTAGGGAAAAGACCGACTATGTACTTCATATGACCACACTTCAAAAAACCCGGACTATCTATCTTAACTATTGTCAAGCAGCAATGTCAGCTTCTACACTATTTTGTCTCATGTCTTAGATTCTGAAATCTTGAAAATGATTTTTTTTTTTAAATCACCTGTAGTCACCATTTAAAGGGTTATTTTTCAATTTTTTCTTATTTCAAATGGGTAAAAAAAATAAAAAAATAAAAAATTATCGATATCGACTGATATGAAACACTTATATCGTGATACATTTTTCCGCCATATCACCCAGCCCTATTCCTAATCATCGTCTGTAATATATTTTTGATGTTATAATAAGTGCTAGCCTCTGTGTTTGCAATCTCTCTTCCAGTGGGCTTGTCATTTGCAAGAACCAAGAGGGATTATCCCTTGTAGACATAAAAAAGTATTTCAATAAAGAGTAATATAAAATGGTGATTAACAAGAGAGAATAATTAAACTCTAACAAGTCTACCAAGTATGAAATCTTTATCAATTTAAGACCCTTCTCTCTGAGGCTGTGCACTGGAATTGCCTCAGTTTATTTGCTCTGATGTCTTAGATGAGTAAAAGATATGAATTAGACTTGAAATAATTATTTTCTTATTTAGCCATTTGCTCTGTCACTCAGTGTTAAATACAGTTTTGGAGTACATTTTGCTAGGTTTTCCCTTACCTGGCACCTGCCACAGGTGACTTCCTGCCAGGGTCAAGTGATGCTCCCAGTGGTTCCTCTCCCAACGACCTTGTGTCTTTATTTAGCTGCTGTAGTCGGGAGCTGAGCTCCCCCATAACAGATGGTTTTGCTCCCTCATCTGCACCCAGCCCCAGTCCCAGCCCACCAAGATTGCCCAAACTCCCAATACCTAGCCCCACCCCTGGCCCACGAGGCTCCACTGGGTCCCCCCACAGCTTGGACCTGCGCTGGAAGAGGTAGCGCGGCTTGGTGGGGGCTAGTCCAGTCACTGAGGCTGAACCACCTGGGGGCAGCCCAGCACCCCCAGCTGCAGCAGCAGCCAGGGCAGCAGCCTGTTGCTGTGATAGCAGCTCGCTGTCAGAGCTCTGCTTCAGAAGAGGGTCCCTGAAGGTGACGGGGCCTTTACTGCCTCCTATCTGGGACTTGAGTCTGGGCTTGGGAGGCACTGGCGGCTTGTCGAGCACAAAAGTCTGCCCGTCGGCATAGGAGGTGTGCGTGGTATGTGTGTCGGCAGGCTCGCCGCTTTCTGAGGACAACGTGGACATGCTGGAAACCGTAGAGACGGTGCTGGTGGTTTCAAGATGGTGGTCTCGCTCTCTCTCACTTGAGCTGCGTGTGTCAGCCTCCTCCACGCCTGAGTCAGCCGCAGAGCCAGACTCGCCCACTGGTGGGGGCTCCAGAGGATCAGAGGGCTTCCCTGAGACAGCTGCTGCATTGGGTGGAGGTGGGGGCTGGGGAGGCTGAGGCTGCGTGGGGGTCACAGTTGGGGTTTTTGGGGTTAAGGGAGTGTGTGGTATTGGTGTTGTAGGAGTGGTGGGAGAGGAGGCAGGTTTAGTTGAGGACACTGGCATCCCCTGTGCCTGTGCCAGCAGCCCATTAGCAAACTCATCTGGTGGTGGTACAACTCCAATCTTGCGTAGTTCCTCTCTTGTTTCCTCGTCACTGGAAGTCAACATTGCAGGGGGCAGGGTTACTGTGTACGGATCAACATCCTCCTCTGAGCTTCCCTGAGCCAGGCTCTTCTCTTGGGCTGGACTTGCAGGACGCTGAGTTTGAGGCTGGGCCTGGGGCTGGGAGGTTGTGGGACTCGGGGATTTAGCGCGTGGGCTTGGAGATTTGCTGGGCTCCGTGGACTTTGGGGCAGGTGCCTGTTCTAGTTCTGAACCCACCCCGACAGCCTGGCCGTTACTGGTAGCATGGACCATGATAAGACCTGCTGTCTTCTGCTGCGACGTATCCATAATACTGATCAACATACTTTTTTTATCCTCCAGTCTCTTCTCCTCCTTCCTTTCCTCTACTCTGGCCTCCATCTCCTGTCGGAATGATACAGGTGATGGTGATGTGGCCCACTGTGGTTTTGTGGGCTGGGGAACTAAAATTGACGCCAGGGAGGATCCAACTCCATGCCCCACTGCCTTGGCGCTTTTAGGCGAAAAAGGAGGAGTTGTGGATGCCCCTTCCCCATGTGGAGACTCTTTGGTCTGAGGGTCGATGAACATTACGCCCTGGCCTATCCGCTCCTGTTTAGTCCTAGGCTCTGGGCTGCTAGTAGGGGACTGGCTCTGGGAGGTCAGTGCCCTCTCCCTTGCGGCCAGCGCAAGAGCCAGTGGAGAGTTGGGGTCAAGGGGCTTTCCTGTGAGCGGATGGATAAAGGTGGTCCCACTGGGTGAGGGGCTCAGGGCCAAGGCAGGGGGGGGTAGCTGTCCCAGCTCTCGGGTGAGCATCCGTTCATCGATGGAGTGAGACTGAGTCAGAGACGGGGCGTCTGAGCTGGTGGTGGATGCCCCCTCCATGGTCCCAACAGAAAGGAAGACAGTGGATTTCCTCCGTTCTTCTAGGCGACGTTCCCGATCTTTCACTGCTCCAGCAATTGCAGCAGCGAAGGGGCCCTTACCCTGAAACATCATTTCTCCCTGGGCACGCAAACGTTCTCGCTCAGCCATCAGCTGCTGCTGGTAGTAGTCTGCACGGCTGGTGTGTGTGTGCCCATGGGCGTGTGGGTGTCGTCCTGAGGGTGAGCTCTCTCGGGAGTGGGCAGCAGCTAAGGCTATACTAGCTTTTTCTTGTGCATCTTCCACCTGCAGTAGGACAAAGAAACAATCAACCAAATGTGTCAAAATCAAAGGGACAGGGACAGAAGACCAAAAGACCATCCTTAACATGTATCCTACCTGTAGTTGTTTCACCAGGGGACTTTTCTTCCTCTGGGGCTTGGTGGGCGTGTATAATCCAATGCTAAATTGACCCACATTAGCGTAAGGGTTGTCAATAACCCGACCCTTCCTTTTAATTCGCTCAGGTGGAGTAGCAGCAGAAGGACGAGGAATTTCTGTAGGCTCTACAGGTAGATGGGAGGAGTCCTGGAGAATGATCATGGAGCGGGCTTTCTTCTGTCTCTCGATCTGCGTGGCCTGCCGCTGAGCGGCCTCATAAGGCAAATCCAAGGAGGAGGGCTTGAAGCTGGAGCGTCCTCCGGGCTCATGGCCCTGACTCTGGGTCCTAGATGGGGGAGGAGGGGGGCAGAAGGCTGGGGGAGGACCAGTGTCTAGGTAGTAGGGAGGAGGAGGAGGTGCCATTTGAGGAGGCGGAGGGATAGGATGGGGTTGTGAGTGGTCTCGGAGGCTGTCTGTCATAGAGGAACTGCGGGGAAATCTGTGCTCGCCTGCTAGGGCAGACAGCCGATCCTCCTCAGTGGCACCTGATGAGGAAGGGGAGAGCACAGATCATCTGGTGACAGGGAGTAAGCTCATGAAAAAGGACCATTTTAAAGCAGCCTAGCAGGTTCTCAGCTGCTTCATGAAAAATACACTGTAATGCATCCATCTGTAAATCTGTTAACTCACACAGTTAATAATGTATCAGGTGTCTCAAGGGCAGCTGTGCAATATTTAAATAAAACCTGTAACTTTAACTATTTTTGAGTAATTTTACAATTAATTCAATAGTCATTATAATGGGTGTGCTTTAAACAGGAGACGTGTTTAATAATAAAGACTATGAATAATTAATGCGTGTATCTACTTTTTAATTAGGTTCTGTACTTGCACATCTGCTCTGCAAATCTGTTTCTGGGAATATCCAATGAGCACATTTGCACATTTTGAACATGTAATACATTGTCAGTATGTATTAGTATGTAACTGTATGTATGTAACTGTATGTATGTAAATTAAACATGTAACTGTTTTGTTAAAGGTCCCATATTGTAGAAAGTTTAAAGATGTAGAAAGAGAATTCCGTGTCAGTGTACGAGAAATGAACTTAAGGCTTTAAATGAGCCTTTAGAAGGCGGTGATGTCACAACCATACATTCGCCCTCAGTAAAGCCGTCAGCTTGACCGTGGTTATAAAAACAGGGCAGAGCTGATACAGAATCCCAGGTTTTTTTGAACAATTAGTCAGATGTACTGTACAACAAACAAAACAATGAAATGTCGTGAAAGCTCATGTCTTAAAGTGACATGCATGCTCTGAAATGTTTTTGCCATGCAGCAGTTAAAATTGCACAAGCGCTGCACAAAACTCTGAACAATGATGCCAAGCCAGAAAAACCTGAACCAGAGACAGTAACACTTGGATGCATTATGCTGCCTGCTAAACCTTTGTCGAAATTGTCTGACTTGGATGATGATCAAAAACTAGCAAGCTGACAACTAACACATCCAAACATGAACCAATTGAGACAACGCAAGACATATACCTTAGCAAGCCAGATAATATTACTCACTATTCAATAGGAACAAGTCCAGTTCTGCGACTGTCTAAAGTCTTTTACTTAGCGAAGCTGTGGCCAACAACTGAAAGCCAATCTGAAATGTACTCTTGTCTCTTGCTCAGTCACTGTGTCTTTCTCTGTTCTTAGCTTCGTCCATCAGTGTCTTCTTAGGTCTCTTCGCCTCTGTCATGATTTCCATAGAGGCTGCTGAGCCTGGTCCACTGCCCACTCACTCAGCTCTAGTTCAGCTGAGCATTTCCGCCCCTGACCTGTAAACCTCCTCCTCCAAGCGGTTCAAAAGTGCTGGTATAGTTGTCTAAACACCAACAGTCCCTGTACTCCAAGCAGAGACAGCTACCAGAGCTAACATGTAGCTACAGTGTGCACTCGTTACCGATTGCTTCAAGGAATCAGGCAGCCAGAGGACAATATTTTCTCCACCGAATATGATCCAGATTCACTGACAGCTAGTGCTGTGTGTGATGTACTGCCATAAAGCGTTATGCACTGTGATGCCACCTGCTCATTGCATAGCACAGAAACAAGCAAAATAGTGGGGTGAAGTGTTTGAGACAGGGACCAGCCACCCAGTTACAAGACACTAACAAAAAATTGGACTTTGAAGCTGTTATATTAAGGTAAAATAGTTACGTAACGTTTCTTAAACAGACACTAAAACGGAGCATTCAGACAGAGAGTGAATAGAGGTGCTGCAGCAATGGACAGTATGAGAAAAATAATGTGTTTGTTGAAGGTTAAAGCATGTAAACATTATCTAGTAGTCACCCAAAATGATGAACCTGAACATGAGCATAATATGGGACCTTTAAATGTTTGAAATGGCAAATCATTTCTTGCCAGTAGGAACTTGAGCTTCATCCTCAGTTCTTTATATTTGTTGCATTGCTCTCTAGATGCTACTCTTTGTGGGGGTTGTAATGCAATTACTTCCTTCCTCTCCACATGTCATTATATGACCTATAAGCAAACTGTACATAAATACACTATCATTCACCTGATTTGAATATGTACAGGATGGGTGATTGTTTTACCAAAAGACTTGGTCCTGGACATCCCCTTTGGTAGTGGTATGTGACCTCTCTCAATGCCTGGGTGAAGACCTCCATGTAGAGTCATTCCTTGTCTCTCAAACAGTGACTGCAGCAGAACAAAACAAAGAAAAGTTTCAAACTGTAATATCAAGAATGAAGCAGCACAAAGCAGTGCATGCTTACGTGTGAGCAGTGGTGGTACTGCTGTGTTGTCCAGGTGTTTTCTAAGTATGTTGTGATAGACTGAGTTGAATGCATGCCAACAGAGAGGCATATGCAATCTGCTAGTGTGCTGTGTGTAGGTGCACTCACGCTGATCTCTGCTGGTGTTATTCTCCTGCTGGTGGGCCGTTGTTTGACAGTGGCTGCTCTATAATCTGCCTCCGAGGGCTGAGAACGTAACATAGACTCCTGGGATGCCAACATCTCATCTAGTCTCTCTGTTGAGGAGGAAATGAGCCAGAACTAAATACTGAGACATAAGACCAGGGAAACGCTGTGTCATCATATCAGGCATTGCTAACACGAGAGAGAATACAAACTGAGATTAAAAAAGCTTCTCCAAAATGTAGCTATAGAAAATGCGAGGGCAGGCACTGTGGTATCGCACAAAATCATTGCACTATCTCAATACAAGCTTGCTGTGTTTCCTTGTTGACCACTAGGGAGTGAGCACTAAGGGCGGAAGGAGACAGAGAGAGATATAAAAAAGGAGTGGGGAAAAGAGAGTCCATATATTTCAAGAGTTCTGCTCTTCTGATCTAAATCAACACTGCTTAAATTTACAGCAGTGATCAATCATCTTAATGATGTTTAGAGAGGTGTCAATTTCAGACTCACCTCCTCTTCTTCTCCGAGCAGAAGCTTGGTGGGAAAAAGATTGCGTCAGCAGAGGAGGGAAAATGACAAGAACAAGCCAACAGAAGAAGTGACTATTCTAAAAGTTAGGAGACACCAAGTTTTAATGACAAAGGGAAGGCAGAAATGTGACAGAAACGGAAGAAGAGAGTAAGGACTCTGCATGCCAGCTCTCTGGCACTCACCCAGTTCTTCTAGCTCAGCGGTCATGGACTTAGAGCGCAGTGTCAGGGTGGTACTGGGAGCTCTCTTGGGTGGTGGGGGAGCTGTGGAGAAAAGGCATGGTGTTGAGGATGAAGTTGAGGGGGCTGAAAATCCTTTGGTTTTGCGGCTCAGAGCTCTCCTGGCATCGCCCAGACGGCCAGTCCATCCTGTCTTCACTTTGATCTTTTCAAATTCAGATGGACCGGACCCCTCGCACTTAGTCAGGACCTTGTTCAGGCTCCGGTTTGAGCCCAACTTCTTCATTTTATGTCCGATGGCTTGAAAAATGTGTCTGTTTCCAAAACTTTCAGTTTTTCAGTCTTTGCGCTGCAAGAATTCCTCTCTGTTGAGGAGCCCAGAGGCAGTAAATGTGTAGCTCAGTCCTCTTTGTGACATTCCTACCTCTCTGAAACCTCCCATTACACACCGAACAATAGAATTTGTCTACCACAATAGGCAGAATGAGGAAAATAAGTGTGGCAAGGAGAGGAAGAAGGTCATCCATCTTACTTTTAATATGCTGCCTGTCTGGAATTTAGCAGGTGTGCATCAGACAGAAACGCACAGCCAGCTTATATACACATGCATATCCTCCCACATGCGGAACCACATGCAGATATGCAGACAAAACTCCCTGAGGGAGGACATAATGACATGTGGGCTGGCAGACGAGATGACAATAAATTCAACGGCTATGGAGAATGATGCGCTGCAGACTTTATACCCCAAAGCCCATGGGAGCCTCCCAATCCGAGTATACACACAAGGCAACTGAGCTGTTATCGTCCCACTCAAACCAAATGATAGCTCCAAATGCAAACTAAAGAGTTACAGGTTTCAATAAAAGGCTTTAAATCAGGTTACAATAAACACTGTTATTAACACCAAAATAAAAACAATGTGGGTCAGATAGTTAAGCACGTTAAGTCTGCGGTAACAACGTATTGCAATGCAGTCAAACAGAGATCATAAAGCTACATACAACAGCAGTCCCTACATGCTAGAGCGAATTCAAGTTTCATTAAAATAGCCCCACAGTACAACCGGATCAGCTTACTCCATCTGAGATCGACCAGCTAACACTCAATGCACCACTGTAGAGCGATAGATTTCTAAATCCCACAGATGCCCCAGTGTCTTACTAGAGCCTAACCATCCTGCTGTCGTCAGCCGCTGCAGATCTAGTGTACATACGCCATCCTGAGTACAGTCCGTATCAAACATCTTCATTCCTTCACCGGTCTGCACATTCTGGTACAGTAGCGGTGAGCAGAGGAGATGGAGGAGGACGGAGAAAGAGAGAGAAACAGAGACAGAGGGAGAGAGAGATGCTTTTGCTGTAATGTAATGCTTAATTCAAACATGCAGTGTAGTCACCATGGCAACGGTGGCAGTAGTGAGGCCTCGCATGGTGCAGAGAATGTGTGTTTGCTTGCAAGTCTGTGTGTGTGTGTGTGTGTGTGTGTGAGAGAGAGAGAGAGAGAGAGAGAGAGAGAGAGAGAGAGGGAGAGAGAGTGTGTGTGTGTGTGTGTGTGTGTGTGTGTGTGTGTGTGTGTGTGTGTGTGTGTGTGTGTGAGCATGTGTCTGTGCATTTGTGCAAAGGTGCGGCACAAGATGCAGAGCAAGTCCCGCTGGAGGAGCAGTGCGGCGGAGGAGAAGGTGTTCAACACGGCTCAGGATGGAAGTTTGAAATGGGGAGATAAGAATCGTGCTCTCTCTCATCTCCGAAACACTAAACACGCTCCAGTTGTCTACAGCTGTTTGCACCATCTTTTCTTCGATTCAAAATAGGAAGCTCGACAAACACTGTCTTTTCAGTCTACCTCACTCCTTCTACCACCTTCCGAATATCTGCAGTCTCGGCAGCTTAGACACAAGCAGCGATAAGAAAGCTTTAATGGAGGCAACAAGACATTGAATTGGGAACACAAAAAGAAATGGGACATGAACCGCTAAGGTAAAGGCACTCCAAATAAAATTATGTTACAGTTATATGTCTACCATAATAGTGTAATACTGCACAAAAACCTTAATGTACTGAAAGAAACATAAAGAAACAGATTGAGAGTTACAGGAGAATACCACACCCATATCTGTCAGTTAAATATGAGGCTAAATCCAGCATCTGTTTAGCTTAGCTTTGTATAAAGACCAGAAATAAAGGGAAACAATTAGGGAGCTTAAGAGGTGCTGAAAGGTGGATTATGTAACCATGATAAAGCCGGGCTAGCTGGTTCCTTCTATTTCTAGTCTTGATGCTAAACTTAGCGAACGAACTGCCATCTGTAACTTCATACATAAGGGACAGAGATGAGAGAGGTATTGATTTAACTTTCTGCCAGAAATTAAGTAAGTATTTTTCCCAAAATGTCAAGCTTTTTCTTATGACAAATGAGCAAACTCAGAGCTCCAACAAAGGTAATAAGTTGGCTTTCATTAAGTTTTTTTGCTGGACTGGACTGGAGTTGAAACTTGAAATTTAAAATACAAAAATAGATTTATTAACACTTTCATGAATGACTCCACTAGACAGATATTTGGAAGGCATTTCTTACCATTTAAGGCGGAGTAGCATTTTCCCAACACCAGATGGTGGATCCCCCGAAATATTTATATCTCTTTGTCATTTTGGATTATGGTATCATACATTTAAAATGTGAGAGGGAAGATAAGATGTATCTCTGGAGTAACTATTATATTCTCTAAGAAAACCAGACAGATACAAATATTCTTCATCAAAGTAAAATATTAGAAATACTTCAATAATTAAATTATTTTTTCTTGTACATTTTTTCTGTAACTGAAAATACATTTGTCAGCTCTGGATGAAGAGTTGTTAATAGAGCTATTTAGATTCTGCCTTATTTTGTATGTTTTCTTCAAAATCATGATACAAATTGCACTTAAAAAATTTAATTAAACAGCATTAAATCTACGCCAGATTTGATCTTAATCGAGGCCAAATTATTAGATTATACCCTTTGGTACGGATTAATTTTCTGTCACAGAAACAAGATGGTCAAGAAAAAGTTCAAATAAAAGAATCTCTGACATGTCTTATTTAGTTGAAAGATATTGATTTTAACTGTCTGATTTTCTGAGAATTAAAGAACTTAACAGAAATCCCTGAATCACTTTTTATACTGTTGATGTACAGTGTCCACTGCAGTGGACCATTACGTAACTCCTTCAAAATAACATTTATTGACAAAATATATATATAAAAATATATATGACTTTGTTATTGAACAATTTTTGCACGAAAGGGTTAAAAGGAGACAATCATAAGGGAAGATCCAAAGATAACAGGCGTGTGTTAGACAGAAGGATAGAGAAGAGAGTGTGATTAAGAGGGACCATAAGGCCCTGAGTAGCAGGATTTACTTGATACAGTATTTTCCCAATAAAACTGGGTCAAAGCCATTTATCACTGTCATCGTATCTCAATAATTGCAAAGGAGGTGCACACAACATTCTATCACACACACGCACACACACAATTGCACTGTACACAGTCCTGAGGTCATAGTGCCAGGACTGTGTGGGAGCTGAGTAATGGCGAGCTGTGGTTGACATGGAAACCACATGAATCTACAGCAGTGAAATGAGGTGGAACTCGTATTGACAATGGAAACACATATTTCCCTAAGTCCTCTGTACATAAAACCACCTTTCATTACATACACTTCATTAGCAAATAACTGAGGTATCTTGTGAGAAATGACATGTGCCATGCTCAAATCCCAGAGCACACAATATACTTCTAATAAAGCCACTATCTTATAATAAGCACATGAGTGGAGCAGCATTTCACATGGCGTGACATGATATGAATTTATGGAGCATAATAAATTTAACATGTACTTTTCTTAAAGATAGGGAACAGAGGAGCTGTTACCTTTTTTGCGAACGACCTCCTCAGACTCAGGTTTACGTGTGACAGACACCACCTTCATCAGCAGCCTGTTGCCCCCTTGCCGGATCAAGGACACCACCTGCTTATGGCCCACCTTCACCACATTCACCCCGTTTACCTGAGAAAAAACGCAGACAGAGACAGAATGAGACGTGTCGACATCACTGTAACCTTGTTTTTTTGACCATGCGGCTGACGTTAAAGCACCAAAGTTACCAAATTATCGCAGGTCAGTATAAGATACTTCATAGGATCAAACTGAATATCTTGCCTATTCTTTATTGAGCAGTTTATCATTCATTTAAATATAACATAGCGTCAGATATCAGCTACACATTTTCAGTAATTTTCTTCGTTTATTGGTGAAGGAAAAAAACGGTGTCATCCTGCAGTTGTTAGTTTTTGTTCTCTATTTGAGGCCATCAGCAGTGTGTTCAGTAACGAGACGAACATTATCATGTAATTACAAATGAAGGAGAAACAAGTGAAGCGCTGTCCTTGATTACCTCAATGAGGAAGTCTCCTGTCCTCAGACCAGCCCTCCAGGCCACTCCCTCCACGTCCACAGACTCCAGGTACTGAAGGGCAGGGAACGCTGGGGTGGGGGTGAACTCTTCAATGGGCGTCTCAGCTGAGAGGAAGCACAGAGCTAATAGTGTTAGGTAAAATCTATGCTTCCTTTAATTCTCATTTGCTTTCCTAGTAAATGAGATTGCCTATGACCACAAGCAGAAAAAAAGGAACAGGCTGCAAAGAATATTTGGAATGTTGGCTGATGGTTTTGGCAATTTTAATTTCCTGGGAGCCAATGATAAGTTTTTAAAAACTTTTCTTTTTGCTAACTAATGTTATTCAATCATGAATAATCCTATTTGTTGACTAAAGATGTCAGAGTATATTCAGGAGAGACAGGAGCAACCTTGAGTAGATATTCTGCTGATATATATTGTCCAGTTGCATACAATCACATGATCACACTTACTAAACTTCATGCATATGTCAACAAAATAGACACACACATGCATAAACGCACACATATACACACACACACACACACACACACACACACACACACACACACACACACACACACACACACACACACACACACACACACACAGAGTACACAAGCACAATTTGTTAAGTGAGCGGGCCACCACAAACTCCATTTAATCCTGGAATGAATCCAGCTAAATCACTGACACATGAGACTTCTCAGAGGACCAGTAAGTGAACTACAGTGTGTGCTTGTGTGTGTGTGTGTGTGTGTGTGTGTGTTTGTGTATATGTGTTTGTGAGTGTGTGTCTTTAAGGGTACTGTGGAGTAAAAGACAGAGTGAGTAAAAGAGAGCGGGGTGGGCCAAGATCCATGGTAGTGAGTGATGGAGCAGTAAAGCACATTCAGACTCCCGGCAAGGTGCCTGAGAGGGGTTGCCATGGTAACCGGCATGAGGAAGGAGAGATGGCACGTGCATGAGTAAAATGAATTTGTGGCAATGGAGATGAGTGGAGAGGAGATTTCTTTTGGAAATGCGGAAGGGTATAAAAGCAATAGCGCAATATAGTAAGAGGATAATGGACGGGAAGGACGCGAAGGCAGGTGGAGGAGAGTGGAGAGGAACAAAAGCAAGGAGACACGGAGCAGAGATGAGAGCAATAAGACAGGAGGGGAGAGAGGAGTGTGTCTCTACTAAAGCTGAACGCCATGTGTGGGGAACAGATGGGACAGCTAGCCGACAGCTCAGCCAAGGATGACGCCACCAAAGGGGCTACACACACACACACACACACACACACACACACACACACACACACACACACTCACGCTCACACACAGGAGCCTGAGTGCATCTGAGTATACAAGCTGAGTGTTGACTGAAGCTGGTCCTGTTGTTGACTCACACAGTAACAATACAGACTGAGCTGCACTCCCTGACTCAGATCAACAAGCCGCTTCTCACATCAAAACTCTTATACGTTGAAAACAAGGGCCTAGTGTGTGTGTGTGTGTGTGTGTGTGTGTGTGTGTGTGTGTGTGTGTGTGCATGTGTGTGATTGTATCTCACCTTTGGCTCCCCGCAGGACAAAGCCAAACCCCTCATTTTCTTTCTTCTGTAAAACAGCATTTTTCTCCTCGATGATATAGTCACTGTGAAGGAGAGAGCAGAGGGACAGCAGGTATGAATCCACCAGCATCCTCACACACACAAAGAGAGAGGGGCGAGAGGCAGGGCAGGAGAGTAAAGAGGGTCGCCTGGGTGGGGGTTGACAAGTGGGAGGTGACTGAGGCACACACACAAACACACACACACACGCACACACACCTGTACTGTACTTGCTTTGCCTTTAACCAATCAAGATAAAAGCCAAACAAGCAACCACAGCTCAGGTTTCCCAGGGGTTATATAAGTATTTTGAGAGAGAGAGACACACACAGAGAGTCCTCATGATTGAAGTATCTTTGGGATAAAACCTAAGCGTGAATCAATCTTCTTGCTGATCCCTCAGATGAGACTGCAGCGGAGGAGGGAGTGGAGGGCTTCTGCTAAAGAAGAGATGACTCAGATGCAATATTATCCCCTAACTAATGACAGAGGGAATAGGAGGCAACAGTAAGTGAGCAGTTCATCACTGCCTGGTTTTCCTGAGTGTTGAGGGGTGGAGGCTTTTAGATGGTGTTAACCTGACGGGGCTCTGCACACATTAAAAGGCTATTTCTTTTTTAAGCAACGCATTTGTGTCCAAAGCCTGTGAGCCAAAAGCAAAGCAGAATTAGTACGGCAGGTTTTTAGCAGCAAAGCGAACGTCAGCATGAGGGATGCATGTGAGTGCAAAAAAATATTCAGGCCACCCGTCCTTCTCGTTGGAACTGGGAACATTCAGACAAATATGAGTCGAAAACTTCATTCTAATTTCATTATGGTGTGGATTAGGTTCTGGTTGGGTTTAAACTTTTTCAAACCGGTTTGATATAAAGTCTAAATCCGGACCAGCCTGGTAATACCAAATGTTAACACACAGTCCATCAGGGCAACTGCAACAAATCCTATTTTCATCTCTCACAACAACAACTCAACTTCACTTGTCTTCTAAGTTTAATGTCCAAATGATGAATAAAATAAGACTTCAAGTGAGTTAAACTGGAGAAAAGATGGCAGACATTTCAAGTAGTTATGTATGTGAATCTAGCAAGTCAATGACTTTTCCACAGCATGTTCCTAAAAATGTTTCACAATAAAAGCCTTGTTAAGAAATTAAGGATTTCTGAAAGGATTGAGGGCTTTTAATTTGAATCACACACAGGAAGGGTTTATATATGGAGAAGTAAGCAGTGCAGCACCTGTGGAGGTGAGCTAATTGGCTATCCAAGATCAATTTAGTTGGTTGGCACAATATCAAACCGGTCGAAGATTGTACAAGGGACTGGTGAAACCAGAAACCCACCTGACCCTGGAGTAGATGAACGAAGGTAGCTGAACTAAAAGACATTTAAAAACAAGTCTAATGCAGAAATTTTGAAAAGTAAAAGTAAAGTGCTGCACCTTCAGGACAGATGACAAATTGATTACCCTACATGCCTTAGCTTAGACTTATTGTGCACAACAACAAAGAAATTGCAGCGCTACTTGCATCTCCCATCCTTTTCACACCACACTTTGAACAGGGAGACTCCTGCTAGTTTACAGCCTGAACACCTCTACAAAAAGCAGAGTTTTGCCGTTTTCAACGTTATCGGTCATCCTACCGCACAGCTAAAGGCCGATGTAGAGGGCTTGTGTTCAGGTTGCAACTCAGTAGGCGGCTGCAGTCTCCATTAGCTTAGTTACACTTCACTCTCTCAGACTTACCAAGGGAACACAGAGCCCCTGCTGCTGGAGCCAGGAGACCCGTAACAAACCTTTCTGCAGAAGGGAGGTCAAAGGTCTGGTTTTATAAAAAGCTATCCACTTTTGCACCAATTATTATGCACAAAAAACTGTGTTGGGTGAGCATCACTAAGATGCTGTTGCAATCCAAACCCTTTTATCCACTACGCTTTCATCTCTGCTCTACGCCCCAAAATGCTGCATTAAAGTAATATGCTCACTGTCCTTGTTCAGAATCTCTATCCGCCCACATAACTCAATAAAGAAGAACTCACAGTTTGAAATGGTAAATGTTTCCTCAAAGTGATCCTGTCCTTTGACATTTGGGATTCTAATATCCTTCAGACCTCAGTTATAAGAATCTGGACATCGACTTGTGCTTTTTGCTGCCATTTGCAACTGATATTTTATTCAGACATTCATATCTTGCATTGGCACTTTATAATCTTATAGAAACCTGCTGTGATTTTGTGCAGTGTTTGTCTTTTACTGTGGCATCTCTGGAAAACAACAAGAAATGTACTCTGTTTTCCATTTCAAATGCCTCATGTAACACAGAACAGTGCGATGCTAATTCTACAAAACCTGGAGCTTTGATAACAGAAGTGACATTTAATCCAACTAAAACCTTGAATGCAAGAACTTGACATTTTATGAAAGGCTGAGAAAGTGGGTGGGAACAATGCTCATTTAGACTAGCACCGTGTCTCCAAGTGACACTCTGTGGCATCAATGTGGGAATTTGCATCATAACAAAACCACAAATAGCTTTTTACTCCACTCTCAGCTAACAAATCTGACTTAAAAGAGAGAGAGTGTTGACGCTTTCTATACAATTAATGTCGGGATGGCAAAAAAGAGAAAGATATGGAGACTGAGGTTAAAAATTAAAGTATTATTTGGAAAATAGAACATTAAACTGGTTTAATAAGAACATCCTGGCAGCAAATCATAAACATGTAAATTATAAAACCATTTATGCATATTAGGTATATATTATGCATGTGTATGTACAGTGTGCAGTGCATAGACACCCACACAAACCAAACTAACAAATATGGAAGCCAAATTCATGTGCATTTTACTATTATAACTGAGTGCACTGGCAGCCTTATGCCTTTAGATGGCAGCAACTTCATAGCCAGCACCTTGTCACATGCACTTTATTACCTCCGTTCAGGTGAGGAAGGAGTCAGATATGACCACTGTAGTTGGTGCAGTACAGTATTCACTAAAATGCTCGAGCTAATAGAAAGCGGCTGTACCTGTATGAGGTGAAGTTGTCGTAGGATCCCACAGTGTAGTGTCTGAACAGTCTCTTCGTGCGGTCCTCCCGAGTCTCTGTAAAACACATCAAATATATTCAGTCAGACAATCCAGTACTTAAAACTTCTGCATGAATATTTCCCCTTTATATTTCATGCTGGCATCAAGGACTGAAACATCTGGAAAGCTTTTAAAAATACAAAAATACAAAAATGGATTTCACATTGGGTTGAAATTGTTTATTAGAGTTTCAAATTCAACTTGTCACCTGATTTTGGGATTAGGTTGAATAGTTACATTTAAAAAAGAAGATTATACTTGAAAAAAAAAAAAAACACTTTTTACATTTTTTATTATTTACCAAGAACCTTACACGCAGAATTGTAAATGGTAAAACCACCAAATTTCAACAAAATTATTGTTATGACTTAATATCAGAGAAACTCTTGCAATTATTCACATATCCTTCATGGCTGAAATTTCCTATTGCAGCTTCTTCAAGGCAAGGTCACCTACATTTGTCGGAGTGTGTCGGAGTGGCATTTTGTCCCAGATGTCAGTGAATTTTGAATACATTTAGAACAACTTTCAAGGAATGCAATGCTTAAATATGATTTAGGAAGGACACAGTTTACTTTTGTAATCATCTTCAGTTCAGATGTTTTAACCGATCAACAACAATCTAAAAATGGCACTGCTGTTTCTGGCTAAGCTGTAAGCATGTTTGTCTAAACATGCCAGCAAAAATCAGTAATTCAGTTAGCACAGAGAGGATATGAGCTACCACAGAGATATAATTGTTGTTAATTTATGAAAACCTATCAGAGTTTAATCGTTCCATTGCATCTTTGAGTTTTCAAACAGTAACATAAAGAAATTCTTCTTCTGTGTGTGTGTGTGTGTGTGTGTGTGTGTGTGTGTGTGTGTGTGTGTGTGTGTGTGTGTGTGTGTGTGTGTGTGTGTGTGTGTGTGTGTTGTGTGTGTGTGTGAGAACAGTATGTGTGTGTGGTTCCTGTCAGCATGTGGGTGGATTTATCCTATGGGAGTGCTGATAGAGATCGATGCCTCCTCTCCATCCCAATAATACACACTGTACCTCCACTAAACAGCAATCTGCTGACTTCACACCCCAAGACCCTTTCAGGCCATACAGAAACTCTTAATTGGGCAAAGCTGTGAGAGTGAGGGGCATCCTGGCGGTGACCTGAGACACACAGCATTAAGAAAGCCACAAGCCTGGCTTCTAACCTTGTTCCCCTGCTCCATTTTTCCTGTCACTTTTTGCTGTCTGCTATCTAATAAAGGCAATACATCAAGCCGTGTGAGACACCGAGTATATGTGTGTGTGTATGAGAAGACATGTAAAGAGCAGAAAGGGAAAGAGATCAAAGCAAGCGAGCAGACTTGAGGAGGCCGGCATCCTGAGATCCACTTTAGCCTGTCCATCTGACTGTGTGTCTGAGTGACAGACTGTCAGCTGAGAACAACGTGAAGCTCTGATAACTGCCTCCACTGACACTCGGTGACACATAAGAAGAATAGAATAAAGTAAAACAAAATTAAAAAAAAAGAATTTAGCAGCGTCTGAACAATCATCCTCTGCTCTTCCTCTTGCTCATACTATAGAATCAATTGCTGCTCCGTCCACCTACATAAATAACCCACAGAAAGCCACAAGTTCTTGCCTGTTCTCTGAGGGTGGACAAAAGTATTTCTGGGAAATGCATTTAAGAAGAAATTATAAACTCCACTGGACTTTTATTTGTTCATCTGAGTTTTCTTTATGGAAATTCTCAGCAATTACCTCTTTTTCCATTTGGCACCCAGTTCCCTGGACTGGGTTTATAGGTATGTGTTGGCAAACAGCCGAGGGTAATGATGTTATGGCAACATTGTAAGCAGCAGATAAGTGTTACCTTTCCTTCACTCCAATCGGACTGTTTCTTTGCTTTCATTGATGCCAAAAGGAAGCCCAGTGAATTATTTTTGAATTTGTTCTGGCATCTTACAACTTGGACGACTGCACAGACATGAACTGTGCAAAAACACAAACTGAAAAACAGACAGAAAAGGCAGGTGGACGGAAAGTACATGAAAATAAAGTTTGACATTTCCTCACAAAAACTTGGAAGAAACTTGAATTGTAGATTAATCAAGAGTGCGCTGGCGTACCAGAGAATCAGATGTGTAATTAAGAATGACGCTGAGTGGTTGTTTTGTGAGGTTATTGGAGAAGACGGGGGAAAGAAAAGTGTAGCGAGGCTGGTTGTTATCTTGTCTGGGTTAGAGGGTTACTGTACGTCCACTCTCGGGAGGAAGGATGTGGCCTTTTGTTAGTGCTGGTTGTCAAAGTAGTGATGAGATAAAAAGGCGATATTTGGGGAGAAAGTTGTAGATGAGTCAGCACTTCTCCTGCACATTTACAGCACATGCTCATTCAGCCTCAACACTTCATCAAAAAGCCTGCGCGTCAAGCAAAGGAAAATCTGCTAAACGCTGAATAAATTGGGGAGTTGGTGAGTGTGAATGAGTACACTGACAGTATTTTGTGTGTCTGAGCGGTGTATGCATTTGTGTATGTACAATACGCGTGTGTGCCTGTGTGCACACCATGTGATACCAGATGCAGTGTAAGAGTGTGAAATGCAGCTCATTCATCACAGCTGTCATCTATTTTGTACAGCCCGGGAGCATCTGATAGCAGAGATAACCTAAACTCCACTTCCATCTATCACACACACGCACGTGCATGCGCGCGCACACACACACACACACACTGATTTTGACCGCAGTAGTCCGAGGTTTAGCCCCACATGCAAATAAAACAAAGAGTATCTTCTGATCCACAGCAGAGCAACAACAACTGGACTGTCAGAACAGCTAATAAGTGCTCAGAGAACAAAGAAAAACATGAACTCGCTGGATGTTAGTCAGTGAACCTTTCATTAAACAGTCATTTTAAAATAAACCATATTAGCGATACCAAACAATGACCCTATTTGGAGATTATTATCAATGTCCAGATGTAATATTTTTGTTCTCTTGTATAACACTTAATGCTGAAAAAGCAACAGTTTATTCAGAAGTACAAATTATACTGTAATTAAAAAAAAAAATTACAGAGCAGTAGCAAAAAATCTAAAAAGTGAAAATAAGGAAATAGGAAAGTTAAATGGCACAGCACAAAGTGAACACACAGAAAGAAAAAGAATAGGAGAGGAAGTTAATTTCCCTCTGTGAACACCATGAGGGACGATTTGCCTGTGAGTGCACATTAGGAGGTGGCCTCACATTGTGGTTTAATAAGAGAGATCTGAAGAGAGTGGCATTTTCATTAGACTGTAGATGCTGCATCTGGTGACTGAGACACAGATGGCATCCTTAGAAAAAAAAAAGAAAAGCTGGGACATGAGATTTAAAAGGGAAAAATTTGGTCAAAGTAGAAGTTTTATTTTGAGCTGCTCGCTGATGGACAGACACAGACAGACACTATAGGTACGACGGACACAAGAGACAGAACCAACCTGTCTTAAGTGAACGTAAACAGTTCTCAAAATACTTTAACCTCCAAACTGTACCCGGGTGAAGTACTTTCTTGCATTTATTTGCTGTACTTGCACTGATTTACTCTGATCAAAAAGTCTTAGTGCTGGACTTTTTTTAACTCGATTAGTTGCTAGCTGCCTTAGCCAAACACAGGACTCTGCTGCCCATCGGCTGCTAACGGCTAACTAGCTCCACTTGTGTCAATTTCAGCAGAGATTGGTTGTTCATAATGTAGCAATATCAAGCAAAAAATAGGCGGTGTCTCCAGTCATTAATGAGTTTGCTGCATCATATTTGTATAGGCCTTGTGCTAAGCAGCCAGACAGTGATAGAAATTATAGGAGGAGCATGAAAAGAATAACTCTGATGTAGCTACAGTCCGTTTGTCATTTGCTAAGCAGCAGTTATACATACATTTGTACAACAATCCTGTTCCAGAGGCGTCCCAGGGAAGATTTCTGTTCATCCCACATTTTCCCATGGGACGACGGGAGGCTGTTAGTCTTAAGCTCTGCTACCAGAACCGTATAAAGCACGCTGCATTAAACTACTAAGCTTTGAAAGCACCAATGATCATGTCAATACCTTAAAGCATCGATAAAAAGCTTCAGCCCAAAATGTGTGTAGAGCACTTTCTCCTCCTGTAAGTCATTTTTTCTCTTCAGCAAAATGTTTTCTTTTAATGACAAAAATAAAATATTGTTGAACTCAAAAAAAGGTTGTTTTCTTTATGTATTCCTCCAGAATTTACCAACAGCACTGATTTTCCACCAACTTTCAGAGATGAACGCTCCGCGTCTGCCTGATCTACAGACTTAATGTGGTATTGATTGCAAGATTTTTTCTCTATGTGTTATGAGCGATTACTCATCCGTAAAAATGTGAGAATACTGTAAGCTGTTTGTTCTCGCTGCTGATAGCTGTGAACACAGTGTGTTATAATCGAGACAAAAGCATATTTAGCACATCAAGCTATATGTCACGCTGCAACAGTTCTGCTCTCTCTGCCACTCTGTTAAACGTGCTACTTCACTGTAAATGTTCCTGTCTTAGCCCACAGTGCTTCTCCATTATGGACAGATTGTAACAACTTCACTGTCCTTGTCTGAAGGACACAAGAGCCACACCACATACACACAGATGAACGGAAACACCTACCAACACAGGCACACACACTGTCTCTCAACCCTGCTGAATGAGAATTAACCTATGCTGTTTTACCACTGATAAGAGCTGCAGACAAACATGCGCACACACACTCACACACAAACACACACGCTTATCAAGGCCTCATTGACTTTTTAATTCTTTTCCTCCCCACTCATCCCCCCCTTTCCCTTTTCTCCTTCTCTCCCTCTGCCTCCTCATTCATGTGGTGCACGTTAACCCTCTAAACAAGGTGGGTAGAAGACTAAGCAGGGGGTGTAGTAAACTTTGAGGGCTCCCTACACCTTGAATACTAAAGCAGTGTTTAAATTAATCACAACAATGCCAGACTCACCGATGTATCAACTTCCCAAGAGCAACACAGCCTTTGAGGGGATGCTTGTGGCAAAGGAAAAAAACAAAGAACCGTCCTTTCTTTCTTTCTCTTTTGTGCTGTCACACAATGTGCCTGACTTTCCACAGATCCAACAGGGAGTTGCTGTACCGTGCAGATGGATACAAGGCTAGCCCACCTCCAAAGAGCACAGAGGACAGAGCAACATCTTCATTTGCGTTTTCATTTTCCTGTGTCTACTCCTGCTTTGCTATTCCTCTACCAAACGATTCTCAAATCAGACTTTAAAGGAAAGGTGAATTTATTTTACTTTATTTCTTTTTATTCCTGGACAAAATTAGTCATGCTGAGTGGACAGTATGATAGAAAGGACACTGAAGAAAAAGACAAGTCAGTACAAAAGCAGAACTTAAAGGAGGCTCTGTATCAATTTAATCTTTATATTCTAATATTCAACATCAAAGGTGACTTAAGTCGTATGAGCATATGCTTCTGATATGGGCTTTATGCTCTAGTAAATCTTTTCATCAAGCCATTGGTGTGCATACATGGACATGGAAAGGAGAGTATAGGGTGGCTTAATTAACTGTAAAGTGGAGGGTGTCGGAACAAAAAGAGTAAGAGGACCAAGAAAAACAGGAAGACGGCAGACAGGTTGAATAGGAGACTGAACTGGAGTACAGCAGAGTGAGGGAGGAGAGCAGTACATGACAACAGACAGTGAATGTTAATAAGTCTATATTCTGCCCAATAGTTCTAATTCGTGTCTTCCAAGAAACAATTTATTTACATTCATCATTTTCTGACCTGCCATCTCAATTGTTTGGGTTCAGTTAATCCTGATGATGTCAAATTAAATTAAACCACATTTTTTGATGAAATATGGTCAACATGTTCTGCAACAAATATTTCATGTAGTTAGTGTGCACACACACAACAATTGGATTTTGAATGTTAAATGTAGCAAACCTATGCTGAATATCTATCCTAGGTATTTTTCTTTCACTTTATGGGCGTTTTCTGTCTTTCTATGCTTACTCTGAAGGTCCCTGTAGCATAAGGAGTGTTTGCTGCCTTCAGAATTATGTGACCAGCAGCATTAAACCTTGTGTGATGTTATCGAGTGAACCAGAACTGAAATCTTAAGGATTGCAACTTTAGGGGAAAATGGAGGAAAGGGGACAGAAAAGGTTAGGGAGAGATCACTCCCATTGTTAAAATCACCAACTGCTGTTTCTGGTGTCAGAGATGCGCTTTGTATGCCCACACATCATCCTTAACTTGTCCTTATAGAGGTCTTGTTGTGGCGACTTCACACTACCTCCACCTTTGCTGTTGAAGGACAAAGCAATTATTTGCACAATCCTAAGAGGCCATGATTCTTACAAATAAGTTGCTTCATGTGTTTGAACAAATGACCAACACTGCCATATTTCTGATAAGGACCGTCTCATCCTGCCAGGCAGATGATTTAAGTTTTCTCTGCTGAGGCTTGCACCAAGAATTACTATCTAACTTTGTAGGAGCCAAGAGAGAGGGAGGAAGGGAGGGCAAAGATTGTTTCTGGATATAAACTCAACAAGACGCTTTGATCATAGGCCAGACTAAGACAATGACATTGCACGACAGGCTTTAAACAAAACAGAATAGGAGATAAGATGTAATCACGCCAGCACCAAAAGAAAAGAGTCCATCAAAGTTATCAAGTGTGAGAGCTGGACAACATTTTGCCTAGTCTCAGTATAAGTGAAAATGTCAGATCTGCCCTCTCCTATTTCATTGAGAACAACAGTCATGGTATTTGTTTGATAACCATGACGTTCAGTACCTATGTGAAAAAGAGACACACCAGTAAGAACACTCAATTCCAAACATCTAAATGTTCATGAATAAAACAAAAAGCTTCATTCATGGAGCGCGCGGAGCTGAGAGAAGAGGAGGCATACAGTAGCAAGAACACAGGAAAGTGGACGAATAATATCAATTTCAATATCCGAGTGGACTTTGACAGGACCCTCAAAGAGGTCTTAGTTGTGAAATATTTATTTGAAAAGTAGTCATATTCTCTCTGCCTTGTGTCTTTGTTTTTGTTCTGAATCAAGCTGTCAATCATAGTTGCGGTAATTAGTAGACGCGTTCATCATCCTCTTCTAAAAAAGGAAAACGCTTGTATGCTCGCAGACACACACCACTTTTGTGTCTTTACATTTCCCCTCATGCTGAGTCATATCGTAAGTTTCTCACAACTACAGAGGACATCTATTTTTAGGTGCTCCTACAAAATACCCTTTTAACATTACATGCCGTAAGACTACAAGTGAGCCATCTGTTTGCCCTCTCTAGTGGTTGTTATGCTGACATCAGAAAAGTACAGAGAGTTGTGGACAGGGGGTGACTTACCCCAGTACAGGTCATGGCATGTCGAGTTTGGCTGCTCTGCCTTGACGACCGTCACCACCCCGTCTATCCTGCTACACATCACAGGCAGATCTGACACCAAGATTGGACAACAGTCCATTTTTTTAACTCTATCTTCCTCTCTAAGACATTGACAAGGAGGTCGTCCCTCAACCTTGCAACTGGTCTATGTCCCAGCTTCAATCACTGAGAAGAGTCGGGTTTAGCATCACTTTCATCCTCACCTAGAGACGATTAAGAGCACTCCTGAAACTTCCATTTTGTGCAGACGGTTATTCAGAATTCCTCAACTCCATTTTTCTGGTCAGAGACTCCCAGTTTTTCTTCATTTTAAGAATGAAATAAGACTTCCTGGGCGAGTAGCATTAATATAGTGTCAATGTCTCCGGCCTTAATGTTCCATTCTGTTTCAGCATCCAGCGAAAAATCCAGTGCATATTTCACATCTCTGCTTTTCTGCTGTCTCTCTGTCTCCTGCTCCTCCTCCACCTCAGATTTGGTTGGTTTGTTGTAGTGCTTTCACAGAGCTCGTTGTTACCATCTAAGTGGTGGCGGCAGAGACCAACTGCTATAAATACCTCTGCTCTGTCAAAGTGGAAGCCTTGAATAATTCAGTCAAATTCAGACAACAAGAAGCAACTACTGTACAAGCTCTTCAAACAGTGTGACAGCTCATCACGACACGCCTCCGAGTCAAGGTCAAGACAAGCACAGATGCACTCAGACAAACAGACACAGACGCACATATTCCAGGAACAAAAAGGGAGTCAGGAGAGAGTGTTCAGTTCAGAAATGTATCATCAACTCTGAAACCTCATGCTGAACTATGTCTACTGAATCATCAGCTCAGCAGCATGATAAGCAGTTTGTTTTTTCCTATCAACTTGCTGAAAAACTTTGAAAGTGAGCATAACAATAGTTCAAGTGGCTCATAATGTCCCTCCTCACTCTCCCTTCTGTGACCTCTGCTCACTGATGTCCACCAAATAACAACAAAAAACAGTACAGTAACTTTATATACAGTCTATATAAAATCATTTGAGCTAATAGGGTTTTGTTGCCTAAGTTTGTTTTATAACTGTCAGTGTTAACTAATGACTTTCAACCGAATACGTCTGTGGCTACCATGCACAGGACTTTGCTTGCAAGTAGTTGAAGTGTTGAATTGACAACATCATAACAATATCAATGTAAACAAAGCAGCAGGCCACAGTTCAAGCTGCTCTTTCTATTTACATTAGCAGTAGCTACCTAGCTTCCCTTAACTACAATTCAGTGGTAGTTGACATTTTATCTGCTTTGAGCTGTGCATGTCAACTAGCTCAGCGCTACGTCTCTTTTTCTTGCTGATAAACACACATACGGAGGCATTTTGGTCTAAAGGAGCCAAGTAATGTCACGTTGTTATGAACGGAGAGTACTGATGTGGTTTAGAGAACGAATATTACCAAACTTAAAAACAGAAGAACAGCATAACTGCAACTGCATTTGAAGCAAATCAAAAAAGACATTTGTAATTTCCACCTTCAAACTCCACAGGAGAGTGGATGACTGATGCTGAGAGAAAAGGAAGGTGAAACATGGGGAAAGAGAAAAACAGACAAGTTCAGGTGTAAAGGTAGGAGTACGATTAGTCATGCCCAGTCGGAGGGATGCTTTACAACTTTGCCAGGTAACCTGCTCTGTGGGTCTTTGGGTGTGTGGTGTGTGAGTGTATGTGTGTTTGTTGCCACGTTTTTTAGATGTGACACCATGCAACATTGAAACACAGTCAGCGTCAAGTCCTGGCAGTGAGAGAGTTGATTTAAACAAAATGATTCAGCCAACTATGTCTCCAGATTACGTAAGAAGAACCACTACAGTTGAATATCGTGTGTAAGAACAGCCACTACACTGTGAAATAGTCTTGACTTTCAGAAAAAAACGCTGTAACCTGCCTATGTGTTTATGTGTATGTGCTTGTTTGTGTGCATGTGTGTGTATGTGTGTGTGTGCAGGTGACCTGCTGTCATCCAGTGCAGCCCCTGTCAAATGTGATATGTCTCTGCTCCACTATGAGACCTGCTTCAGCCTTGATTCATTGTTCAAATAGCTTTGCCATCTATTATGATTTGATATGGATCTGTCCTCCAGAGGGGGAGAGATGGCTCAACACACTCGACTGACTTCTGATGAGAAGTACAGATAGTGGCCATCACTCTGCTGCGAACAAACAAACATATCACCTACACTCGTGCGCACACCCACACACACACCTTCAGATGTGTTACTGTAGGACACTTTCCCTGGATCTTTTTTTATATGGGTAAATGGCAGCACTGCTCTTGAACCGCAAGTGTATAACACTGACTCAGCTAAACTTTAATACGAAAGACATGTCGTCCAACCTGTGGTTTATACTCTTTGTCACTCTCTCTCTCTTCGCCTCTCTCTCCTTCCCTCTCCCTCCCTCCCTCTTTCTAATAAGATGGATTAGTTGGCTATGCTAATCTATCTGCAGACTCCACACATCATATAGACAATAACTAAACTGTGTGCGTGTGCATAAGCGTACACGTGTTAAAAAGCATGTCCATTTGTATGCACGTGCACACACACGGCTCTGTGGCGTCAGTATTAGCATACTCACTCTGCATTTTACAAGTCGCCGCTAGCGAGTTAGTGACTGAACTCACTGTCTACGTGATTTGCAATCAGTCTGTGCGGACACATTTATCGCACCATGAGAGAACTTAACCGAGAGTAGTTTGTCATTGAAAGCCAAATGCTTTTCTGTTCGTTACTTTTATGAGCTTGCTCAGTTTAACCTTTGAGAACACTAAAACTACAGACTGAATAAATCTGAACAATAAGGCATAAAATATAGAATTGCTGCTAGTAGAAGATTGACACGGTGACTGTGAGAGTGCACAGGGTTTGATGAGGGATGAGGACACATGAGGATTAGAGCAATATGTGAGACTTTTATACTCAAATGATGATTTTATCTATTTCATATGAAGCAGCTCTGGATTTTACATTTGCCACCATTTACTGATTGGATCTGGTCTTCTTCTGGTGATTCTATCAATCCCTGTCATTTAAATGACAGCGATGCTATTAAAAAGTCTTGAGTATACATGGTATACAACGTTATGTACAAAACAACTGGCTTTGTACATTCAATGACAAAACCAGAAAGAAAAATCCATTAGCTCCTTGATTATAGCTAAGGGTGAAAAATCTCATGCATTATTTGACAATTACCGGTACTCTTCTCTCTTTCCAGCATCCACATGTGGCTCCCCGTCCCCTGAGGGCTCCAAGAACATCTTCTGGTCTGTCTTTTATTACATTCTTAGTCCTTATGCTCCGATAGCACTCAACTCCTTGACTGACATGAATTTATTAGCTGTTGAGTAATCTTTTTATATTTCATCAACCGTTGTATGTATGTCTCAACCTTGTAATATGTACTTGCATGTGAGTTGTCATGGGGTTTTGCTTTAGTCTGGTCTAAAACAGACTGGCTCTCTCGTTAGGAAGCTGCTGTGAAGGTAGCTGTTACAACGCTACCATTACTAAACCATGACAAGAATGTTTCTGATTCGCTAATATTTTGGTAACACACAGTTCACTCGCAGCCGTTGATATCCATCTTTTAAGGTGATGCTCAGCATGCTGAAGCAGACGTGTTGGGCCGTGTCTGTGCCCCATCGACTTTGGCCATTAGATTAGATTATAATCTATCATTGTAGCAGAAATACCCATTTACCTTGTACCTCCGACATGAGTAGGGAAGAACCAAGCTACTAAAAGGCCCCATAAACTTACCATGGTCGTGGCAACTACGCTGACTTTTCCACAGTTATGACGAGGTGACTTCCTATATGATCTCCACCAATCCATTGCACCATCTTTCTATCCCCTTACCTCTGTCTTCCATCCTACCCTCCAACTTGCTCTGCCTATGTCAGTCTCAGCTGCCGCAGCAACGCTGATGTTTAAGCATTCTAGGGGAGTGCAGACACACTCCAAAACTTCTTAATGGGCAGGCTAAAAATAGCTCAGGCTGGATCTGACTGGGCTGATTCATGCGGCTGTGAGTCATTCAACTGTGCCGCGGTGTGGGGAGAGCAAGGGAATAGAGTGAACGAGCACAAAGAGAAAAGAAATAAAACTTTGCACGCTTGTTAAGATATCAAACTGCTAAGAAAATCAAGCATTTCTTATGCAATCACAGAGAAAAATGTGCATTATTATGCTGAGCGTGTATGTATGCAGAGGTCTTTAAGGACATCTGAGGCCGCGGGGCGAGTCAAGAAAAATTAACCTGTTAAGCCAGAGCGGAGCCCAGCGAGGCTATTTTTTGAGCACCTATGGTAACCTATAAGTGGAATATATAGTTAGAAATGTTAAATGACACAGATGGTGCCAAAATGTTCAAAAATGTGACAAAATAGCACTTTTTTAAGATTCTGCTTGAGTGCTGTGTGCTAAAACCTCTCTGATTTTGTTCTGATTCACTTTATTCGCATAAAAGTTGGCAGAGGTAATGTTCAGATGTTTTGTTATGGTTTGCTACAGATTTGGAGCTGCAGCTGCATCACTGCTCCGGGATATTAATTCTAAAATCATAATTATTTTTCAAAAGATCTTTAATTAATGCTGTGTGCCAACTTAATTTACTCAGACCCAGTGACATATATACTTACACTTATACATACTTAGACATCTGAACAAATATTACAAGTGTTACTTTTATTATGATACCTTGTTTATTCAAATAGATTTTTGTTGCAGAGATACACTCTATTAATTATTGAGCAGAGACACAAAATATAGGCTAGTTCTCAAGAGGTTAAGAATATTGGTTAAAATGTTAAAAAAATAAATAAAAATGTTGGCAGAATATATCTGTTTATTTGGCTGTGGCGTGCCAGTATCTTATGGGAGGACAGCAGGATGGGGGGGGGGGATCCTTTGGCTGGAGGGCTGTAAAATTCCAACAGATTGTAGCCAACAGATTAACATTGCTATTGCTGAAAATGAGTGGCCCCTGGCAATTTGGTAGCATCATTAGAAAGGGAAGAGCAGTTCATAGTCACATCATTATCCCCTCCATTACGATGGGTAAACATCTACTATTAACCTGCAAATGTAGGCCAGCAGCATGTGTGTGTTGAAGGGAACGTGATGTTTGCAGGATGGGAGAACATATTCAAACATTTTCTACAGATTTAACGACGGTTTAGATTTTGAAAAAACGATGCTGGTCTCTCATTAGTCTCTGGAGCGCAGTTCTGTTTTTTACCTTACAGTGATTTATAATAACACATGAATATCACCCACCCCCCCGACAACAACACATATCAGCCATTTGCACACAGCCAGCAGCGTTTCACCACTGCATCACTCATTGTACTCTTAATGAATTCAATCAATAGTCTTTGCTTTTCGCCCTCATTTTCTCCATCAGTCGCTCATGTGCCCCTTTTTTTCTATTTTTTTCCCCCCGTTGACTTCTACACTTCCTCTTTGTCTTTCCTCCCCTCTCTGTCCCCTCGAGCACCGGTTGAAGATGAACTGCTGGCTGCAGTTGGCCGTGGCCATGCCGAGAGAGAATGGAGCAGTGTGGTGACAGATAACAGCCAAGAGAGTCGGTGATGGTTTAAACTGTGTCCCTTTTACCAGGTCACCTGCTTGCCTTCTCTTTCTCTCTCGCTCTGTCTCTCTCCTGCTTGCTGTCTTTACCCATCTCCTCTTACTGAACCAAACTGAAACTGCTTTTTCAATCATCCAATTTTTTTTTTTTTGTCTCCCCCACTATTCTCCATCATACCTTTTTCAAACCTGGCAGAGAGGAGAGCAAAGAGATGGACACGGAGACAGATAAAGAGGGATAGCACTTTTAGAGTTATGACCCATGTGTGAATTATAGCAGCAGAGAAAGAGGGAGGGGGGAGAGCAAGAGAGAGAGAGGGAGAGAGAGAGAGAGAGAGAGAGAGAGAGAGCGAGAGAGAGAGAGCGAGCAGTAGTATTTGGGTTACTTAATTGTAGACAGGGCTGTCTTTCCTGCTTCACTAAGCTGAGACACATTGCCCTAACTGTCAGTGATGCCTCAATGGCTGCCTTCAGATAAACAACTGTGTGTGTTTTAGTGTGTCACAGCGTGTGTGTTACTGTGTCATCCTGTGTTATTCTGTTGTTGTATCATTGTTGATGAATCTAATGATGAGGAAGAGATTAGCTTTGAAATGCCTCTGATTCAGAAATCAGTAATTTATTCAATAATATAATACGTTTATTGTACTGTATTAAACACAGTTATTAAGTTTTGTCACCATTTGATGCAGGCCTTGAAATACACCACTTACATTGGAGATTGCAGTTTCAAGGAATAATATTTAACCTTTAAATATTTTAAAACGACTTGTATGATTTAATGAACTGTGTACTTCCGAATGTTTCCAACAATGTTCAAACTCAGAGAAATCCATAATCTTATTAATTTCCTCCGTTTTTCTCTCACTATAGCTTGCAGAGAAACACCAGATGATACATAAGAGAGTGAGGAAGAAAGTTGGTGAGCGTGACGAAACATAATGTGAATATAACTTAAATACATGCCTGTGTCACGTCAGATCAATTGGATTGTGGTTGTTTGCAACTCACATTAACCTACGCAACTTATTAATTACATTTATTACAATAACGAACTCTGCATTTAAAACATGGCAATATAAAAAAAATCAATTCCCATGAGAATCGCTCAGTGGGAGCATATGGCTTTCACATTTTTAGGACCACAGAGCCCAAAAAGTCCTTCTCTGGCCCAGCTGGTTGAGAGCATGAATGTTTTTTTTCCTCCATTCAACTATACACAGTCTTAAAATAATTGAATAATACATCTCTATAACACTTTTCAAATTATTTATTTATAATTTAATTATTGGATTGATACAATTGTGCTTCTGATGTGTCAGTCTATGAGTCATCATTTTACACCCGCTCCTCTTGTAATGACTGCAGATGGGAAAAAGGCTTTTGTGGTCTGCCAATGTTGCTGGGAGTCTCAGTTAAAAGTGTCTTTGAAAGAGCAGTTAGCCTGTCTTTATATTTATGTAATTTGATATATTTATTTTCTTTTTAAAGAGATTGTATTGCCTTTATTGGACAGAGTGAGGTCAAGAAAGATTAAATGATATGCAAGAAGAGATTGCTGGCTGGAGTTAAACCGGAGATGTTGCGGTCGTACGTTATGCGTTATGAGCTTCATGTGATGAGAGGGACTTAAATCAAATTTTTTTCGATTTGATTGTATTGTTTAAAGAGGGCAAAGTTAAACAAAATCCATGACAGAGCTATGGAGAGACACAGAACTGAAGAGAGTTGTCCTTCTGCCACACCGCCCTCAACTGTGGTCGGTGATCAGAAGGTTGCGGAAAAGACAGAAATGAGTGCATCAGACTTCAACCACAACCTTTTTTAATTGTATTTGGCAAATAACAAGAGATAACAGATGAACACAGGGACATCTGTGTCTTTTAAGGTGCTTGGTGTTGTAGGGTAACCTATGAGCTTTTTCATTGAACATAACAATAAACGTATGCTAATGATTAAAAACACCAAGAAATCCCAGTTTAATATCAAAGAAAGAAAAAAAACAATACCTAGTGTCAGAGAAGAAGGACAGGGGAGGCATAAGACACTTTTATTCCCTGAGAAATGGGTATCTGAGGGTTTGAGTTTTTCAGGATTTATGAGTGAGTGGGGTTCAATATCAGGCCCATCTCTCCCTCTCCCCGTTCTTTTCCCCCCTACCTCTCTGAAAAACATGCTCTGCCATCTCCACTTTGCTGTCCTTTAGAGTATGCTCCACCATCCGTCTCCCTCGCTATCTGGCCCTTTCTTTCGCAACTTCCCCTATCTTTTTCTCACAATGCATTTAAATGGGGTATTTAGAGATTCCGGCCTTTCTCATCTCTTCACACCTACTCTGAGGTAACCTCAATCCCTCAACAACCCTTTGAAAAGGGGAAAATGCCCCAATTGCTCCAGAAATATGTCTCAGGAGATGCATGATAAACACACGAGCAATGGGGGGATTTTATGACAAACCTGTTTTCCAATATATGTACTTGCTGCACTGGCTAAACTTTTTTGCACAATAACCAGATGTTTTTTGTGATGCTGATCATGTTGTTGCTAAGTCCAATGCACATGAAACCTACCATCTTTGGTCTCATTAATACGACTCCCAGTTGAAGGGGTTTCATTTCAATCTTTTACAACAGCATGGATGGCAGATTGATGATGGTGAAAGTATATTTAAAGTTTGAAATAAGGAGAAGTATCCTCACAAAATAGTTTTTTAGAGTGGTTGATTGTTAAACAGATTAACAGTGTAAGTTAACTTTCACCATTTTAAACATAATTCCTAGAATAGACTGAACATGGCATGTCAATGATACAATGACAGTAATTTACTGAACTGAACCCGTCACTTGTAATTTTTCAAATAACCCTCAATTCGAGTATTTTTCATCAGTGCTAAACAATGTCATTAAAATTAAAATTAAAAGAAAACACTCAAGAACATTTTCTAAAATAAGAAAATATCTGTAACAAATTATCTGTTTTGTGCTGCATATCCTGTAAAAAAAGATGAAAAAAAGACTCTAAATCTTGCCACTGATGCTGTTCCTGTTTACATGTTTTTAACAAACAAGCTAAACTGGTCGAACTTTTCAGTGCACCTGCGTTTAATTAATCACTAATTTAGTGTCCCTAAAAGCTTGAACAACTCAGTCCTCAGTCAGCATGGGTGGCAATTACATACCAACGAGGGAGAAACGACAAACTGTAAAACGTTATTTTAAAGGGAAATTGCCAAAACAGTCTTTCATCTAAACTGACACTGTCATTATGGTTCTAGAGACAGGGAAGAACTGTGATTGGCAAATGGGAAGCTGAAACTGTATTCAGTTGTAGAAGTTGAATTGTTTAGTTAAGTTTACTTATATTGTATTTTGGCAGCCCAAAGTTAAATTGGGGATATGTTGTGCAAGTGATCCAGTTTCATAGCAGCAGCATAGCCAGTGCTTAGCTGCTCAGACCTAGCCAGCTCTGTAGGAGGGAGTCTGGTGCAGAGCCAGACCTTCTGGAGGAAAACACACCCAAATTCCAACTGGATTCTGCTCTGATCTGTAGCCATTACAACGGGAGGAACTTTTGGGATTTAAAGTGGATTTATCTTACTTCCGTTTATCAAGCTGACTGTAGCAGCGATCCGCGGAGGTGGGTGATTTAGGCACTGTGATAATGACAGCTGGAGTTGAAATTGACTTATTTATGAACTCCTGGTAGGATCTCCCAAGGTGTACAGGTCCCAGCAAATTGGTTACATATTTTTATTTTCTAGTTTTAAGGCAGTTACAATTAATTTATTAAATAATTAAAACAAAGACTTAAATTACTTGAAACATGAAAATAAATGTTAAAACATTTTTACATCCAGACTTTTGGTATATTTAATATCATTAGCAAAGGTTATGACACCATAACAAGAGTTTCAGTGTGGCACTTGTCATTTCAGCACCAAGGACAGAACTATGGTCAAACACCAGTGCAACACATGACCACAAGATACAAACTTGTTGGAGTGAAACAGTGTGAGTGCATAGTATGTAGATGTATGTGTGAGTGTGTACATGTGAACATCTTACCTAGTCGTGGGTCAAACTGCCTCATCTGAACTTCTTCCACATAGTCTGCTGGGAACCAGCCTGTCCTCCCTTTGACCGTGCCTTCCCAGAAACCTCCTTCCCCTATACTCAGCACTGACAGAGAGAGACAGAATAGGGGGGTCTGAATCAGTCAAACATTGTCATAAAACAAGCCCAGTTGTCATCATTGTGAGGTTCTGGAGCCTGTGGAAAAAGAGACAGAATGGGAAAAAGGGCCATATAGCAGAGTGAGGTGTTTAGGTTTTTATGTTCTGGGTACATCATTTATAATTGAGTGTACACAGAGGGAGAAGGAAGGAGGGACACGAGAGAGGGAGAGAGAATGATTTTTGTTTTGTTTTATACATAAAGAACACTGATACAAGACAGGAGAAACTGTAATGAGAAAATATTGGTCTGTAACTAATGTACCGTACAGAGATGCTCAGGCAACCTAGGTTTTATTCTCTTTCATGCGATAAAGATTTTTACATTTGAAAAATAGGGAGAAAGACTTGTGAGGTGAAGGAAAGGGAAAGAGTGGAAAGACCACGCAACTTCAAGCGTGAGGAAGGGAATAAGGGGAAGGAGAGATGGTGAAAGAGAGCAAGAGGGCGGGAAGGACAAAGAGAGATTCCTTCTAAGTTCCGCTGTGGTAATTAGAGATGAATGTACAGTTGATATTGATCTTCCCTGCAGGACCGAGCCAGTACGCTCATTTCTACAACACTCATTCATTATCCTAGCAAGCTAACACACACACATGCACACACACACACACGCTCCTCAGAGATCACCAGCTGGAACTGAAGCTTTGCCTGAGCGAGCCCTTCTTCTAAACTGGTTGCTAGGATACGGCAGTATGATGTTGCAGCCAGCAGACAGCCTGTTAAATGATGTAGTCTACTTCCCCCAAACTATATTCTGCTGTGGCATGGGGACATGTCACAGTGATGTAACCTGGGGCACTATGAGAAGCAGCCAACTGGACTTGATAGTGACATGATAGTAAAAAGTTCAGATATCAGCCATTCACAGGATTCCTTGCTGTATCTTGTAACAGGCTGTGCCCACGTCTTATTTACCTGGAAATTCATGTCCATTCACATCCTGTTCAGGGACACACAGGAACAAACAGGCCAGAGCAGGAAAGTGTGTTTCAGTATACATCTTCAAATCAACCCTGTTTCTCCAGATTATGTCCCGGTTGACTGTTGTCTCCGTTTCTAATGTAATATATAAGCAATCAGTGTTGCAGGTTGCAGGTGAGGACATTTTCCCACCAGCACATAAACTCACGAAAACAATGATTACACCAGGCTTGTTACAAGAAAACACACTTACTATCTGTAGAGCGCTGTATTCATGGATAGCTAATGTAAATGGAACATTCTCTACCAATCAGAGGGTCAGTGGTTCAACTCCTGGCCCCTGAAGTCCTCGGGCAAGAAACTGGACCTCAAATTGCTCCTGCTCCTGCTAGCTCCTCCATCAGTGTGTTTTTATTGTACGTATGAATGGTTATTGCTCCTGATGAGCAGGTGGTGCCCTGCATTGTAGCCTCTGCCACCACTGTATGAACATGTGTGTGAACGGGTGAATGCTGACTTGTGTTGTAAAGCGCTTTTAGTGGTTGGTATGACTAGAAAGATGCTACAGAAGTATAGTCCAACATTTAGGCCTGACATTTACTGCTGCAGCTTCACATTAAAAGCAGGAAACTGGCGAACCACAAGATGGCTTTTATTATGAAGGTGCAGGCTGATGTAGGCTACTCACAGAAAATGCCAGCATGTGTTCAGTGAGTTTAGGGCTTACCACTATCGTTTAACAAAGATGCATCTAAAGATCAAAACAATGGTCCCTTTGACAGCACATCACTCTGAAATATATCAAGGAGTAGTTTTATACAGTCTGTAGGAGTAATGGAACAACAAGCAGCCTCAGTTATCTGTAGCAGGCAACAGGCTGCACACCAACTGATATAACCAACTCCTTCTCCCTCATTAATGTTATCACGTTAGAATTGAATTGGGTTTAAATCCAAAATATGCGTTTTATTTTGACAACAAACCCTCCGCCAACTCTCCTGACTTATGTCCCACGATAAGTGAAATGACTCCTTCTACTCTGTGTTGCAACGAGCTGATGCTGGTGCATGGAGCAAACACCTTCAGTTTGTGATTGACTAAGTGTTAATAAGAAGAGCAAATAATCAATGCCAAAATGTTGGGCATAAACAGAACAATTACTCATCTTGAACAGACATGTAAAAGATTCCTCTCAGTGGCAATCCAGAGTAAATATGCTATCCCAACAAGATGTACCTTACACTAGTTCAAATCTTGATATTCAGTTGTGAACTTGAGCTGCAAACTCTCCAAAGCTCACCTTTACACAATCTAGGAGAGAAGTGGTGTACAAGAGGGGCGAATGGCTGTTTATCGACTTCCCGCTGTAAAAAAACATGACACTCAGCAGACAGAGGATACATGGGCTGATCCCCCTCTCTGATCGCAGCTTAACACATCTTTACCCTACCTGTCTCCTGAGAAAAGACTCCCTCCATCTCTATTTTCCCTTGTCTAAAACCTTTATTCTCTCTCTCTGCTATTCAAGTGTTTCTCCCCCCGTCCCCTTTGCTGTGTTTCTGAATGATTTCCTGGTCATTGTCTTCAACCCCCCTCTTTGTCTCTGTCAGTGTGTCCATCTATACTATAATGGTGTTCCTGCGGTAGACAAGTGCCGGCATGAAAAAAAAAGGTGAAACCTTTGATTGATCTTTTAGGGTACCCTCGCTCACTTCCCTCACTCCCTTAATCCCTCACTTGCAATCCATTTCTGATCCTTGACACCAACACCTAGAGATATGGACAGACTCAAGCACAGAATTCAAGGAAAAAAAAAACTATTTTACACATCCAAAACATCCATGTTCACCTTCATACTGCAGGCTGTTCCTTCACACATATGTGTTGCACATATAAACATCCTCCTTCAATTAACCTCAAACACACCCCAGGCACTTTAAATGGTGTAATCAAGCCAATTAATTGCTTGTCAGGGAAGTCAAGAAAAGGTCAGTGAAACAGGCACGCACACACACACACACACACACACACACTAGCAAAGTATTTTAAAACATAACAAGCATAATAATCCTCACAGTGCCTTCAGCATTTGATAGCAGAGAGTCGGCATAAACACACAGGAAAAAATAAACACGGTAAACAAAATCTCACTGCCACTCTTACACTCTACATAAGTCCTTAATCAAAACAGCCAGGGCTATTTTGGCTAAATCACAGTGTGAAGTGATACTGTGTATTTGCAGTAAGCCTGTTTCTACAGGCCAAACACCACACTATCAGAGTCAGCTACTTTACTTCATATCTGGCACAAACAGACAGCAAACCCACATGCATGTACAGTTTATGTCCACACAGCAAAGAGGCATAAATGTACATTATGTACATGTCCTCACATGGACTTAGAGAGTTCCCTGCTGTGTGAGTATCCTCTACCTTACACTGCCACTCTGCAACCACTGTGTTGGCATGACAACTGTCCCTGTGAATCAGATGTGAGCTCATGGGCGCCAAGTGGCAGAAAGGAAATCAAACAGTGCATATCAGTACAAGAGGATTTACAACATGTGTGCTGAATTGACCAGACCGCTTTGGGAGCACTGCCATGTGCAGAGCTACAGCTGTAGAGAGTAGTGGGAAAACGCCTGCCTACACTCAAGCTGTTATCATTGCATTATTAGTACTACTGGAACATTTGTCACAATGAGCTGGGCTGATGTTATTGTTTTACAATGAACATTTAACATTTCTAGAAGTTAAGGGTTGTTACAGATCAAATTCCAAAACAAATGGTGCTGCAAACACATTGCAAAGCAGTTACTCCCCAGGTTTTATAGATGAAACTGAAGAAAGCACCAGCTGTGGTTTCTAATGAAGGTAACTTAAAATAACCATATTTGTTCATTCACACAAAGCAGTGTTGTTAGATATTTCTAGCTAAGTGGCTGAAAGATCACTGGTCACTGTGCAGAGAGAGCCTCCAATACATGTATACGCTTCACAGGTTTCTGGATAATCTGGATAACTGTTTCTGAGGGCCGTGAGAAAGCCATTATCCTTCTACTATACTTAGGAGAAATAGGAGACAAGTATACATACAGTTCAAGACACATAATATAATAATTATATAATCGTCAGATTTGATGAATGGATTCTATAAACACAGATATAACAAAGGAGGATAATTTAAATACAGGAGGGCAGACAAGGGCAATAAAAATTGGGTTTGACAAGTGCCTGATGTTCATACTGAATCGTCATTTTCTTTTTAACATTTCAGAGTTTGGAGAAATTGGAGATCAACTCAAGAGCTGGATAGGTTGGTCGAAATTTAAGAATTCAGTTGTGTCTTTAATGGAAGCCTTCTCTACGAATAATTATATAACGAAAAGAAACAAAGAGATATTCACTGGAGACTGAACATTAAGAAGAGCTACTTCAGCGCAAAACAATACATTCATTTTTGTATTTCTGCTTTGTTATACTCTATGGGGGTCTACTGGGGTTTAACTAAACAACAGGTTACCACATAAGACAATTAACACCTCAGCTGGGCACCAGCTTTTCTCTCTATTGTATAATAACAAGTCAGGCCTATCTTGAATGTGTCACTAGAAGCAGTGAGCTGCCACACGCTGGTTCATAATCACCTCCACAGGTAAACTAATGGGAGCTAAGACTCAGCATATGTTGACATGCATTTATACACACTGTCGCACATAAACACATATACCTCACAGCGTACATAATTATAGACTGTACTTCACAACATCTTTTTGTACAGCAGTAGCATATATTGCTTCCTCGAGAACAGCAGTAAACTGTCTGGAAATGATGCTACAAGACACAGATTTATTGCAAAATGTGGAGGTGTTTGTGTTGGGTAGTTACTGCAATTTCAACAGCTGTACGGTCTTGTTGAGACCCTATCCTGTCCATCCAAACAATGCTCAGTAGAGTGACGATATGTGCCTTGTTACATGGTGCACCATCATGCTGGTGGAGTGGATAGGCTGCAGCCACAAGGGACTGACATGGTCAACAACAGTGCTAAGATATTCTGTGTTGTTCAGCTATTCTTCGGTGGGTATCAGGAACTCCAATGTGCTAATGTGCAAAGACATTCCCCACACCATCACACTGACACGAGCAGTCTGTGATGTCTACACCTAACAGGATGGCTTTGTGGGTTATTGCTGCTTGTGATAAATTCATATTTTTTTTATCAGCTTGGGGCCTGAATTTTTTGCACTTCATCTCATTGATATCCCTGTTAACACAACCACTGACATATAACAATCAGCTCAACGTCTAGTCCAGAGGTCTAGAATTTATTGGGGTCAATATTGTATGAATTGGGACAAACAAATCTAAAGTGAAACAGCACGAGAAATGAAATAGTGATCTAGTTAAAACATTTTTTTGTCATATTTATGATTTTATCAGACTGTCCAGCCCTACCAGCATATACAGTGGCAACATTGGGTGATTGTTAGTCAAACCTTGTTCAAGTTTTACATCACAAAGTGATTTATCTTGTTCTATCAACAATCTATTTAATTCCAATTCCAGTCCACAACCCAAACTGAAATAGTTTTTTTTCAGTGCACTATGCACAAATCTGCGTGGTAATATTGATTCATGAGTGAACAGTCTTTTTTACTTATGTAACAGGTCTGTAATGATTATTTGCAGTTCTTGATAGATTATGCTAGCTAGCTAGTACAGTACGATTGTATATTAAACAGTAGTTGAAATGAGGTGGATGGTCAAGTTTTGTTTCCTATTTCTTAGTTGCCTATTTGGGTTATTGCTGTACACAATGTTTGCAACACAATGAATAATGTTAAGACTATCATCCATATGTTCCATTTAATTCAGCTACTCATGATGCAGACACTGAGTTGCCATGGCAATAATGGCAGTGACACTAGAAGGCGAAACACAGAAGCCGGTCTTGAAATAACCTCTGAGTTTCTCTATTTGCACCATCAACAAACAATATTGCTTTAAATGAGGTAATTATTAGGTTCAAGCCCCTCGTCTGCCATGTTGCTGGTTATAGCTCAAGAGGCATTATTTACAAACGTCACCCACGGAAGAGTCAGGTGAAGTTATTCGTCCATCTAGCATTGCTATCTAATTTGCTACTTTGTCCCACCTATGCCTGATCATAAGAAATCAGTAACATTAACAATGGCAGAAATAGAGATTTGCCTAATTTCTACTGAACTGACATTTGTCCGTACAAGTTGGAACTGTACTGTAAGGCCCGATAGAAATTCACAGCGTGTTCCCACAGTAGATCGTACAATATCTCACTGAGAATTAATGGAAAATCCTCAGCTTTTATAGAAATAACATACAAACGAAGCATGAAATGTGACCAGAAAGGAGAGTAGCATAATAGAGAGCCCCGGGGAATGAAACAAAGGGAAAAGAATGTGACAGAAAGAGGCTTGCATTCAGCAATGACAAAGAGAGATGAGAGCCAGCTAAAGACAGACACAAGCTGACAAAAGGAAAGAGCTATGTTTCAACAGACGCACAGTTATTCATGACTGTCCAAGAAGTCTGCTGTCTGGTGGAAAGTCTGGTACAGTTTGTTGTGTGTGTGCGTGTGTGTGTGCACGTGTGTGTTACTTCTGAGTTTTGCCCTTGGTGAAGTCAGTCACGGCTCCTGGTTTAAAAATAGCATCGGTGAGGATGCAGAGCTATTTATACTCTTCACACACCCTGCCTGCAAGCTTCAATGCATCCCTGCTTGAGTACGTGCGTGCATGTGTGTGTGTGTGTGTGTGTGTGTTTGTGCGTCTTCGTATTTTTGTGTGTGACAGCCGACTGAGCTCATTTTAATTCTTGCTTTGCTTCGCTCTATTGCTTTGAGCTGAGTCATTCATTTTCTTTCTCCTCTCATTGTCTTTGTTGCTCTATGTAACAAGCAACCACACAGAAAAAAATACACTCATTCATGCAGTCATACAGAGTGAGGCCTACTGTCATGAATGAATGAGTGACAGCTGCTGAGGAAGGAGTAGACTTGTCAGAGCACACAAACATATTTTCCACAGGTAACAGCGGGTGTATCAGACTCCCGTACTTGCCTGCAGGAACAGACTATAAAGGCTGCGGCTGTGCTGAAAGAGGCTGATGGCTTTCTGCCACTGATGCACTCACACTGATTCAGACAGGGGTGCCAAACTTGCCAAAGCCAAAATACAGCTCGATTTTCATAAAATGCACGATAGGATTCCCATACACTGGATCTGCTGTAAGAAAACGAAAAGGGGAACATTTCATATTTACTTACCACATGAAAATAATAGGATATATTAAAGGAGCCAAATAACGTAATGGGGCCATATAGTGCAAATATTTAATTATGAAAGAAGACATGCTGCTTCATGGTTCCATTGTAGACTAGTTCTTAAACTGTCTCTCTGGATGCTGCATGCTATTCTTAATGCTTTTTCGTTTTAATACTCTGCAATTATCTGTCACTTGCCTTGTCTCTCCTTTTTAACTGTGGTCTTAAGGAAGACATTCATTGCAATTATACTGTATATCCTAAAGACAAATCCAATTTAAAGAGACGTGCTGTACATTTTCTGCAGCCAGTTGCACGATGCAGACATTATAGCATAGGGACAGACTGAGAAGATTAGAGCAATTAGTAAGCTAGCAGGTAAATACTGTGCTTACACACAGTTGAATAGTTGCCGGGAGCCGTCTGACAAAACACAGGCTAATTTCATCACAATTCTGTTGCTGCTCCCTACTGTTCACTTCATACTGAGTGCTCTGCTCTCAGTGTCTTCTGTGAGTCTTTAATGTAAGGGCTCTGAAACTCCAGGACACCAACACCAACGTCGTAGCTGTTGGTTAGTGTCTTGGCCCTAGTTGTTACTGTCTGTCCAGTGGAGGTGACACAAGTCGGAGCCCGTTGGTGAGGAAACATTGGTGATGTTCAGACAAGTGAACCAGTGCAGAAGAGAAATGGAAAAAGATGTATATCCTGACTCTTTCGGGTCCCTTTTTAAATGACAAATGCAGACTAACTCTACCTTGTGGCATAGAGAGGCATCATCTCTCACACAGGCACAGAATATAGTTGGCCTTCAGCTGTAGTCTTTGAGTTGTGTTCTTTTTGGCAGAGACTCAGGCTATAGACTATATATCGTCTTATGTGATCGTCTCGTGACATGTCATAAGTGTTATCTTTTCCTGGTTATAAAGTCTGCATTACAGTAATGCAATTTTCTGAACTTAGCAAACTGCTCTAATACTTGCCTTTACCCACTGAGTTATAATATCCATATTACTGATGATTATATGTATTCTTCTTTTTAAAAACTCGTGACAATACTTTACTGAAAACAATCACAGCACTATTGTTTGAATGTGATGAACAGTAAGTGTAATATAATGTGAAATAAGAGTGCTGAGTAAGGTTTTTCTGCATAAAGAGTAAGTACACATCTCAGCCTGCATAACTGTGTGTGTGTGTGTGTGTGTGTGCATGCGCGCATAATGCAAAGTGTGTGAAGGTGAGTGTGGAGAGCATTCCAATAACCAGAGTGGAGCTGTTATTAGATTTGGATCCCTGCACTCTTTATTAAACCTCGGTTCAATTCAGTGTAATAGAGAGAGCGCAGAGGTGCATCTTTATGAAACAAGGGGGACACAACCAGAGACACCCACACCCACCCACACACACCCACACACACACACACACACACACACACACAATAAGGAAGAGAAAGGGGGATGACTATGTACAGTCACGCAACAAGGATGCTCATGATTACTATAATAATATAGGAGTAGGAGAATACATGCCAATGCTCTGAAGGGTGAACAGAGGACACAAGGAACCACATAGATACAGCAGGAGTAGGTAAGAGAAGCAGAAAAATGCAGAGATGAATAGCTAATAAAATTAGGTATAAGGACAGAGGTGGACATGGTCTAGGAGAAGTGGAAGTGGCCGGCAATTAAGAAGGTGATGTGGAAAAAGGAGAGTGGACCCCAGAGTAGACCCAAGACTGAATGAAGTAGAGAGCCAATAAATACGAGTAAGGAGGGATAGTCACACTGCTCTGAGTCAGATGTGTGCAGCGTGCTTGTACTCACAGGACTTCTTTTGCTTAGAAGAGGGCGAAGAAGTGGCGCAGTCTGGCTCATCAGTATTCAACTGAGACCGAGAGTCAAGGGGGTGGGGGCTGAATGAAATAAAGACTTGACAAGTTTGAGGAAAAGATAAAAAAAATATATGGAAAGAATGAGAAATGCCTTTTTTGTGAATGACAGCAAAGTGAGAGGAAGGAGTAGATCAAAGGAAGAGTGCTGCAGCAAGGAAAAAAAGAAAAAAACGAGGAGGGCGGAAGTGTTGTAAATTATAGTGGGAGAGGAGGAGGAGGAGGAGGAGGAGGAGGAGGAGGAGGAGGAGGAGGAAGAGAGGAGGGAGGAAAACTCCAAGGCTGACTCGGAGGGATCCCTCTTCTCTTCTCATCTCATCTCCTCCCTCCCTCTCAGGCTTCAGGGGACCTACATGACATCCTTCTTCTTTCATTCTCGCTTGCTTTTTATTCCATTTCTCTTTCTTTCTCTTCTGTATCAGCCCTCAGGTTTAGACAAAAATAGAACAGGCTACCTAACAGTTACCCTCTGTCTTTTCTTATACTACATAAAAACCCAGCTCGTGAATGGAAACAAACTTTATCAAATACAAAGGAGAAAAATCAGTGAGCTGTTTGCACGTTAACATACGAGAAAATCTACATCATAGCAGTGATGTGAACTGATATGAAACAATTATATCTGGATGATATTCCCTGGTAAACTGATCAGCAAGGAGCAAAAACAATAATGGAGTCTTCCATCAGAGTATGCCAGTGATTGATTAGCTGTAGACCAACCATTGATTGCCTGTTGATTGTTAAATAGATCAGTGATAGATTGTTTGTTGTGGAGTCGTTAATCACACACCTGATCGTTTGATTGACCAGTCATGGCGTCACATAAATGATGGTGTTTATCTCATGATAAATGAACATGCTGTAATGAGCTGACCAGTGCCCACGCTCCATCCTCGGCTACATATTATTACATGACAAAAACGCCTGTTGCTGTCTGATATTGCACGTGGCAGCATGGGGGAGTTAAAGCGGCGAGTGGTCATGGGGTTGAACAGAATGACATTAACAACAAGGACAATCTCAGATTCCATTCTTGTTTGATTGTTTTTCCTTTCAGGGAGATTGTGCATGCAGTTGACGAGAGAGAGAGCTCAACAAGAAGAGGTCAAGACACAAGGCTTTCAAAATTTGTTAAAAGCTACTCTACTTGACAATACTGGGTAAGGACACGACCTTTCAACGCGCATTTTTATATCCATGACTTCAAAGTAGGTTGTCACTGTGCAGGAGAGAAAATGCCTGTTGCTAACAACCATCTGGAGCCACTCAGTCAGTTCAGCCCTGTCCCTCTCCGTGCCCAGCTCAAACAGTGTGCGTCTCTTTGTACATAACAAAGTGATTGTAAATCTAAAGCACATCAGTGTTTCTGTTGAATATGTAACTGCGTCAGTCAATGGCTCCTGTTTATGCAGCATTTTTCCTGTTCATGTTTATTCATACACTGATTAACTCTGCAACTGCTGTGTTTCTAATTAGCATTTTGTGTGGGGCTCCGTAAATCACATGTAGGTTAGGCAGGCATGGGTTTTAATTTCGGTGAGAGGCTAAGTGTGGGACGATCCTGTGAGCACCGTGTGGCCATTTTTGGAACAAAACAAACAAACAGAGAGGATGAGAGTGGAATAGGAGGACAGGTGGTGTGTTCAGCAGGGAGCAAGTAGGTGTGTGGGCGGGACTTTGCACCCCGCTGCTACTCTGATTGGACAGCTAGAAGGTTAGCTGTGACATCAACGTCCTTGCCTTAGGCTTGTGGTCCTGTCCAGTATCAATAACACACACTCACACACACTCACACACACACTTGGAACAATATGAATGGCCAACGAGTGAAATCTGTTAATAAACTAGCCTCAGGTCCATACTGTGATACAATTAATTTCTCCTGGGAACATGGGCCACGCATCATCCCCAACGCACCTTTTCCTCAAATCCCCCTATGCAGACTACACTGTGCTATTATACATCCTCGTGGTCTCTCAGGCTTTCCTCTTAGGGTTTGGCAGGGGACATGAGAACACAGGTTCAACAGAGAGTATTTTGTTTGAAAATTTCTGTTTAAGTGTCATAGATTTTTATTCTCCTCTCTTTTGGTTCCACTTGTCACATCTACGGTTCATCTACCAGGTAGGAAGCACTTCTAATCAGTGGTAAGGTAAGCTCACAAATGTAAGAGTGTGTGTTTAAAGAGTTCTATCCTCAGTTTAGCCTTAAAGGACATTTTTTTAGGAATTTAATCTAATCTTTTACCTCATAACAGGAAACATGAAGCTTAAAAAGAAATCATCTGATAGAATACTGTCCTTATATAAGGATGTAAGCATTGTCAAAATCATAACTATTCCTTTGCATGATATACCCACATTTTAGTTATATGAATTCTGTTATTCAATCCAAGTTTAATATCCATCTGTACTATATTTGTAGCCTAATAACACCATAATTGAAATGATGTTTAAACGGTCACATGAGCCTCAATCTGCCAAGAGAAAATCTGGTTTACATGAATAAAAAAGCTGTTACACTGCACAAATTAATTTAAAGCTGAGATCAGTGTATTTAATACACTGATCTCGGCTCGAAGGTTGTATAATTGATAAATTAGGCCTCACACTGCGTTAATAAGGTGCTAGTAAATGAGTGGGTGACATACAGATACAATTGCAGAACATTAACTGCAAGATAAATTATCAAAAATCACCAAACCTGCTAAAAATACATGTATATTGTGTATGTGCACATATGTGTGCATATGGGTATAAGGGATAGCAAGAAAAAAAGAGAGAGACAGACCGAGACAATGAGGGCAGCGTGAGATGGAGAGAGCGAGACATTTCTTCCATATGTGCCTCGGATATTAGGACAGCTGGTTTCTGAATACTAGAAGGATGCTGTTTATCTAACTTGTGGGAGGCAATTACTTACATTGTGCTGCACAAAGACAAACACACAAAAGGTCAAGCACACAGGCAGACATAAACATACACATGTGCACACGTGCACACACCCTGTACACACACTTCAGAAAGCATGAAGAGCAATGGGGAGATGCTCAAACTTGCACATAAACAGAAATACCCACACATACATTCATAAACTGTCCACTTCATGCAACTGCCAGACAGAAAAAGTCTAATTAATTCAACCTAAGCTCACTGTGGGAAGCCAACAATGATATCTATTCCAAAGTCAACAGTGAGCAAACAGGCTCTCATCTAATGATTTACTAGTAGCGGACAGAAAAAAAAGAAAAGGAAGGAAGAGTATTCCTAAAAGGAAATAAACTCAAAGGAAAAATATGCAGGTAACATAAATTGTTTCTCAGGATCAAACAGATTTTTTGAAACTCACTAAAGGCATAATTCTTTATCTTTTTTATTTCTGTCTTAAAATGGCATATCAGAGCTGTACTGCACTAAGCACCTGTTGCTTGGTTACGGGCAGATGCATATGCAGTTTAGTCTTAACAACAGCAAGCTGGGTGGTCTAAAACATAATACATTGGGCTTCGTATGAACTACTGGCTCTTGGCCTTGTTCAAAACACACATCAATGTGCGTAGCTATTGTTGGAGATGATTAAGTACATGAGAAGAGAAGCATATGTTCAGACAATGGGTTCAACAGAAAGCTTTTGCAGTTCTAGGACAGCTGATCAGTGTGCCTGCATTAGTAAATGGCTGAGGGAGTGTGTATGTGTGTGTTCCCAGAGATCCTAACAGTGAGTAGTAACTGCTTTCTGTACCTGTGTGAAGCTAGACCACAAATTATCCATTAAAACCCAGTACGTGTGTGTATGTGTTTGTGTCGGTATTACTGGTTCAGGTATCCTCCACTGCCCATAGCAGTGTTAATATTCTGTACACACTGGGTGCGGCCAAACCCCATTAATCATGTTTGTGAATGTCTAATCTCAACGTTACTTGCGCTGGTTTCATTTTCATGGCTGTCTGCAAGATTTATAATGGCGTTTGGAGAAGGTGGATGTGGTGTGTGTGTGTGTGTGTGTGTGTGTGTGTGTGTGTGTGTGTGTGTGTGTGTGTGAGAAAGATGTAATACATTGTTACGGAAGCATGCTCTTAAATGTGTCACCTTGTTGAGGAGACGAATGTCCTGAATGGGCAGTTCATGCTCCCCGAGGGAGAGCGGCAGCGTGTTGATACACACATCTGCTCCTTTGAATGCATTTTTGTGATCCTGTGTGTTACCTTTGCACCTGAGTTCGAGCAGGTGTGTACATGTGTGTGACTGTGTTTGTATGTGCGAGTTTGGGTGTGTATGGGCGCACAAGTGTGCAAAAAGCTTGACCAGGTTACGGTGGCATGTGCCCTTGTCCGTTACCATGGTGATAGTAAGTGGCCTTTCAAGAGATGTCCATCCGGATGATGAGATCAGATTACATCAATGAAAGGGAAGAGCAGAAACAAATACAGGGGGTGAGCACGGGATTGAGTACAGAGAGGGTAGGTGAGAGGGTAGGGGGGGATGGGCCCAGGCAACCTGTTAATGGAGTGTAGCAGAGAGATCGTCAAATACACACACACACACACACACACACACACAGACACACACACACACAGATGGCTGTGAGCATGACCAGTGTACACAAATACACAGAGACCGCAGATCTGATGATCTTGGAAGCATCCATTTCTTTAAATTTCAGTTATTGACATCATCACCACACACACACACACACACACCCTCAATCAACCCATGATACCAATGCATGGTAGCTTTGTGGTCCAGTGGCAGTCCAGTGAGTGAGGAAGGACAAACAGATCTCATTACCTGAGTCTGCTTGGAGAGCTAGATGTGGATGACCCTGCTAAATGGCGGACAGCAGGGCTGTTTGTCTAGACGAAGGCTGTCTAGAGACATTGATCTCAGACAGCAGACCATTGGACTGACAATCACCGACTGAAGGCTGGGAGTTTTTCCAAGCAATTCTTCAAAATGGAGGAGGAACAGGTTGGATAAAACACACGGCTCATGGGGACAGTCACTGGAACTAAGCACGCATTTAAGGCTCATCTACTGATGTTCATGGGGCAATGCGCATCTATGGATGCTAGTCTACATGAAAATGAAGGATGAAAACGTGGAATAACGTGTCACTTTTGAGAACAAAACTGTCAACCTGAAAATATGCCTGTAAATAACACAATTGTTTTTTTAATGTTCACATTATTCATTTGTGGTAACAGAATGTTTAATAGTTGACTCTCCTTAAGGATTTTTTGTTTCAACCACTTTGTCATCCTTCTTAAAAAATTAAAAAAGAAAATGATTCATTTTACCTATGTGTTCATCATCATCGCCATTAATGCCAATGGAAACTTCATCATCTTCATTGAACGGGATGTCAGCTAAAAGGCATTACGTTAATAATTACATAACAGATAAAGAAATGCAGTGTTGGTCATCATTATGGTGTATATACTTCATCTACAATGCTCAAACATAAACATATGTATTTGGATGTCAACAGTTAAGGTCCTGGCACTATCCTACCACAACATACACTGCTGTATGAAAGTACACTGTAGACAAACACATAAAACAAAGCTCAGCAAGTCAACCTCTGAGGATTTGTTTTGAATGAGCAGATTTAGATTTTTGAACAAAAGAGGGCTGAATCATGAACATCACAGGGTTATTAGAGCATTCAGGATAAATTGCGTGACAGCATTTTTAGCGGAGACAGTGATTCTCAGGCTCGCTATAATCAAAGCTGCTCACGCTCTCTCTGGTAGTCTTAATCTTCTGGGCACAAATCTGAACTGAGAGCTGAGCATCACTTGCTCAATTTGACCAGAGGAGTCAAGGGTCATCCTGCAAGACCCTTCTCTTTATCTTCAAAAGGACATTGGTGCTGTTTAACCAACAAACGGTGTCGTATTATCTTAAAAATGAAAGATGTGTTAGAGAGTGACCTATAATTTTAAGCTTTTTACGACAAGTCATTTTAAAGGTTCAGTGTGTAGGATTTAATGGCAGCCAACTTAACACCACGCGCCTAACCTCTTGTCTACAATGGGTCTAAAAAAAGCTAAAACAAAATACAAAAGACCCTTTTCAAGAGACAAGGGTATTGTAGAGACATTATGGAGCAACCTGACGGACACCATGGAAGACGGGATCTAAAGTCCAATGACGTCATCATTCTATAGCAATTACATTGTTACTTGATACGATAAAACAACAAACTGTTCTAATGCCAATTTAATTACCAAAATTAATTCAAACAAAGTTGCCAGCCATATAGTTGCCATGTTGGTTTCTATTTCTAGTGTGATATTATAAACCAGGTGTAGGTTTGTCCTATAGTCGTTTGAGACTATAGCACATGAGAGCACATGGAGTCGTTCAACTCCATGTGCTCTCTGGATACTTTTATCGTCAATATAGCAGTAGTTCTCGTTTTCAGTCGGTTATTATACACTGTCATCATTGTCATGATGTGTGAAACAGTAATAAATAACTGACGAAGACTTTGCAACCCTAAAATTGGGTTTAGAATTTGAAAGCACCCATCAGCTGCAAAATGAAGCTGCTCGCTCTAATTAAATTTAAAAACTTTGCTTTTCACTAAAATTTGTGATGAATATCTTACAGTGTACAAACACCAACTTATAATCACAGCATCAAGCCTTCCATGTGATTAGTAGTAGTTAAGTGACATGATACTGACATGACAGTCTAGAACCAGTGAATTCAGCTGTGGGTTTTACATCAAACACAGGGCTATGGGAAGTGTTCTATACTGCTCTACTGTATTTACCATCTGAATCCAGATCATCATCCTTCACTACAAGAAAGATAGAGAAGAAATGATCATATTGTGCACATCTTAAAGGTTCAAGAATGTCATATTACAAAGTAATACGGGTGGCTAACATACAGGGGAAGTGCTACAGTCTACTGCTGAGAACAGGGCAGTACGTCTCCCATTAGGACAACATCAATGGTCTCCATTAAACTATACAGTGAGACACATACGTCCCTGTATGGCATACAACATTCCATGAGTCAACAGGCCACCAATCTGTCCTATTAACAGCGTGAGAGCTAATGCACAGTTATGCGATGCTTAAATATGTAAGCCTGAATGCTAACACATACACACACATACACACAAACAGACAAATCATTTAGTGAGATTTACCAAGTCTGATCTCATCGTAAAGATGCTCCTCTGGTATGGAGAGTGATTAACAAGAGTGTGAGGACATGAACAGGAAGACAGAGATGAGTTCAAGAGTGACAGTGTGCATGTTGGGGGGTTGGTAGGTTGGTGTGAAGAGGCTAATCATCTAACCATAACTAAATCAGCAACATGTTGATGTCTGAATGTTATCAGAGTTGGCTTCCAGGTACAAAGAATGCAGTGGATATATATATCACATATGTGCACATTTACACACAGGTAAACTAGTATTGACTTAGATCAAATCAACATCCCTGAAGGTGTAGATGCTTTTTGATTTGTACCCCACCTTAATCAGGAAGATGAGACAGGACAAAGACGGAGAAATAAATCCTCCTATCGTTTCCCCTCTCTTTCACCTGCCTTACCTCCTCCTGTCCTCCAGTGCAAATGAGCCCTATCACTATTAGCAACTCATCCATTTATGAATGCAGATCAGATGAAATGCATTATGTATCAAACCAAGGGACACCCATCCATAAAAGAAATGGCTTCTCAGACCTAGACTATCACCAGGCGCTAGCACCAGGAGAGCTGGGCATTCCCTGGTACATGACTACATGACAGGACTTCTGCACTAAACAACGAAAACAAACCTTTAACATGAACCTGAACTGTCTGGGCTCTAAGCTGAACTACAACCAGTTGACATCAATGATGTATTTCTCAGTTTACATGTCAGGTCTACAGAAGCATAGTGAATTCAACACAGTAATGGTTATGATGGTCAGTGTTGCATAACAGAGCCAGATGGTTTACTTGGCTGGGCCATGGTGCTGGCAGCCATGCGACTGTAAGCTTGTTTCCTGCATGGCCAACATGAAAGAACGGCAAAACACTATGTGTTCACATTAGTGGCAGGGTTATGGATTCAGCTGCACTGACAGAAAAAAACAGTGACAGCATATCCATTCAGTAGATGGAGGCAAACTGGCTGCTGTTGAGTCATCACATTCCCGATAACATTTGTGTCAACATCAGTGTGCATCACAGTTTCAAACAACGCTGTATCATTCGGTTTTGTTCTGCAAAAACACAAGTTTGAATTGTTCAATGTGAATTGTTTATCATCAGCTTTAATAATTCCTGTGTAAATGACAGCAGAGATTCCATAAAAAAGACACAATACTACAAAGAAGAAGCATCAAAACATACAGGGGGCGGTCTGTTGGTAAAAGCTTTTAAGGTCAGAGAAGCTGGAAGACAGAAAACATCTAGACAAGGATGGAAATACCATAGTATCTATGCAGGCAGAGAGAAGGGGTTTTTGTTAGTATAGAAAGGTGTTTATGTGTTGTTTGCTAGCCAATGTTTGTGAGGAAGAAGGAGTAATAGGTTTGTGTGTGCGAGTGTGTGTGTGTGTGTGTGTGTGTGTGTGTGTGTGTGTGTGTGTGTGTGTGTGTGTGTGTTTTGTGGTCCTTTGCACAAAATCCAAATTGAAATTCCAAATTGACCCTTAATCTGTACTTCCTGTGCCTCTGTAGATCTGAGAGGAACATGAGAGGTCTGCATGACCTGCACGAGTGCAGCCGCTCCCTCCCCAGCCTTTCTGAGGACGTGAGGGAACTGGTTCCATTAAGCTAATGTGGGTTTGATCCATGGTGATATATGTGAAGTGGCAGGATGTAGGGTGTGGGGTCAATGTGGAGCTGGGTGTCTGTGGACAGGTGATAAGAGGAGAGCTAAAAGCAGTTGTACGTTCAGGGGGGAGTACTGTCAGAGAGGAGAAACAACAGTTTGTGTATGCATACCAACAACCAAAAGGCACACAGGACCTGTTTGAATTTGCATGCTCTCTCCTTGAAGTACTGAGATTGTACACATATCTCAAGTGGATTCAAACAGGACCGGGAACTAATTGCTACACTGTGCGTGAAGGGTTGACACACTGAAGTGTATAGGGAGAGACACAGGGTGAGAAGAATATTATGGAGTTTACCTTCTACGTCATTACAGTCATAGTCTTGAGTGAAGCATGGATGGAGACAAAAGCACACACACAAACACATAAAAGCGAAGCCACGGCACCTCTGTGTAGAGGAGAAAACAGCACATTTACAGAGTGAATGAAATGATAATTCACAATGTCAAGCTCAAACGACACTGAAATGACTTCCAGGTTGAGAGATTACATAACTGCTTTGCAGTCAAAAACGTAGTGAAGTAATGGTGTGCTTTGTTGTCTGAAAAGTATGAGCGCATATGAATGTCTGCGTTTTTAATTCTGCAACAAACCCAGCTCCGACAGTCATGAAAGCCACATGTAGCCATGAACTTTACAGGAGATCCTAAACATCAGTAGTGGGGATAGAATGCTGCTGACATGCTATGAAAAACAGAATATTATCCGCTGTAGGGTCAAGAAGTAGTAGTCACAGTAGTTGGTTAAGTGAGGGTATAAAATATGTAATGACACAAATAATAGTAGACAACCTACCTTTGACTCTCTCTCCACGGTTGAGTTGGATCTCTCCCTCCCCCTGTGGAGTGTAGGGCTTGACCACGATGAAGGTACGTCCTGGGACAGCACTGTAGAGTTTACGTTTGGGCCCGCGGGGGCCCGTCAGCGCTGGAGGGGTGTGATGAGGGGGGCTTGGGTCTCGCTGCACTGAGCCGGGGCTGTAAACAAACACATATGTTACTGTGGTGATTCCAGGGAGCTGGTAACTGAAGCCCGTGGTCACCGACATGGTCGTCAGTGGGACAGCAACCTGGTGACACCCCCTGGTTGTAACAGTGGCCAGGGAGGGATTCATAAACACGTCCCAGTGCCTGCCGCTCAACAGTCAACAGTCAGTGTTCCATGGGAGAGTCATGAGAGGAGAGTACACTCCTCCCAACCACTCTCTCCCCCTCCTCCTCTTCTTATTCCCTCTCTTCCTCCCTTAATAGCAGAGAAAATATCCTTCTTGCTCCCTTTCACCCTCCTTCTATCTGTCCCCTCTACCCCGCATCCTAACCGATGTAGAAGCCGAAATGTTTAACGGCAAGATGGACTGCACTCTTTCCTCCTCTGTGTGGGTCTGTCAGATGTGTGTGGAAGCCCCCCTTAGTCAAACACATCTTGAGTTAGGGCTCCAGCAAAAGCCCTTCTCCAGAGAGGGGACAGAGATCCCCCTGTGTGTCCCCAGAATCAGCTGCTCCAGGCTGGGCTACAGATCCTGCCTCGTCCTTGGGTCCTTGATCTCCAGCTGTGGAGGAGAGAGGCTGGGTCTGCTCCCCGACTCCCGCTTCTTCTCCCGGGAGTCCTGCCGTGTCTGCCTCTCCTCTCCCCTCCACCCCTCACACACACACGCGCTCTCACACACACACTCACACACACTCGGGCAATGCTGCTGCTACTGCTTCTGCTTCTGCTGCTGCTGCTGCTGCTGCTGCTGGTGCTGCTGCGCTCCGTGGCTCCCCTCCCATTTGACGGCTCGCTCACACTCACACACCACAAGCCCTCTGTGTGCATTCTAGCTGTGCGCACAGGCACATACACAGACAGCCCCCTCCACTCCCGCTAACATTGCACCTCCGCAAGCATGGCATACGCCGCCACCAGCATGTCGCTAACATATCGCTGACACTCACATACACACACTAGTCCCGGAGCACGATTGATCTCCTTCTGCCTGTCTGCCTGGGAGCGTGCATGCGCCATGGCTCCCTGAGGCAGGCTGCTAGAGTATGTGCATGTGTGTGTGTGTGTGTGTGTGTGTATGTGTGTGTGAGTGAGTGTGTGTGCTTGTGTGCAGTGGGGCGGGGGGCAAAAAGCTCCAGCCCATTTGGTTTAATTGTCGCTCCTCCCTCTTTCCCTTCGCCTTGAATCTCCTCCTTCTCTCGCTCATTCTCTTGCTTCCATTTCACCCTCCTATCGCTCCCCTTCTCAACATTTCTTCGCATTGCATCTTCACTCTCTCTCCTTTCTTCCCTCTCTCTCTCTCTGGTGGTGAATTCTACACTACTTTGCCACCGCTGTGTGAGTTGCATTGAGCATCATTCTGATGCTTGTGCCATCAAAGATTTCTCTCAAGCATCTTTGGACACACATCAAAACAAACGGGATACATATAATTAATGACATACATATTTAATAAAAATAGAAGCTCTGCTTTGTATGTATTACAAACTGTTTATTCCCTGCAACAAGTGATTTGATTATGCTCCTGGACCGGAACTCTTGATGCTAATCTCCATCTCCGCCACTTTCCTTAAAAGACTAGAAATCTCTAAACACCTTCATCCCTGTCTATACACCTTTCGACCTCTTTCAGTCTCTTGCCATTCTTCCCCCGGCACGTTGTATTAGCTACTTCATAGCCTTCATTCTAACATACACCTGATTCCAGCCTCCTGTGCCCTTTCCCCTTCCCTTCTCCATCCTTCTGTCTATGCCTTTCCTCATTTCAATCCTTGTTTGTCTCTTTCTCTCGTGTGCTCCCTATTGCTTTTCTTGCTCTCCCCATCTAGCACAGCCTCTCATTCTATGTCCCCTTCTCCATCGAGACAACGGCTTGCTGACGGCTTTCCAATTACCGCAGGGACTGAGGGGCCTGGATGGCTGCCGCATGTTAATGTCTGAGCCCCAGCACTGAACATCAGCAGCACACACAGCTGACGGGGGGGGGGGGAATATGAGGCTATGTCAAATTGACAACGACAGACAAAATGAGATCCCTCAAAGGACACCTATTTCAGTGACTCAAATCTGCTTCCTCTGCTCGCTCACCTCTCCAACGTCACATACCTGCTGTGAAGTTATGAACGCAGCTTGACCCAAGATGCTCCCTGTAGTTGAGCTGATGATGCTCAGGGTGACATATGTTCTCAATGTGTTAGACAGAAGGTAGGGGGTGGAGCTGGTTTCTGTTCACTTCTTGTCTTGTTTTTTTGTAGTTCTTTCTCTCTTTCTAGATCTTTCTTTCTCCTTCTTAGTGTCTTTGATGAGCCAAGACAAATTTTCTCCACATGTAAGGTAAAAATACTTGACAACACTTGAATGACCACGGATCAGATTTTAGAAATCCTAAGCATCCACAACAAAAATGTGTTAGAAGTTAACTCAATATAGCTACAATTGAAAGCAATAGTATCATGGTCCATTCATGAGTTGAATTTGAATACCCTAGATTTTTCCATTATTTAATATCTTCTCTTGCTGTAATACAGTTTAATAGCCGAAAGGTCAACCAGAAAGCTATGTACAAACACTTTGAAATTAGACCAAATGAGAGCAAAGAGGAGACTTTTCTTTGTTAAATTGGCCAGGAAACTTTAAAAAGCAACTCAATGATTTCTAATTAATTTCTTATGTGCACTCAAGAGGGATGTGCCAACTACTTATTCTTGCCTATCCATGCTGCATTTGTTGATATTTCTGAAAAGGATTCATGTCTATTCCAAAACCAACTGTAGATCCTACAACACACCAATCCTTGCATCCCTTCATCGGACATATACATGGTAGCCGATGCTTTATGCATTTCCAACCATTTGCATCTGTATTTCACCTGTAGACCACTCAGATCATTCAACTAAGGTCTCTTATTTGTTCTCCTCTCCCTCCGCAAATCCAAGGGGTGCCATCCCTCTGGAACAGTCTCCCCACTGTTAGATCACAATATGTATGTACAATATGTTGTTTATTTTTCTGTATCTGCATCCTGTGCAGCACTGTGTAACTTTGTTTTAAAAAGGGATCTATAAAGACAGTCTCACTCAAATGCTATTTTGTTTTGTTGTTCATGTTTACTGCTGGGTACTGTATAGTATTCTACCTTTCATTTGTTTCATTTGAGCGTGTTGTTCCTTTTTTTCCCCAGAAGCAACAAATATTTTACACATCTAATACTCTGTGTTTCGATTTTAGACATGCTACTTGCTCGATGAATTTTGCATGATGACATAATTCACCGTTTACATATGCAAACTTGTGCAGCATTTTTACATAACAGCTTTTGTTTTCTTGCTTATTATGTTTTTTAGTGCATCTTCTTCTCTTTCACTCTGCCTCATTATAGGTGGCTTTTACAAGATACAGCTGTAGGATCTATTACATGTACACACACAAGTACACACAAGTACACTCAACACACAAACTTTTAATGCGACGTATTACAAAAACTCTATCATCTCCGACATCAGCCTTGCTTCTGTAACGATGGCAACTGTCAAAAAAAGGAAAGAGAATGAAGCCAACAAAAGCACCGATAAGTCAATTACTGTATATGAGCTTGGATCTCTATAACAATCCATTTGTCATTGATCATTTGTATTAAAATCAAGTGCTATTGTCCTTCGCTGACCATTTCCTCTCTATATTATCATCTCACGCATTCAAGTAATCTCACTGATTGAAAAACAGTGCACTGAAGCTATTGAATAAGGCAAAAGTGATTCAGCTTGCACAGATTACTGTGACCCTGACTCCCAATACGGTTTTTATTCCTCATGTACGCAAAGGCAAAATATTAAAATGTACATTTTATATTATGTATACTTGCTATTAACTATGGATGAGGTTTTGAAGTACAATTTGTGTTAAATCAAGGGCCAACACTTGTGTCTTATCAAGTGACTGATTAGGATCAATGAGCCCACTAAAGACAGGTTAACATTTGAACAGCTCAATAATGAGTCCAGCTGCCTCATTTTTTTGTCAAAATCTATGAACGGCATAGAAAACTCAGAAGATTCAACTGGAAATGTCATTAAATGCCATTTACAAAGATGCTATCAAACTAAGCAGCTTCAGTGTAGCTTTTTCTCACATGACTGCCTCGCCTTCTCAGGTAAATGGCTTTTTCCTCAAATAGCCCAGCTCTCTAAGGTGAGATGAGCACATCATAAACACAGTCATAATCAGCATCACACTTTGCCTCCTAATGATCATCGGTCTGTCCTTGCTTTGCTGCACTTGAATGGATATGTGCTCTTTCATTCTTTCTTGCCCAATGTGGGAGTGTTTATGGATATCAAGGTGGAGGCAGCATGTGAGACTCATTGGGCAGAACATATGAAGTTTGTGAACAACAACTCTTTATGTGCACGGACAGCTTAAGCTTTACAGAGACTTTATCGTTTAGATAAATTAGAAGGCTGGGTCAATTAGTGCGATTAACACATAACCCTAAACTTCACCTCAATTTGAGAAAGCAGAGGAGGACCGGATAAACAACCTGCTAAGCCCTTACTCACTACATTTGCATGCTTCGCCATAATTTTCAGCGCGCTATTCACCTACACTAAAATATTTTCACTTCACTTTTCTGTGCGTGTACATTTGTCCTGATTAGTGCACGACAAATTTATGTTACCAATTATTAAGTCTCAGTCTCATTGCATGACTAGCATGTAAACTGCTCATCCTGTTTAACGACAAGGCCAATGTCTATAAACAATTTACAAAGTCCAGGCGTGTTGTGGGTGGCCTTGCTCTTGAGTACAGCTGGAAGAGAGTCCCTTCCCCTACAAAGTAATCTCAAATTCTTGTGGTCTCTTGGTCTGTCCTGAATACCATTTTTGAGGCTTCAAAGCTAAATTGAGACATACCTGCTAATCTACAAGAAAGGTTCTCCATGTATCTTTAGCTGAATCAGGTGCTTCTCAGCTTGAGGACAACAAACGTTCAAAGGAAACAGACCAACTACCTCACTGACAATATACCCACAAATATTTGAAGCTTCAATAGTGGGATGTGGGGCCATTAAACTTGTGGTCATTCTTCACTTTTATATTTTCCTATTATTGGTATTAGGGTAGATGTCAACCATTCTCTCTGCTTCCAAAGTCTCAAAATCAACTTGAAGAGAAGGGGAAGTATAAATGCTCCCTCCCTGGTCTTCATGTGGGTGGGTGTTGACACTACTTAAATGCCATTGAGAAGCTTCTAGCTCTTATTCAGTCATTTGCCTCTTTATCGGTGCAGCCGATGCAATATCTCTTTCCTTTGAACTTTGATTTGGACATGGTTTACCATGGCAAACTCTTCAAAGCTTCAAAGCATTCAGGTTAGACCATGTGGTGTCATCCATAAGTGAGAGTAGGCGATTCTGAGATTGACAGGTATATTGATGTGGTGTCTGCAGTAATGTAGGTGATGTAGGTGAAGATGGAGCTAAGCCTAAAGACAAGGCTCTCAGTTGCTCCACATTAAAATGCTCACCGATAGTCATGAGCTCTGGTAACCGAGAGAAAGATGGAGATCATGAATACAAGAAGGCAACATTAATTTTCCCCGCAGGGTCTCTGGGCAAGGTGAGGGGCTTAGATATGCAAAAGGAGCTCGGAGTAAAACCTCATGGGCACATCACACCGGAGGAGACCCCAGGGTGACAGAGAACATGTTGAAGAGATAACATATCCAATCTGACTGAATCTGGGAATGCCTCATGATCCCCCAGGAGGGGCTTGAGGATGTAGCTGTCAAGAAGGACATCAAGGCTACCATGGTTATCCTCCTGCTACCACGACCCAGACTGGAATGCGTGGCACAAGATGCTAAAAAAGCAGTTAAGGTACATGAGGTACTGGCATTTTAAAGTTCTGTGACTGGAGTTACTGGCAGTCACGTATTTGCTGACAGTTCGTTAACCAAATCCACACTGTGTGATGTATTCTGACCCTGATTAACACTTAAAATGAGCTGCACATATTATACATGTCTGTAACACTTCACACCATACTGCATGAAATTACCATATCATTGTTTTATCATCAGCCTTTTAAACACAGATGATGATACAAAGCCTCATGGACTACCGTTGGCCTATCAGCATCACCTATGATTCTGATGTGCACAGACCAATGCTACTGTGCATGCCTTTGATGTAGGTTCTCCACAGTGAAGCAGAAGGAGCTCAGCTCTTTATCGTCTCCTCCTCTTCCTCCCTATTCCTGTCGTCCTTTCTTCTCTGTGTACCTCAGCCCTTTGGCTGTGTTAAGACGCCATGGATAATCTACACACCAGCAGCCACTGGTGTGACTAATGCAAAAAAGAGGGAGGGATACAGGGTGAAAAAGAGGTGAGGAGAACAGCAACAAACAAAGAATTAAAAGGTGATGTTGGGCTTGTTGCCATCATACAACACATGAGGGGTCACGATACAGCACATCATCAGGTAATGACACAGTTTCTCAGTCTCAGTCTCTTAGTGAAACTGCCAGCTAACACAACAATCTTACATGACAACATGTTTTATCAAATGTTGACTGACCTTGCAAAGAAGATTTGGTCCCTTGTGAACAAATCTCCTCACACACTTTCCAGAGAAAGGATAGCAAGAGCTCATCATGACATTCAAACATTTTTGTCGAGCTAATGGCCTTAGGGGTGATTAGATCAGTGCTAGTAGTTATTTAATAAACTAAGCTGTTTGTTTTTTGAACATATCAGTGTCTTACCAAACTAGCTAGATTGTATGCAATAATTGTTTCATCCAAAAAAATACTGGTGAAAAAACACATTTCACCATGACAACTACAAAGGAAGTTGGTTGAACGTGTAATCTCTGTGTTCTGTGGAGAGTGACAGACTGGAAATGGAGACGATGAAAGTTGCTTTCTTCTGTTCAGCAATATAATTTCTGTCAATCTGACAGTTTGAGAGCAGTCTTTCCAAACAAAGACTGATATCTAGGTCCTAAGGTGCACAGCTCAATAATATCACAATTTGTGACAGTGACACTGCCAAGACATTGTCATCTTGATGATTAATTATCTCTTTGTATCAGCACATCATGGTAAGTAACCAATCAACCTCTTATGACAGAGGGCAAATTTGCTACTGAAAAAACTTCTACCATGTTGTCAAATTATCCCTCTGTGTCACGTCTATGACTACTATGTCTAATCTGACTTAAATCTGCCTTCATGGGTTTGGTTATTCTTTCATGATCTAGTCTTAAGGGGTTACTGTGGTATTTTTAAACCTTTTTACATATTTTGGTATTATATAATATGATAAATAGGTAAAAAAAAAGTTTTGGAATTGTTTTTGCAACTGACAGACTCAGATTGTTACTCTAAGCATCTGACAACATCATGGAACAAAAATGGAAAATACCAGAAGAGGAACAAGAGGGAGGTTGGGCATCAAAATGGGTAACAAGGGAACAGCGTGTTGAACCAGAATGTTTCCTTGTATAATGCAATAAATTAAGGGATTACTTGGGGTTGGCAACTGTTGCATTAGTGCAAAGAGAAACCAAGACAGTAATTTTCTATTGTTTGTGTCAAGTTTGAAGAGGGTTTTGAGATGATCTGCAAGGTAAAAAAAAACAAACTTTTTCAACCAGTCCAGTGGCTATGAGGAGAGAGATAGAACAGCTGTTTCAGGTTAAACAAAAAGAGTCATATGCTTTAACAAAAAGGTCTGTCTCTGAAAGGATCATTTCCATAATGTTGTCAGACATTTTGAACAACAATTTCAGCCCGTCAGCAGCAAACAAGCAATTTTAGTGGACACACTTTGTGCAGTTGCCCTCAAGGATTACGTTACAGCCAATTTCATTGCTGCTGGCTTGTTGTACCCTTTAGTCATTAGACACCAACACATGTAAATTTAGCTCCTAGGATTAAAAAATACCAGGATAACCCTTTAATATGACACTGACCTGAGCTATCTGTATTCTCTCTATTGTTTCCATCTAAACTTTCCGCTGAAGCCTGGCCAAGCCATCTAAGCCTTGCAGTAATGCACACGTGTAAAGAGGAGGAAGTGATGGTGAGTTCCACAGGAACTTGCTGGAGTCTGCCGTTGGGCGGGCTGTTGACCGGCCAAGCTAATTTCACACTCCCCTGGTATCCATAATGCCTCTAGAGTTACCATGGGCATAAACAGAAGGTCAGAGAGAGAAACAGAGAGGGGGAGGGAGAAATATTAGAGGGAAAATATTCAAGGACAGCATCAGTCTCACTTGGGTGCAGGTTCTGGCCATGGAGACCAGCTGCTCGTTTTGGGCTTTTTATACATTCACCTCACTTTGATACTTGGTATAAGGGTAATGCACACTGAAGAACAAGGTCTCAACTCCCTGTGTACAGAAGGCCATTTAGGCCAGGACACAGCAGACACACTAAACCTGCTATCCTCTTTTTTTTTTCATTTTCTTCACACTCGAGCTAATCAAACTTGTACAAAATGAGCACAGTGACAGTACAAAAGACATGTCTCTTTGTCAATGAACGTTAATGCCAAATACAGCAAAGAAAAGTCTACTAAATTTGTAACCGTTTGACAGAAAGAGAGGAGGGTGGTCAAGCACCCCAGCGTGAATGTATAAATTAACTTCGTATAATTCAATTTAAGTATTTGAAAGTCTATGCAATTTAGTCCTTTAAGACTTTTAGAGCTTTGTGAGTGATATGTGCATGTTTCACCATTTAATAAAGGATGGTGGCCGCTTTTCTGGCTGCAAACCATAGATTAATGGCTCTGTGTGTACATGTTGGTGTGTGAATATGAATGACAGAATGAGAGGCAGAGAGACAGAGAGAGAGAGTCGTTGATGGATGGAGTAAAGTGACAGGAGAGTATTAGAGGGAGAGGGGAGTGCGGCTGGAGATGTGTCTGTAATGCAATTCCCTTGTGAGACATTGGACTGTATCACACAAACACACTCATACACACACATAAAAGCAGTGTGTGGCATCCAGGAATCACATTAGGTGTGTGCTGTAGGTAGGTGATCTTGCTCTGACATATGATCATAATAAAAAGCTTAACAAACCAAGTGTCAGTAAACCACTTAAATCTGTTGCTCTGAGATGTGATCAGAGCCCCAGTTTATTGTGCTGTTCGTCTAATGGTTCAGAGTACCAGGGAGGAGATTTGTTCCAGCACCCCCAGCAGCACAACTACGTCTGTGGATTTATGTATCAATCGAGTGACAAGCTGTTTTGAACTGAGTGGCCCGTCCAATGACATTACTCATAGCTCTAATTTCAGAATGTATCCTCTGTCTCTCCACCTCTCTCTCTCTCACACACACAAACTGACACACATTCACAGCTTGGCAGCCTTCAATTGGTCCCCATGGTGATCATTATTAGCCGCCATCCATCTGTCTGTCTCTGAACTGTACAAGCACCCATGGCCATAGCTGTGTGCAAGTGGCTATACATATAAGTTCCTAGGTACAAAAACACACACAGATTTGAAGAATGTTGTATGGCCTATGTCCTCCCAGCAGGAAAAACGCTGCATTTCGTCCAAGCTTGTTACATAATTAGGGCTGTTGTCTGTCTATGCCAGACACACACCACTCCACTGATCATTGCCCTCTTACCCTGACAGGGGCACAGGCCACACAACAGCTACTGCAATTACAACAGACCTCGTACTAATCAGAGTTTAAATCCGCCACTATGAATCTGATACCAATTTATCAACATGCTTAGTAAATTCCCAGTTAACGCTTTATACAGATGAGTTTTCTGGGCAGGGTTCAAGTGCAGTTTCGACAGGAGAAAGACTTTCATGTGTGCCTGGGACTCATGTATGAATAGTAAACACAATTTTACACTGATTTTTGACTGATGTTGTGTCATGCTTATTACCCGCAGCAGGCGATAGCAGATGAAACAAGATGCAGAATACTGCCTGGTGACTAACAAGAGATTCAGACACATCACATGGGGCTTCTTGCTTCTTGAAATTTGGTTTAAATATAAAAGTAGGTGTGTAATCACAAGGCCAATCACAGATCATCTATTTAAAGTGAATAGCTGCCACGACTGGCAAGTGTGAGACATGAATTAGGAGCAGGAAGAGGAAGAGATTTGCTTGTTTACAAAGCTCTCTCAAAACTTCACTAAATCACAAGAAATAACATATGGGGTTGAGCTGAGGTCAAGGCAAATCTTACAAACCTGAGTCTTCCACGGTGGCCGTGTCCGTGAGGGTAGCCGTGACTATGGGACCTTCTGGGAACCGGCCTGTCCTCCTCATGCATGTGATGTAACGAAGGTGAGCGGGAATGGGAGGATCTGGAGCTGCCTGTACTCTGGAGACTGCTGTCAGGGATCTCTCCATGACGGCTCTGACACAGAGGCGAAAAAGAGACAAGTATCATATGCACATGTAAAACATTGTAAATCGTCTTTGTCAGGACTGCAGGATATGGTGATATTTGGATATCATTAAAAATGAGAAGGAATGATTGTTTTTGTATTACAATTTTCATATTCACTGAAAAATAAAACCATTAAAATCAGAATGTGACATTTGTTGGGACCTCTACCAAACAGTCATGTTTTCTTACATCACTATGGTACTTTGTCACATATTTTACCTAACGCAATATTGCAGCTTCTTGTGCAACCGAAAATACAGAGACACCATTAATGTATAAGATCAAATTGTGTTGCTTTGTCCACTCTCAACTTCATGCTAAAATGAGCACAAACCAATAAAAAATTCAAACACACCCGACAGCCTCACTTGCTTCATCTTACCTCTCCGAGGCTGCTGTGCTGCTGCCCAAGAGCTGGCAGACTGCGCAGTGAGGGGACAGGGGAATGACCCTGACGGCCACGGATTTCTCTGGGGGCCTGACTGTGGATGTGATCGTGGTCCCCATTTAGGTTGTTGTCACTAGCAGAGCGGAGCAAGGAACGTGGTGAGGGCAGGGGGCCAGGCATTGCACGTCGACGGTTGGTGTAGGAGGGGGTCTCCCTGAAAGGCACTGAGAGGACGCAGAGACAAATGCAGGATATGAAGAAACTGCTGCCGGCAGAATACACAGAATGCTTTGACGGAGGGAAATAACTGCAACTCTACACATCCCAAGGTCACTCAAATGTGTCTAAAGCTTGTTACTAGTGGCATTAATCTCCATTTAATAGAACTCTAATGAGATACAAGGTAATTTATTATATCTACTGTATTTCTGCACCTCCATGTATCAGTGAATATATGTCTTTTAACTCTGTGACGTTTTGTCATCTCATGTAGGATGTGCAAGACGTTCAACATGACACAGAGGTAAGAAATAAACTCAACACTATAAAACATACTCAATCGTTTATACAAGGATGAAATGATAGAATGGATCTGGTGCTGACTGGGCTGCCGTAAAGCAAAGATCATTGAAACACAGTTGTGTCTTGTCGATCTTGTTATTATTTTAATATTGATCACTGAATTTTAGTGTAACCTTGGAACCAAATATTCTCATCATAACAAATTCCATCTTGCTGAAATGATTCACAATGTGTGTTTGAGTTCCATAGCGTAAGTACAGAGTAGGAAAATAACAATTAGAATGAATAAATATTAGACAGTGGGCTGTTACATTTTGTGCACACTAGATGGCAGAGTTTTCCTGTATGTTCATGGCACAGAGACTATGCTCAACTCAGCAGGGGCCCAATAAGCAACTGAAACCTTCTCCACATCCCTTACATTTCCATCTCCTTTCCTTCACTTCCCCACACCTCTCTATATAACCTGTAATCAGTTTCCTTGAGATTCTCCATTATCAACACTCAGCCATCCTTCAGTCTGATGTCTCCTGGAAACTACATTAACATTTAAATCACACACTGAAGGAGCTTGGTCATATACTGCCACTATTGACAACTTACCAACATCTGATGCTTTGTGGACCTTTATGATTTCAGCCAGATCAAAGTTTCCTGCTATAATAGCCACCTGGAGGTGTGGAAAAGAGAGGAGGACACAGATGGGAAAACACATCAGTGCAAATTTGATTCTATGCAAACAGAAAAAAAATAAAATAAATAGATTTTTGTCATCACTCTTTCTTCTAATTAATTTTTCACAAAGTTAGTCCTGCAGGATGGAGGCTGTTACACTGCTTAAGTTTTAAATGGTAATCAACACATTCAATGTGGCTTTGTTAGGCTTTGTAAGACAAGCTACTCAATCCATTCAGCTCTGACACATTAAGAAAGTGAAGTATAATAACACACACAAAAACATGCAGTAGTTCTTGGATACCACACGTACCTGAAAGGCGGTCTGGCTGTTGTAGTTCTTTATCTCTTTATTTGCCCCTCGGAACAAGAGAACTCTCGCACAGCTATCCTGAAAGACAGCAGAGACATATATGTATTTGGCTAGGACTAACACACATGCCATTGGTCTCTCAATTAGAGATGGATGGTATACAAGTAAGTGCTGCGCCATGAAATGTATTTTGGCCTTACTGTTTGCAGCAGTGTAGACAGGATTTTAAATCTCTCATCAAGTACCCCTGAAGTGTCAAATCAACTCATTGTGTGTTAATTATTGCGAGGTATTACTTGCAATATTGCTAACGTGCCAAAAGAGGGAAACATCTGCAGATCTTTACCTATTTCACAGAAAAAAATCAATGTGTACTCGCTAAAAAGACTAAACAAACGACAACAGAGGCAGGACAAAATAATCATGAAGTTGGTAGCAAAACAAAACTGCTGTTGGTTCGGGGTGTCACGATTTCTATTCGAGGTCAATCAACTCACTGGTACCAGAGGTTACTCTGACAGCTCAGGGGTGTTGGGTTTAATTTCTTACTGAGAGATCCTTTATTAGGACAGGTTACTCTGGATAGATTTAAGAAACCAAACTTTCTAACAAACTGTATGTCAACATTTTGCTGTTTTTTGGTTGAATCCCCAGAGGTTGGTCTTTTCTGTTGAATTCCGGACTCTTCATTTTTGTGAATGCAATTCGAACTTGTATAACCCTGACCTGCAAATAGCCACCAGGATAAAGTCAATCTGTTGTTGTAAAATACTGATCTGTTTATCTTTTGAAAAATCTAGAATTGGTCTACTATGAAACCAGTCTGACGATGGCACAGCTTCAATTTGGGGGAAAAAATAAATAAACATGCAAATTGGTAAAACTGAATGGGATCTTGATCTTGAAATCAAAGTCAGATTGAATCTTGGATTTGGAGAATTGTGACACCCTAACAACTGCAATTTTTGGTTTTAAAAAGAGCAGTTTATCGAGTGAAATACATTATTACAGGGTTGTGCAGTGCGACAGTTGTTGCCAGAAGCATTACAGGCAACATCTTTGATCACCTCCAAAAGAAACATCGCTGCAAGTATGAGGACTGTTTGAGGATGACTCAGACAGAAGTAGCTTGGGGTAGAGTGAACAAGGACGACCCTTGAGACAAGCCTTGTGCTGTACATGTGGCTGTGTCCACAGCCTACCTCACATAAGAGTATGAAGGTTCGGGCGGAATATGGAGGTGATTAAATTAATATTTCATGTTGAAGTAATGAGAGGCTATCAAAACATGGACACATTGCTTTTTTTAACAGTGAGTACTAACAGTGTTTGCTGGCTATGTTTGCACAGCTTTAATTAGAGTCTAAATATTGGTTAAATTTCTTTTACTTTTTACTATCAAGTGAATGCCAACACTGCTTTCTTTATTCTCTCTCTCTCTTTTTTCCCTTTCACACACAAGCACCCATACAAATATATATGCTCCTTGAAGCCACGTGCAGTTTAAGACCTTCAACATCTCTGAGTTGCCATTCTGCTCACAACCCCAGCACAAACTACACAACTGAACTCAGACCAGGTGTACTGATCACAAGGTATTTCCAATTTGAAAAAATCCAAGACTGTGTGAGAGGTGCAAATGTGATGCATTCTCTCCAAGACAGTATGTGGGTATCTAACAAAGTAGCAGGCGAAAACAGCACAGAATGGATATACTTGAATGGTTGAAGAAGGCAATGTAAATGACCTTTTAATTTACAACTACATTTATAACACCATACATAAAGTGAGCCCAGCACATAATTATCTAAAGAGCAACAAAGTGTGATGACTGATATAAGGCATTATTAATAATAATATAAATAATATCTAATGCCCTCCTCCTGACTGTACAATCCAACAGACACTGAATCTAGTCTACATAAAGAAATGATTCCCATTCAAACTGTTATCGACAAAGGCATTAAGGCATGCACGAAAACGATGTATGTAATGTCAGTCTGCAAACATTTCACCCAAACACAGCTACCCTTAAGTTACAAAGCAGCTGTTTGCAGCGCTGCGAGAAATGGAGCGAGCAGAAGACACAGACACAAAAACACACACATCTTCAGCTGTGCAGAAAGAAGCTCCAATGGCTGACAGTCATCAACTTCTGAGCCCCGTACAATTGTAGCATCGTGATTAAAAAGCCCCCCCACTAGAGACCACAAAAAAGTAGTGTGTCAACTAAGAGTTTCTGTGAGGCAGGAATTTGTGACATGTGGGAGAGAAAGTGAAGAGAATTTTGCTGCTGCTCATGGCACTAACGCAAACTTTGTTTCAAGCTTCTGAGCCTGAACACTAATAAGTTACAGTAATATGTTGCAGAGACGAAGATACTTTTATTCCCAGCACTTCAGAGCGTCAGTGGGAAACAACAGTGACTACAGCGGTATGCTAATTATCAATTCCTGCCTTACAGTGACTGTGAGGGTACACACTGAAAGAAAGAGTTCCCCAACAATGATGCCATCATCCATCAACACTTTTCACTATGGACATTGTCATTTGGCAGTTCAGCTGACATTGCCCAGCCCTACATCGAACATGTTGAAACTCTGTTCTTCAACTCTATCTATCTTTTAACTCTTTTATCTTTTAAGTTCTATCTTTTAACTATTAATCCGATTATGAGGGTAAAAATATACGCTGAAATACATACAACATTTAAGCTCATACCATCCAGGCACTCTTTCTACAGCTATACATCTCTTGGTTACAGTAAATAAAAAGAAAGAGCAGGGAAAAAAAGAGATGGACAGTCCTTACAAGAAGATGCAAACATGCCCTATACAAGCCAAGTCTTGGGACGAAAGTGTACAAATGAGCTTAATAAGACAGTGGTTCTGGCATTCAACGTAAACCATGACAGCAAAGTGTCATCTGGATATGAAAACGTAGTTTGAAATTAGCTCTCTAGGTGGAACACATTACAAGAAGGACAAAACAGACGGACGCTCTCATCGGTTCACAACTATACGTTCTCTCTCTTTGTGTGTCTGATGATTGCCATATTTTGTGTGTGTGTGTGTAAATTAGCACAGGCCCCTCTGGCTAAACACAGTCCAATTGTAGATTGACAGACGTGGTTTTGTGTCTATGTGCTGGCTGGCTGACGGTCGATATGTAATTTAACACAGCATAGAATTAACTGGAGTATCAGCATAATGACTCTGGTGACTATCACCGCTGAGTTGCTCATCCTGGGACATGCACGCTACATCCACTGACAGACTATTTGAACACGAAAGAATCATAATAGTAATGTGCTTTACTTATCGAGCAGGGTTTATCTGACAAGCCCCTCGTGTTTTATATCAGTGAGAAAGCTGCATGAAGCTATCACTGAAGCACCCTCTTCTGGTAAAACACATTTGTAGATGGTAGCGGTAGATGTGGGTGCTGTGCCCGACTCTGCCCTGAACTGAGCAGGGTTCAAAATGTCAACTGGGACTGACCTACATGAATGAACCTGCATTAATGAATCTGCAAAGTCCATGTAAACACACACGGTGAATACATGGGGGTATTTGTAAATGGAGCAAGTGTTATGAATAATGCATGATTACTCTTGCTGCTAATAGTCTATAAAAGTGCTAAGGGTCTAAAATACCTAAAAACCTATACAGATAAATGCCCGAGGCTGTTAGCTTAGCTAACTGCTAACTATGCATACATTGTGCAACTGCATGAACAATGAACACACACACTTTCTCTCTCTTCAGTGTAAAGAGACACAATGATCACCATTATCAAAGTAATCTTTTTTTTTTAAGTGAGGAGCTAAGTGTGCATGTTTTATTCAAATAAACTTTCATGTGCAAATATGTATTTGTAATTCTAAAATCTGGTGACATCACTGGTATTTTTGCCAAAGATCTGAAGAAAGATGGGTTGAATGAGGAAGTTTAGAAGAAAGGTATCATGAAGAATGTGTCAAGGTTGAAGAGAAACAAAAAGGTATGTAGAAGAAGAACATAATTAAGAAAGATACAAAGTCATACTGAAGTAAAGCACTCCAGCTGAAGGAATCTGTGTCCATGTCTATTTATGGGCCGCTTCTAAGAGCTACATGCGTCAGTCTATCCTGTTATTTTAGCACACAACATTAGAAGAACTTTCCGTAAAGCCATGGGTCAATCAATAATCAATACAATTCTTTCTGCATTGAGACCTATATCTCTACACCATGCTACAGAGATAAAAGAACCATCGGTGGTAAATGTCATACTGTATCACTATTTAGTACATGACACATTTAGCGTTGTTGTTGTTGAATGTTTTTAGAGGGCCCATGACTGCCTCTTCAAAGCCTCCAGACAACATATCTAAAACAAGTTAAATAGATTTCTAATAATTTCTTTAACATTAAAATGTGTCTTGTTTTCATTTATACTGGATATGAACAATATGTCTTCCACAAGCAGCCAAAAACTGTCCATTTACCTGTTAGCTGAGAAGTGTTGAATCTGATTTTAGCTTAGTTGGTTTGAAATGTTTAAAAAGTTACAAACACTATTTAGGGTAAATGTAGCTGATTATTTAAAGGCTGTAAGCTGTTACAAAAACACACACACAATATACAAACAATGAATATGATCAGGCCTGTTGGTCCGTCCTCAAGGCACACCAGATTGCTTTGAAACCCACTCAGGGAACCACTGATCTAATGGTTACACATCTGGCACACCTCTTCATTTACATGCATGTAGCAAGACACAAACCCTGTTTTATTGTGTCAATGTTAAAGCGTGTTACCTTCTTAAATAAACAAGTTAATGAAGATTTTAGCACTTCACCAGCTGAACTCCTGATTTTGTGCCTTTTAGAGACAGTCTACACTCTTTTGCAGACACAGCATCAGAGCATAAACAGACATGCATACACAAACACACACACAAACACACACACACACACACACACACACACACACACACACACACACACACACACACACACACACACACACACACACACACACACACACACACGGAGGCCAATTACAGTTTGGGCCATCTGTCTTGTTCTACTCTCCAAGGCCTTCTATAGGAATTCATTAAGAAAACTATTCCAGTAGTCCTCACCATGGTTTGCTTGATGTGAGTACATTAGTTTCATAGGAATACACAGTGAGCTAAGTCGAATACGTTACAGTAACAGCGTGGGTCAGTCATGCATAAAGACTGTGACAGATGGTTCCTCTCCACAGCCATGTTTATACATTTGAGGATGCCATCTCTCATTAGAATTGAGGGAGCAGATCTGGCATCTTACACTAAATGTAGAGCTTGTTTTTGCATTGAGTTGTGGCTAAAATGATTGAATGATTTACTTAATGATTATTGAAATAATTCAAAGAAGAGCTGAATTCTCATTATTGTGCAGAGCAACAGTATACAAATATTGCAGAAATGCAGTCATGCTCTTCCTTCCTCTATGCAGCGTATCATGGAGTTGTCCCAATACGTCATTGATCTGACTGGTTCTGGCAGTTCTGTGTGTGTCTTGTGCCACCTCTCTTTAATATCACTCATTAGTGTTGTCCCCATTTGCCATTACCTACTGTGTCCATTCTCAGTCATTCTTTTAACCACCTCCCATGGCTCTGTCTGCCAGGTAAAAGACCCCTGCCATGCCTTCATTCACCGCTGTTCATCACATCTGAAAGCTAAAGGCCCGGTAGGTAAATGTTAATGGATAGGCAGACCCCAGGAATAGGACTTTCAGACCACTGATCAATCTTATTCTATTGCATAATATGCTATCTTGTCATTCATCCACTCTTCTACCTTCATTTATCCGTCCCTTGCTAACAAAGTCTCTTTTTTCTCTACAGATGGATATATTGATCTCTTCCACTGGACTACCAGTTCCATGGTTAATTTCACCTGGCCATTTATTTTTGTAATGGTACATAATCATCAGAGCCAAGCCTGTTTCGAGCCTGCTGGATCCCTGCTAAGAGATACTGGGATCAATCAGCTCGGTGTGGTGTTCGGCCTCCACTGGCAGGATTAACAGCCGTCCTTACCACCACACAAAAGCTGCGGCAAGGTCCATTACCAGACTGTGGACTTAAAAGAAGTTGTACAAGTAACTGTAAATTAAACTATTTATCAATTATTTTACATATACATTTAATGACTTCAGTCACGGGGATTTGTTACCAACAGCTTTTTATTAAGTTTTAATGCTGTGCTTACCAAACCCAAGCTGACAGACACACACACACGTACACAAACATACACACTTGCTCTCCTGAGACTATGGTGTTCCAGTCCAGTAGAAGCAGGTCATTCCTCATGACTGGAATTAGCCGAGCAGTACACAGTTATAATTACAACTCGCAATCACATGCACATACACGCACACATTTCTTCACTTGTTTGTATGGACAAGAGAGAGAGAGAGAGAGAGAGAGAGAGAGAGAGAGAGAGAGGGAGAGGGGAGCAAAGTGCTCATATAATGTTCATGAACTGAGCACGACTTTCTATTTCCCAATGAGCAGAAATCCCTCTTCCACAACGCCCAGTTACAAGATTCTCGTCGAGCAGCCTTTAACCAAACAGGACAACATAGTACATGGGCATATTGTACCAAACAACACTCTTCATTTTCCCAGGAGTATTATAGTGTTCACTGCCCTCATCTCCCAATGTCATCTTGTTTCTCTCCTGATACAGAACACATTCATTCATATTTTAAAATAAACACTCCGCATATTTCTTCTTTCTTTTCAGGCAGGGAAAAATTCCTCACTTCGGGACTCTCTGAGAAATCAAGTTGAAGGGGATTGTTTTTGTTGGAAATTATAGAAAATCAAAGTATGAGGCTGGGTATGTTATACATTTTTCTTTTTGCCAACTAAAAGAAAAAAAAATATGAATTCGTATTGTAAACAGGTATTGCCTGCATAGCCAAAACATGATATAGCGTACTCCTCTGTAGCATAGACATGTACTGTTAACCAAAAACAATTAAAACCACATCAGTGTTGCACTGGGTTACTGTCGTTACCACAGACACTAAAGTTTAATTTATGTAGGAACCATACAACAACATTTGCTTTGCTGGGGCCAAGGGCTACTTAGCTGACAGAGAGACACAGTGGGAATCGCCTACAACACACACTGTATTAACTTAATTAATATGTCAAATCAATGTTTGTGTTGTTTTTACAGATGTATATCATATTACATTATATTATATTATAATAATAATAAAATCAAATTGAAATAAAATCAATTAGGAAATAGATAGAAACATCCAAAATATTATCAAACAATAATTTCACTGATCGCACTGCAGTAACTCTAAGGCCTCCTGAGCAGTTGTTGAAGACCCACGCACTAGGGCACCAAATATGTGTTTACTCTTGTCTGAGTAACATGTAAACTAATCATTAACCACTTTACAAATAAAGCTCAGCGTTACTTCAATCAGGAAGACTATCTTAAAGTTCAGTCATTCACAATTATCCCTCTTACTCTCTCTCCCCACTTCTTAATCAACTAACTATGAGTCTTTACTCCTTCATTTAAACCAAACACATTTCCCAAGATTAAATCAAACAATCATGCCATTGCTGTAAAACTTTAAGTCTGCTCTCTTCTCCCATCCTCCACCCCATTCACCCCCAGTTCAACAGGGCCCAGGTTAAGCTCAGCAACTCATCACATCCAGATCTTCAGCAATCATCTTCATCCCATCACCACTAAAAGCATCTTCAGTGAACGTGATCACCAAATCATATTTTTCACACGACAATAAACTGTGCGCAGTTCCAGTCTGGCACTGATCTTCTCCAAGGTTTGTTCAACTATAACAAAAGACTGTTCGCTGCTTTCATCCAAATGGTAGCAGAAAAAGTGTATTAATGTGCAATAACTAACCTTCATGGGGGAATATTTCTGATCTCTGGCCATTTTGGTGCCTGACTCCCACCTGGACCACTTCACTTCAATCCCCTCTTTCAGTCCATTATCACAACAGGCAACAAATAGCCGAGCTAAAATAATGGTAAAGGATACCTCTGCTTCAGACTCAGGTTGACAGAAAAGTGCATGTGCACGTAAGCACATGAGAGGTGAAGCACGGCACGAATGCTATCTTGCAAGCCAGAGGGCCCTATACAATAACAAGACTCTGCATTGCATAAGTGTCAGTGAGCAAGACACTAAAGCTCCATCATGAGCTCAATACTGCAGTAAATCGATTGCTCCTACCGCTTGAAGGACAAACAAACAGACAAAAGCTTACGCACTTACATTCTCACATAATGCCTAAACATAAATGCTACAGTTCACACATAAAAGACACACCAACCACAACAACCCACACGTTAAAACAGAACATTAACGCTGAACAATTCATCTGGACAACTTCAACGCAAATGGGTGTGAATGTTTACTGTAAGCATTTGTGTGTCATTCTTTATAGAAGCCTAAAATCCATTAGTACATATTTAATGTAACTGGTACCTGGTTGTAGAGAGCACACACATGCAGGGCTGTGTTTCCAGATGCATTCTGGGCGCTCATGTCAGCTCCATAAAACAGCAGGTGCTCCAGGTGCTGCACATGTCCATAGCGGCATGCCTGAAAAGAGAGATTCACACATTTAATTCATTTTGTTATTCTTTTCAAATAAACCCTCTTTGACTTACTACATCATATTTGTTGCACTAGAGAAGAACAACAAATAAGGTGTATAAAAGCCTCCAAACTTGATTTTAACTGGAGACAGAGTCAGTGGCACATTGTGTTTTTGTGAACTGACCAAGCCCACTAAAGTTAGAAAAAGGCTGCTTCACAAACAATCAAGAGTTCAGCTGTAGATCTCCTCTTTCTATGTAACCTGCCTCTTTCCTTTGCCACAAGATGCAATAGAGCAGTGATCATAGAAGTATAGCCTGAGGATGCTCAAACACAAAAGGCAGCCCGAATTCTTTTTTTTTTTTTTTTACTGAAACAGGTACACCTCAGAAATGTTAAAACCATTGAATCTTTTATTGCTTTTCCTTGGGCTAATTCTCCTCACTAATGCTCTTAAAAGTCTCTAAAAGCTGGAGAAAACCGTGTTTGTATCACCTGAGGCTAATTGTGAATCTAGGTATGAGTAAAATATTTTCTGACAAGATTGATGCCTTTTTACAACTTCTGTGTTTCACGGATAACTCACATAACTGTAAGCAATAAACTTTTCAGCTGATCTGTATCTCCTCTCTCTTTTATCCCTCCTACTCTGTGGTTTTGTCCTGTGTCATTGACAAAGAAGCACATCGACTCTCCCCAGCAATTGTTTTCTCGCTCTTGTGTTCTGTCTCGCTGAGGGTGTTTGACAGCAGTGAGACGGTGCACAAATGATGCTGGGATTGTTTTTGGTTATCAGACCTTCAGCAGTGTAGCCTATTGTACATGGAATATGTATACCACTAGAATACTAATGTTGGAGGGGACAAAGAGAAAATGGAGGGACGAGACGAAAAGGTGGTGAAAGAAATTAAAGAGAGAAAATACGGAGAACTGAAGGACAACTGGATTTAACGCAGAGTATCTTGAATTTAAAAGAAACATGATTGGATTCAGTGTTGAACTATCACTCCTTCCATTTAAACCCCTTACTGTACCGCACACTCAAAGGGCGCACACTCAAAGGGCGCACATATAAGAACAAGCTCTCATAATTTACTTTCTCTGAGTGTATGTCTTCATTCATGCTCCTTCTTGAACATGCTTTAGTGAAAGCTGAATGGACATGGTGTGTGATAGAAACAGTACCACCCACAGACAAGACACCAAAGACCAGCGAGTGGGCTTCATGCAAGAATGTCTGTATGAACAAAAACCTTAAATTTCTTGATTCCTCGTTGAATTCACCGAACACTCTTAAGTACGTAAACATAAATCTCTAATTTCAGGTTGAAGATTGCAACCTGTTCAGAACGGGAACATGCCTAACTTTTCTAAAATTGGCATATACGGCTGTTTCTCCTCTGTGTATGGGGAAGTTTCATTCACAAATACGATATACAGGAGAAGAAAGAAGAATTTCACCCTGCTGTCAGATATCAGCAGACAAACCCATAACAAAATTAACAGTGTCAGCAGTCTTTTGGAAGATTTTCTAAAAAATAAAATACCAATAGAACAGCTGCCATATTGTCACAAACATAAATAGGGAGGTTAGACGGTAAAAAATGTATTTTTAGAGCAAAGCGGCCCATGACTAATAGAAGAAGAGGTCAAGGGGATGTCAGTCACAGAGTAATCCTAAGCTTTTTAGACACTAGACAGAATATATTAGTGTTGCTGATAGGGGTGACGAGATCTCGTACCACAATATTAAAACGTTGAGGTGAAAAGCTGTGGCAGCATTTTGAGCACCTGGTGGAAACTGTAAATAAGTAAACTACGTCAAGTCACTAAATTTAAGTCAAACATGTGTTTCCCCTGTGAAGACATACAGATTCTATGTTCATGACTCATACAAAGAGTCTGGACCTCTCATGAGTTTGGTCATGCCTTTGAGAAAATCTGAAATGAGACTGGTTCATGCCACAAATTCTCCTAAATCTCTCCATAGAATCTCCATAGAATCTCTTAAATCTCTCCATAAGTGATGCATCCCAGTTTGGACTGGGAAGATTCTGCATCGATGCAGGAGCAGAGCACAATTGGGAGACTGGAGCCTACATTGAGTGTTGATTTTTCCATCTCAGCTAGCCAATAAAGTTGTAAAGTTGTACCTCTTCTCACGTTTTGAATTGTGGGTGGACATTAGGCTAACGTTACTTATGTTCGGAGATATGTTGTCGGGAGGCAAAGATCAGCAGTGATTGAGAAAATAAATACTACCAGATTTTGAAAGAAGACATTTTGAGGCTTCTCACATCAATCTGACTGAATCGTAAGGCTCGTGAAAATTCACACCCTTATTACAGCTGCCACAAATCTGTACCATCACCAGTATATGCATGAGACTATAATATTGTCCAGTACTCATGTGCCTCTATGTGAGTCTCCACTGAACTTGCATGTTAAGTGAAACACAACACATGGGTTACCGTAGTTCAACAGGAACTGACAGGTTTAATTTAAACTTCTGGATACATTTATATCTTATCATTATTAACACTCAACTGATCGTCTACCAGGAAGAAGCAACTTCTTGTGAACTTTCATCCTGCTTATAATTACTTCACAGTAACAATAATAACAAAACCTTGAGATGAACTGCACAGGGCTGATAATACAGCGTAACTATGAAAGAGAGAATAACAGATAAAAGATGAACTTGGTGAGAACAAGTGAGTAACGACCGTCTGGTGCAATAGACAGCCAAATATTTACATGGGGCCTCTATTGCACCTTAATTTGCAAAGTTTTTCCAGCTCCTCAGTTGTGTAAAGTTATCACATTCACAATGATAAAAATGTTGCCATTCAACATTCCTCAACACTTATTCATATTCAGTATCAGCAACAGAAGTCAGCAGTGTGCTTGCTTCCATTTACAGTACAAGGACCTTCAGACCTCCAGTGTATTTCTGCCACTACTGCGATATAAGCTTAAAAGCCCTGACACAAACAAAAACTGCACGTAGGCACTAGTCTCCATTATGTTTACAGAGTAGGACATACCTTCAAGCTGTTTGAGTATAAAATGCACATAAAACATTCTTTGTCACTTTTCAAACTGCCATGTACTGTAAAGGATTACAAACAGCTGCAGCAACAGTAAAAGGAGAAACTTTGTTGGTATCAATGAAAAATTGTGTCAGTAGTTATTTTCCAACCCTGAGCAGCCCTTTTTCTGTTTGAAAATGCAATTAAAAGAGCAGACAGATTGTCAAATTGGTAAAATTGTGGGTGGCCAATCCTTCAGACAGGAGAAGGGAAAAAGTATTTATTTCCTTTCCTAGCTGGAGCTTACAACCAGCACATGACCCCCCCAAAGGGTTTGAACACCTCAAAAGAAACCTCAACTTGAGGAAAACACAAGAATCACTTCAATGAAACTCTGAAAACCAGATAAAACCTGACCCTGCACCAGCATTTGTATTCTGCACAGAACTCGGCACTATCTTATCTGTGTATGTGTGTCTGTGTGTGTGTGTATTACCTGGTGTATTTCCTGCCAGCCATTCTCATCCACACAGCCGACCTGTGCATGATCATGCAGCAGCAGCTCACAGCAGTAGGGGTCTCCTCCAACCATCGAGCTGTGGTAGAGGGGAGTCAGCCCCCTACTGTCTTTATAGTCAGGTGATGCACCCAAGTCCAACAGCGTCTAGTGGGAGAAGAAGGGTACGGGGGAACATAATGTTTGAATTACTTCTTACAGTCCCAAGTTTCTGTTGCAACTATCATCAGCATGCAATGTGAAGGTCAGAGTGACCAGTACAAAGACCTGTAATATATATAACACTTCTGTAAAAGTACTCTTATTAGCATTGCCATACTGTAGGACATGTATAAAATACTTGTATATACACTATTATAGATTTGATTTGAAGAGATTAGCTAGAGTATGACCTTTCATGGGCTTACTATACCAACAGCAGCAACTGCTTATGTATGTTATATGGCTCTGTGACATTGAATATGTGGGCATTGACAATGACTGAGGGGAAATAACACATTTCCAATTTCAATAGTTCTAGCTCAACAGGAAATCTATTATATGACTCATGAAAATCCTTTTATTTAGGGTACAAGCCTCCTCAAACCAGAGACATGCAAGGCCATTCAGTGATTATGCCAGCCCATTCAAAGCGGGCATGTTAAGCCTCATGTATTTAGTAATTGCTCAAGCGCTCTCTGTACTCAATACCTCGAGCACCCTCTGCCACAGACTGCCTGCCTGCAAACTCTTCTTTCCCAGAGAGAAAGTTTGCAAGCAGGCAATTGTTATAGCAAAAGAAATAAAAGAGATGAGCCAGCTTTCTGGTATGATTGTATGTGTTCGTTATACTCACGATAAGCGCTGTATGGTTCTTGCTGCGCACGGCCTTGTGTAGGGCAGTAATGCCATCTTTTGTTCTGAAGTCCAGATGTGCCCCTCCACTCTTCAGCACCTTGATGAGCTCTGCACATCCTTCCAGCTGTGCTGCCAGCGTTAGAGGACATTCTGTAAAATCCCAGGATGAGCAAGCAAACAATATCAAAAATCCTCTTATTTACAGTGGCATTACTGTGCATATTTCTTAGAACATGAATACGTCAGTAACTGAACACACACACTGCCCACTATGGTTCTCAGTGACTCTGCATGAGAATATCTGCTTTGGCCACTGTGATTGTCAGCCTCCAGTCTATTTAAGTGGTTGCTTGCTGTTGGTGTCAAAAGAGCGTATTCTGATGTTCCCTTCGCTTCACAGCTTCTCAGTCAAACTACAGGTCACCCAACAGGGAAATCTTCTTTATGGCTGAACAAACATTTGCATAAACGTGAGGAGATTAGCGAAGAGCGTAATCCAGCTTTGCCCAGCGTGCAGATGGCTTATTTCAGAAAATCCATACATGGTCATTTTGTGGTGAAAACAGAAAGAAAGAGGAAAAGCATGAGAGAAAAGACAAATCAAGGTTAAAAAATGATAATGAGTTAACTAGAGCATGGAATGGGATATTTCTTAGTACAGACTTCTTCACCTCCTGTGTCTGGATCATGAAAGTTGGGGTCCAGGCCTTTTTCCAGGAACCTTGAGATCTTTTCAGTGTTCCTCTGCTGCACATACTCCATAAACTTCTTCAGGTTTGCCTAATGGAGGGAGACAAGGGACGGGGAGAGGGGGAAGTAGAGGAAGAGACAGCTGTGATTGGGTGATGTAAGACTCATGTGGATGGGGCCGTTTAATAATGCAGTACAGAGATGAAAGCTAAAGTCAGTGCTCTCTCCTTCTCTGTTCGAAGGTTTTATTTCTGTCTATCATATCAACCAAATGGACCATGTGCAGTAGATATATATGCTATAATAGGATGGACCCAAAGAGACCGCAGAAGAGCTGTAAAGTAACACTAAAATGAAGACCTATCCTTTGGAGATTAGTGCCAAGAAAATTAGATTCTGAGGCAAACAGCTCGTTGAGAGTTCAAATATGATGATGATAATATCGTACAGTCGTACAGAAAACACTTTTACATCACCGGGTCTAACATTGACTTTTAAAACCATTGTCATAAAACAAGCACAGACACATGTACAAACCGATCCCGGCCATTATATACACATACTGTACACATATACACAGACTTAAATCAGTGATTTGGGATTAAAATGATTTATCACCTTTGCTGATGGGTGTAAGACTGTAGAGTACAGAGTGAAAAGTGAAGCTATGAGGGTAGCAAAAGCACTAACATTCCATGATAGATAACTATAGCCTGAAGATTCAGGGCAACAATCTATCTTGGATTATTTGAAACATAAAATCAAAGTCCAGAATCTAAAATCTATCTAAAACAACAGGAATTATTCAAGTTTAATCCTGAACATATAAAATATCACAGATAACATGGATGATAGCTTGATATGTGTCTTGAAGATTGAATTACACAGTATCTGCAGTCTCGCAATGAGCTTCACAGAGAACTTTCATTACTATTGCATTCACTCAAGGTTTCTCAGTCATTATGTAACATCCACATGTTCAAAAGCCTCGAGACACATACACACTACGTTCTACATGACTTAATCATTTAGCACACAGCATTTAATGCAACAAACTTAAATACAGACATACAAACAGTCACGTGCAAGAATGTGAACAGAATGCAGCGGCCATTTCGACACTCACCATGTGCGGCATCATATACTATATGTCCCTCGTTCTGAAAAGTCACACTCACTACAAGACCTTTCGAAATTCACATCACACACCCCCTTTATCCTCACGAGTCATCTGCACCCTGCTTGCCTCTACGAGCCTGCCTCACACCGACATGCTGCGCAGAGCTGCCGACCGCCACTCTCACCATCTCCAAGTCAAACTGAGTGAGAGAAATTCACTTTGGCTTTTTCCTTTTTTTCCTGGGTGTTCTGTGAGGCAGTTGTTATGGTGATGGGACACAAAGACAGCTCTGGCAGCCAATGTACACATGAGTGGGAAGAGCATTGAGTTTGTGAGTGTGAGTGTGGCTGTGTGTTTGTGTGTCCTTCATGATGCCTAAGGATGAGGCTCAGGGACGATTTGCAACCGATCAGCTGGATGTGATGTGCGTTTCATTGCCTGTTGAACAGAGGGTTTTGTTTACTCTGCTTTGCTGAGGGTCTTAATAAAGTCTTGATATTTTCTCTCTGCGAGCGATCCATGGCATACTGACAGTTGATCAGATTAAGATTCAAAGCTCTATGCAGAAGTGGTTCAGTCAATAAACACAATCCGTCCGTATTTCTGCAAGACCAATAACAAGAAAATGACAAAACATTTTTATAACAAACATTTATTACAACATCCACAAAAAGATTTTAACTCAAATTTAAAAATAATCCCACCAATCTAAGTTCTCATAAATAGGTAAGACAGTGTTACAGTTTATATTTCAAGCTCAGAAACATTTCTTGAATTGCCTTGATTTTATCCTCTGGCAATATCAAAAAATCCAAACTTTAATCTCTGCACCTCTTTCATGTCTCCTCTTTTAGCAATTCTCTTTCTTCCTGACTTCCTCCCTGTCATGTTCCCACCACGAACAAAATATTGGGGAAAAGCCTTCAGCTGGTACAGAGAGATGAGTGTGGTTCATTTTGTTTCAGCCATCTGTGGACTCACTACCTATTACTTTTAGTTGCATCAACTTAACAGTAGATAGGTGCATATTTTGCATTTTCATTTTCATTCATCATCCAAACCTGTGCATGCACACACGGCTTGTGGGAAAAATTCCTCCTCCACAATTCATAAAATGCTCTGCGATACATTTTAAAGAAGGAAAATTAAGTAGTACTCAGTCAGTCTGCATTTTATTCATTCATTTGTCAAGTTTCATTCAAATATGAATGTGACTACTGTGCCTCAGAGGCACATGAGGTAGGTTATTCACTGTATTCTGGGTGTGGTATTCTTTCTGATGTTTTCCTTTTTAAATAATGTTATAATGACAGGTTACGTAGTCTGGAGCAGAAAACAGAATTAGGGTCCAGATAATGCACGCAGCAAATATTGTAAATTACCTTCCATAAAATATTTGTGGGTACTGGGAAAGATCATAAAGACTATCTTTGATAGTGTATGTTCTTTGAATGTCAATAAAAGATTTCAAAAATTGAAATAATTACCAATATAATATTCAGCAAAGTTCCCGGAATTTGGTCAAGTGAGTTTAAATAATGAATTACTCAAATTCTTTAGAATCACAAACAGTTATTTTTTGTAGATAGACTTGATGGACTACACAGCAGGGGTCATCAACTAAATTTGTCCAATGGCCAGATTTTTTTAACTTGCTTACAGAATTATTAATTCATTTTTATATTTTATATTAGTTTAAGCAGACTCCTGAAAAACATGGGAAATCCATAGTGATAACTACAGTAGGTAGCCTGCTCTCAGACAATCGTCAAGGAGACAGTCCTCACTGCTAAACTCGCAGTTCAACTACCAATGACTGAGCTCTTAAGCCGACAAGAAAAACTTCTCCTCAGGATCCAAGCAAGCAAACAAATATCCACAGTGTGAGACTCAATACAATAATGGCCCAACAAAAAAAAAAACAACAACTACGAGGTACCTCTTGCATTGAATACACAAGCCTCAAGATTCTCTGACAACTCTGGAGTTCCCTCCTGTAGTCCAACCAGTGCACTGCTGTCAACTCAAAGTAATGACCAGCCTGAGACACCAGCAGCAGACGATGGAGTTGGAAAATAATCTGAATTTGTAGACAGCTGAACTGTGAATCACAGCATTTTTGGATCATTGTCAGGGGTTGGCAAGCTAATCACAATCACTCTCAGATGGACTGGGCGTGGTCAGTAATGACAGATATGAGCATTTTCTGAAATTGTAAAAATTCTGCATGCCAGACTGGAAGAATTGGCAGGCTTGGATGTGGCCGTGGGCTGCAAGTTGACATTCACTGCTGCTTTTAAGGTGTATGAGGTAGAATGTTGCTGGCATGTAGGATTGTCTGGCAGTCAGCCCTGTCTGTACCAGCATGCCAACCTGCCTCAAACCACTAAATAAAATGCCGTAGGAAGTTCTAACCCACTGACACAGAAATGTATATCAATAGTAACAGACAGTTGGGGAGTGGGTGTGTTTGTGCACTGGTGAAGCCATAATGTACGTAACTATTGCCATATAAATACACAAATCTGGCTTAGGCATAGTCACTGAATGTGCAACACATGCTCCTTATTTTGTTTAGTAGAAAACTATTTTTTATTACCAGCCTTAAACTTCCCTTCCGGGCTGTCGCTAACCTTACAAGCAGTAAAAACGATGGATGTTCACCGTATACACACAGTTTCTACAACTTCAACTATTTGTAGATTGATCAATCACTCAATCAAGAGTATATTTCCAACCATTTTTTAAATCAATTAAATCTGCTGTCTGACATTTTATTTCTTTTGAAATAAGTGTGAAGTAGCTCTATATTCCAACAGTATTCACTGTTTCATTGCGTTTGGTCAGTAATTCATGTCTCTCCTCCCACGCTGATGCAGTAAAAATGAAAAGACATCTTCTTGTATGCCTGCCCATTTTATCTAATCAGGACAGGGAACTCCATAAAGAGGCAGTTCTGACTGCTCATGAACGTGCAGAGAACAAGGTCCTCCTGCTTGCGGCTGTGTCTGGTTTTTACTGTTACAAGTTCATGTGGTGACGTAGAAAGGATGGAGGGGAATACTAACGGCAAAACAGACAGGAAGTTAGCTAAAATGACAGCGCTTACGGCAGCTTTAATTGTTTCAGGCATTTTTTGCTGTTTTTCTATGATTTTATCATCATAGATAAATGAAGAGTCTTGACTGTTGGTTGGACAACTTGATGATCTTACTTTTCGCTCTGGGAAACTTTGTTGACCATTTTCAGCAACATATTGACATTTTATGGATTTATTTGTCAAGTGAACATTTTACATTATTCAATAAAAACTATGCAATTTCACATAATTCTGGACCATTAGTTACAGAGCAAATAAATAAACACAAACCAGAAAACTTACTAGAAGTTAAAGAATAGCACTAGGGGCTAAATGAAACCATAAGATCTGGGAAAAGTTTCTCTTAGTTCTCATCTCTTATTCTTATGTCTGTCATCATGTTTTGTATTTGTTATTGAAATGTACTGCCTTTTTCAAAGTTTGAAAATAAAATAAAAGTTTGATCACAAAAAAAAGATCTGGGAAAAGTCATTTTGTCAGTCAAAATGCTTGGGTGCTGCACATAAGCCTTATAACATTAAATAGTATGTACACATGTACATATGGACATAAATACCTAGAGACCTGTGCATGATTATCATGAACAAGTCCATACATGGAGGAACAAGAGAGTCCCTCTACATTAACATACCTCTCATGTGTTAATGTAGAAGAAAAGCTCAGTCTAGATAAAAGAAAGCACAAAATAAATCTGCATTCTTCAAAAGACCAAAGATCTGATTCATCACAGATAGATTAGGCCCTTCAGTCACATCCTGAAATATAGAACTGTCGCAGAAAGAACACCACACAAATCCAGTTTTCCTTTAGAATAAAATATGTACTCTTAATCACTCCACACCAATTTTGTCCAAAGAAGTAGCAGACAGAAGCCATTCAGTGATGATTACCAATATCGCAGGAAAATCTCTGGCAGCTGATACTTGTCGGTCATCCTCAAAAAGCACTCACAACAAAAGTCTCATTCTCACAGGGTCTCACGTCAACTGCTCCTCACATCTCACACTTTATTTCAAAAGATAATTGTTTGGACTGGTGTGGGAACAGTGACAAAAATCTATTTCAACAAATATACTACGAAGGTAACATAAAACAGCCAAAATGGTGCAAATCTGCTACAATATGCACAAGCTCATGAACAAAGTAGACTTTTTCACACAAAGGTTTTAAACAGCAAGCCAATACTCCATTACCTGCTACTGCTCACTACTATCATATAATTAGTTTATGGTTTGTTTCCTCCATATATTTTAGTTTTTCTCATTTCATGTGTCTTCCTCTTACATCTGCCATGATTAATGAGTTTGAGGTTATGACATGAGGTTATACGGCAGAGTGTAATCTTCTATCTCAATCTATCTCAAAGCAATCCCACAGTTTGCCCGCTTTACCATTAAGTGTTATTAGAAGGATCGCAGTGAGTACGGAGATTAAAAGATACAGATATGTACTCATTAGTGGTACTCATCTAGACCCAAATCCTTGAATAAAAGTTTGACTGCTGGTGTTCGTAGCGTATGTGCATAGACTACTGTCATGAGGATGGGGTAACCCTGCTGTGCTGGATTGAGAAAAAGGAAAGGGAAAACAAACAAAGAAGAGAGGAGAGGAAGAGAGAAAGCAAGGGAGCAAAGAAAGATAGTGTTTCATCTCAGTGCAGGCAGAGCAAGAAACAGCAGCAATAATCAACTCCTAGAATCTGTGGCAATCTACCAAGAAAACAGTCTGCAGATTCAGTTTGATGCTTGGCACAATGTTACCTCGCCTGCGCTACATACGATTAAAAATGAGTTCTCAAGAGCACCAATTGATTTGTTTTTTCTTTGATTTGGATATGATGTCTCTGCACATCTCTTTCACAGATAGCTGCAAAAACTTTGTGCAACTACAACTGGAAATGTCCAGAAAATAATCTGAAAAGGATTATGCCAAACAGAAAATATTGATATGTCTTCTGAAGTCTCCTAATATCAATGCTGACTTCACGTTCATTCTATGAGACCCGCCCACCCAGAAATGACAGTTCACCCTAGTATATAACAGCAGCTGACTTATTAGCCAGCAGTCAGGGAGGCTCCTGATATTGAGAAACAGCTTTGTTATTTGTATTCTGGATTTAAGTGCCTAGAATTATCCTCAGAATAACACACGCAGGACCCCTGACTAAATCTGACCTGCCCAACTTCTTTGTTTAAAATTGTTAAATTTTTCAATATGTCCTGAACACTATGCAGTACCTTGTAAAGGATCAGTGGCAGAAAATGAGTGGAGGAGCTACTCCAGTTAGCAGGACAAAGCGGATAAAGGTTCCTTCTTTTAGTCCAGTACCCTGAGGAGGCTCTTGTCTCCTCCACTACTAAGGGGGGATTATCTGCCACTACCTGATAAAAGCCTGGGTAGGAGGCCAGAAATTACAGAGACAACATGACTCGCCCCAGCCTCCCTTGCTGACTTCCCTACCTCTTTAGCTAAGCGTGTTCTGCAGCTATTCTCCCTTGGTTTCTTGCCTTAGCTCTATAAAAGGAGGTACACATTTAACATCCTGTTCAATAGCTCATGTGCATCCATGTGTGATCCATACAGCATGAACCTATGTGTGTCAGACACTTTCACTGCCCTACATTTACACTTATTACCACATGGCTACATAGCCCGTGGTCCCTCACAGCTGGCCTAGAGTACGCTGTGCCATGGATGAGTAGTAATTACTATGTTCACCAACATGATGCCTATTCGAGAGGATCATATACTGGCCTAGTGTGAGCTGGCCCGTGAAACACACACATGCTCTAAAGCGTAACAACTGCTTAGGCAATAAACACAGTCAGCCAGTGCAGTGGGATATCGAGATGCTCTGGGGAACATCAGCCATCAGGATGATATGAGCATAGCTTAAACAGTTTGGAAAGAGCAGAGGGCTAAAGTTGACGAGGAATGATTTAACTTGTAAAAACAGAGTCCCGCTGCATCGTGAAGACACACATATGGTGACGGATAGATATGACAGAAGATATTCCCAGGTTTCCATCAAGGCCTATAGCCTATGCCTACATGTCACATGTGTTTAAAGTCCATAAGAAGGAGGTCAAACTACTATATTGTCAGCCCAGCTAGCAGAATAAAATATTCAACATCAAGCTTCTGCAAACCAAGTTTACGTTACATTTTCACAAGCTGATTTTCAAGAAAAGAAATGGAAGGAATGGGGATTGTGTTTTAGCTGGGTGAGACTGCCGCTATGCCAAAGACCAATGTTTCAGGTGTTTCAAAATGTGTTAGTGTGAAACCACTACTGTACTTTAAATCAGAAATTGGGACATCTCTAGGCAAGTTTGTGGCAACAAAACCAGGTATTACAAGCTATAATATGATATTTTCCTGTCCCTAACCAAGTGGCCAGAAAGTGTAAAATAAACAAATGTGAAGTTGTGAGATAAAGAAATGTAAAATCTAAACATGTACTTGGTCTCCTGAAACATGCAATGCCAACATTTATTCTGCTGAATGGGTTGACACTGTGAAGTTGAGCATTTGATAGCAAAATCTCTGGCCATTAATAACAAAGTAGCCTTTAAAACTAAAAAACTGTCAGTGATCTTAGTATTTACAACAGCCACTACCAGATTTGTTATGCCTCCAAATCTTCAGGTAGACCTTGTCAGCTTCGAGCTGTCATTTCTGTGTTGTGAAACCTGTTAGGATGCCAAGCGACTCGTCTATTCAGCCTGTCTGACAGTGATGTGGAAAACAGTTGTGACACTGACTGACAGTCTGTTAAATCAAACCTAACAGTGTCACTGATGAGCAGAACAGCTCAAACTGTTGAGGTCAATTTGCTTCAATTAATTACTTGCAAGCAATGAATTAATAAATAAATGTGTAGGAAGTTCTGTACATATACAATGTTCTCTAAATTACAATCATTACCGAGCAGAGATTCAGTCAGTGTCCATGAATTCTATCCTACCGAAAACATTGGCTGGCCATGTTTCATTTTATATAATACAGTTGCTCATATTACAGATTGTGGCATCAAACATCACTGCTTATTCTTTTGTGTAGTAACGTTAGTAAACACAACATCCTTATCAGGCACAGAGTGTTCCTTATTCTCTGTCTGTGCTTTGTTGACAGTCACTTATATAAAGGCTGCGGTGAGAGTGGGCAGGCCTTGACCCCTGTCTCCCAAATGCTTTGTACTGAGGTTGTCCTGCTGCAGGGGCACTGCATTTTAATTAGATGCTCAAATCGAGAGGGACACACTTCGCTATTAGGTAGATGCAGAATCAGGCTGTATTTTCATACCCACACTCACACAACAGCTTTGAGCAGCAGTGAGAAAGCAATGTACACCTCTCCTTAGTGACGCACTAATAAATACATGTGTTAAGTCATACTAAAGGTTTCTTGTATTTCCTTCATTTGTCAAAATACCCAGCATTAAATAAGTTGCACTTGACGTCAGAGGCAAACAGTCAGAGTAGAGACTGTATAGTGAAGCTGATCTACTGCATCTCCCATTTGACTCAAAGTTTACTATGAAAACAGAAGCTCCTGTTTTTAAACCTCCTCTCATCAGAAGGAAAAAAACAGGCAAATGGCTTTGCTAGTTTTATTTGTCAGTTTATTCTATAATTCATGGATTTATTGCAGAGTATGAAGGTCTAGAAGCATGTTCCCATTAAAAATGCAGCACGATGTTGTGGTGTGGCAGAAACACAAGGAAATGGGGTCACGTGAGGAGAAGAAATGGAAGAGGGAAGTGCAAAAGATAGAAGACAGAAGAGAGAAAAAAGGGTGACGTTCAGAAAATAGAGTGTAGTAGAGCAGGGATCTATTTACAGCTCGTGTTTGTCTTATCCCGTGCCAAAATGGTTTCTCTTGTATCTTTGTGCAAATAAAAGTCTTACGACAGAATCATCAAACTGAAAGACAGTAGAGTTCTTATGTCATACTGCATTTGACTACTGTAGATGTTACATTACAACAATCAAAGGTGAGTCTATTTGATTAGAAATCCTACATGTAGACTTCTTTAGGTCTGAGCTGCAGTTGATAACTAATTCTGTTGAGGTTTGGTTTGAAGTCTGCTGAAACACTAACCCAGCACAGGTATAATGTCAGTGAGGGTCAGCATATACTGGTAAACTACTATATATGGTTAATTTTAAATTCTGTTGCAGTTAATATACAGTAGTTTGGCTTGTTTTCAGTCTTTGTTATTGCCGACCATTGTGTGCTCTCTCTGATTCTGAGCCAATCTTATGATATATTATAAATATTGCCTGTGTGTCAAACAAGCTCCTGTCTGTCTGTCTTGGCTTTACACAAACTACTATTGTCTTAAACTCCCTGGGTTGTGAATCTAAAAGAAATGTGTAACATTTGCCAGTGTGTCTTGAGTGTTTGAAGCTTCAAAGAGTATTTTATCTATTGGATGCATGAGTGGGCAAGATTTAATTATAAACAGTAAACAGTAACAAAAGAAACATACTTCTTGCCAATAAATATAGTTAAGAGCCTCTGGCAAAAGTGTTTAAAATGAGAAACAACAGATCATCATCAAACAAATCTCTTTCAATGCTTGGACAGCTCTTCTCTTAATGATGCCAATATCTACAGATGCTAGTGTCTTTAAAAAAAACAAATAATGCTATGAATACTACATTTTGGAAGGTTTTAACATTAATTTGGAAACACAATTTCTCTCTGTGGTAACACTTTTTGGGGCCATAATTTGTGGAAGTATGCTATATTATGTAGAGCTAAATCAACACTATTAAAGTAGCTATAAGATTTTTAGTTTAAAAAACTGAAAAATGAACTAAATGCATTACAAAATGTGAAGAAGTAACAATTTTGACCTTACATCAAAGACTTGATGTGTTGCGCAGGTATGTACCAAAGTTAGCATGCTGACAAACTTGTTTCTGCCTGTCCTGTCTCGGAAGACCGCTTCGTATCTCAAGCGATGATAGTGAGTCACCGTAGCACCCAGTCAGCCCTCAGTCCAACATTAGACGACTAAAAAATAGCACCCTGAGGGCAGGAAACCATGTTCAGCAGCAGAGAAACAAGTAACAGAAATAGAGAAAGAACAAGAGTTTTTGTCATCATTGGTGTTGCTTTTCACGGCTAGAGACAGCTCATGACAAACTTACATACTGCTCGTTTAAGTTCTGTAATGTATTTCTTCCAGAGCTGTTTTTGTATTGCACTAGACATTTTGAGCAGGGTGTTTTAATATCAGGCTAACCTGTACTTTTCTATCTGTGTATTCCTGTGTATCATAAGCATTTAGCTGTGTTACAGCACTGTTACGGTTGTAAGCTCTGGGTTTTCAGGCTCCATTGATAGTGTGATATAAAGTGCAGTCATTAGCTCCGTGACCATGCGCTGAACAGAAGCCAATTTGCTGCCAGCCTGACAAAACATAGCAGACATCAGAACACTCCATACCCAACAACACTAAGCTCAACTTGGTCACAGATTGTTTGCAGAAGTCTTTTGTGGATGTGTCAGTGAGGGTCACCACACTCTTTGCTTTCCACTCGACACTGATCAAATTATCACAGCAAAACATTGGCTCTGTCCATTTCTGTTTTGATAAAGCTTCGCACATGGATTTGTGTTCCTGTGGGATTTGGGGGGGTTGGGACTAACCCACCAGAAATGTATGTTTTGAGTATAAAACACTGTAGAGATAAAGATCAGAACCTTGAGTTTGCTGCAGTACAAACATTCTTGAATGCAACTGTATTTTTTGAGCGACAAATTGAAGCATTTTACTGTGCTAGGAACAAACTGAGGCTTTGTACGAGCCACCATAATGACTGTAACAAACTGAGCATATGGATGGGCAACAAAGAAGTGATGTAGGAGTGGGTTCTGAGGATGATTTCAGACCCTTTATTTTTTGCAGTGAATCTCTGTCGCGATTTACTATTGTAAATCCAAGTTGACTGCTTCTGCAATTATCCACAAGGGATCAACTTTTCAGAGACACTTTTGAAGTCAAAGTACAACTGACATTACATTTTGCTGGCAGATTCAGTAAATTTGTTGAACAAAAAAACAAATTAATTAACCCTCTTGGTTTAATGTGGGTGTTTAAACTCCATTAGACGACAGAGCTGCTATGTGCCGCTTCACGCCTGTTAGAACAGACTGTTGTTTCTATGTTTGTTGTGCTTTAGCTGTGGTTGTCTATAAGCAACACTGCCTTTATTTATGTCTCTTGGACCTCAGCCCACAACACGTCTGTCTGAGAGAGGAAGAGCTACGTAATCTCCGATATCCATACCTAACAGGCTTAAAGTGTAATGCTCTCAGCTACAAAAAGACCAATATACTGTATGACAGAGTGTGGACTTGATCCCGAGGAATAGGATTTTCTGTGAGGGGAATCTTCAACCTTTACTGTATAGCAGCAAATAAATCTCAGTAATTTGATACACCCTTGAGCTTAGGGGGAGACTAACGCCACATGAAAAAGCACTAGAGGCTTGAGGATGAAATTTATAGGACTCATTGGACACACAAACGTGCACACACACACACACACATACGCGTACAATTACACTTGCTGATTCATAATTTAGCACACTAAACACACATTTTATTTATGAAGCGTAAGTGCAGTAAAAAAAAAAAACCTCACCACATTCAAAGACAGTGATGGTGGTGCTGTTACTATAGCAACAGTATCTAACACATCATTGACCAAAAAAGGTTTTGGGTATGTGCAATTCAATTGTACGCCAGAAGATTTAGAAAGATCTCACAGCTTGTTTGGTTCACAGGACACAGTCATTATCGTAATAACCGTAAAGCATGTTCTAAATAACCTGCTCCCTACTCTGTCCCTCAGGGTTTTGTCCATTGACTGCGATTTAGTGACTTGTTCGTGTAGGGGGCTCCCGATCTATATATTGATGATATATGAAGGGTAATAGAACCAGATAAAGGGCAGAAAACAAAAAGAGAAACAAAAAAACCCTCTCTGCATTCTAGCTTAAAGCCAGCCTTTACCTGGACCCATGCCATCTGCTGACAAAGCATGGACATGCCAGTATGATGACCCTACTATGAGGGCTATCTCTGTTTTTAACATAATATGAAAGGCACATTGATGATCCCATCCCTCAAATATGGAACATGTGAAAGCAGTCTTCACAAAATGCTCATCTGATATGATCAGTAACTTTCTGTTGATGTAAAATCTGTGTCATTCATACACCTAACATTAATGAAATCAGCAGTGGTACTCAGGTAAAGCACACATTCATGTCAAAGCAGATGTCTGGATGGCACTTAAAAATTCTGCTATAAACATTAAAAATCAACACATCTTTCTGTGTTACAACAAATTATGTCAACTTGAAATACAGCAAATGCCGAGCCACAATCTTTTACAGGAAGTCCAGAAAATACAATGCTGGCAAACAAACAAACACCACAAACAACATGTTGCTCCACAAACCTTTCTCTACAGGTCTCTAAATAAGTATAAATAACCTGTGACAGTAACCTCCATTTACTCTTGATCTCATGAGTCATTTTAGCAGAAGTGTGTTGTGTCTAACCTCTGTGGCCCGACTCCTCGGAGCTTCTCTCTGAACGCAGCAGCATGGTGCCTCCTGAGAAATCCTTTTCAGAAGCAATGGAAAGATGTGTTTTAGCTCTGTATAAAACCTAGTATTCCTCTTGATGAAATACAGTTTGGGCAGGCGGGACAGTGTGAGCTAGCTCTGACAGGGTTGGCTAAAGGCCGGAACAAAGCATGCCACGGCCTCTTTCCCACTCATCAACACACCCACAAACACGCAGAGCACCGGCTTATTGTTTGTGAACCCCACATCACATTCTGCTGTACGCTCAACCAATTCCACCCACCTTTCTAGCCACACTGGCAGGCATGGCTTTATCCAGCATTGTCTCTTCCATCAGTACAATTGAGATCTGGCATATATTTCAACCCATTGATGCAAAAACAGAAGGCAGAGGCACAAACAGGAACACACACGTGAAAATCTGTGGTATTGACCACACAGAAATACACACACAGGCAACATCTCTTAGAAAGGTAGACCATTCATGAGTGTTGCTATAGTGATCGTATTTTCATGGTGGTGCAGGATGCGGATTGGGTTGTCGCACCGGCAAACTGGCATTTTTCCCACAGTACACCCATGAAGATAGTCAGAACTTGATACAGCAGTGGATGAGAAGTCCTGTCAGTTCCGATCAAAGTTGCTCAGTGGCGTATGAAACCAAAAAGTTTGACGAAATTACAAACATAGCTTCCTCATTTTAGAGCATGCACACTTGCTCCACCAGCCAAGCTGGCTAACTTATGTTTGGCCCTAGTCATAAAAAATGACTTATTTGTGCGGCTCTTCCAGACTTTTTAAATGTTATTCGACTGAGAGGATGATGTTCTGATATTTAAAAAGAGTCATTTCGCAGGAGCTGTGACTGGAAAACCCCCTTATGGGCCCCTGTATATCACATCACATTGTAATTGCACAGTTTGGCCAATTATGTCAATTAGGCTTAAGTCTGACATTCTGCCCTGGGTCTTGGTTGCACCAAGATTTCTCTACTGTGAAGGATTTGCATCTTGGTGACTGGCTGTGAGCCCCAATGGGCGCAAAGACACTGTAGAGGGTTGGCAATGCCAATCCAGCAGCATTGCATTGTTTCCATACCAAAATGTAGGTGTTAGTCCACAGAGACATTCAATGCAGAACATTATGATGTCATAATGAATTTTACCTTGTCCTTTCAAATGTGAAATATCCTAACGCAATGTGCACCGCATGGTTCAGAAATATAGAGCCGTATACTGTAGGTTAAGTGAGCTTGAAATGTGGCCTGACATGAAAGTTAAATGTATCGTAAACAACACCAAACCATTGGGTGCACCAGCCTACAAGGAAGACAACAATGTGTGGGTGAGGACTGAGATGGAAAAAGTGTATCCAGTCGTATTTTTTGAATAATTGAAACATGCTGAGTTTTGAGGTGGATGAGAGATTGATTATGCTGCAGAAATGGTTTCAGAAGTTTCTTTGGATAATACTGTATCATATATTTCTCTCTGCAGCACTATTAAACATTCATTGTTACCACCATGAATGTAAGCTGACCAGGTGTGGATCAAAACAAATTTTTTTACAGCCACAGTTTCTACATGTGGTGGATGATACTAAAAGATAGATTCTGGGTTGAGTAATGATTTAAAGTCAGTGTGCAGTCCAAGTTTTAGACCATAAGTCTGTCACATTAAATATGACACTAGAGCTCTCTTGTTGTGTATGCATGACTCTGTGTTTTTGTGTGTTTGTGTTTATAAGCAGGGTGGGTGGGGAGTATGAGGGGAATGCATGCTGTCATCAGAATCAAGTCGAGTCTAGAGAAAGAAAGAGCTGAATCAGATCCAGTCATGTGCTTTTAGACAGACACGCAAACAGACACCAGGACACCAGCAGGCAGACAGTAGGGGGACGCAGCCAGGGGCTGAAACACAACGAAAGAGCCCAAAGGCGAACTGTAGCCTGCCTATTAAAACACATGTCCAAATGTAGCTGAAAATATAGCAAAAATAAACCTCCCATTCATTAGAATCACGGCTGCAAACAGGCTGGGCCAGAGAGCACGAACAGAAGAGGGTAGCCAGCAAGCTCCAGGCTAAGAGAGCGGGTATGTGGGTAGTGTATTTATTCAGCCAGATGATTATTAGAACTCTATTGTACTTTATGCCTCTGGCACCCTATTCTGCAGTCATCTATTCACACTGCCTGACCTAGAATGATGGAGCCTCTTGCTAGTGGGATGTGGAGCAAGAGCGATACAATGTGTTATTTATTTTTACTGTGAAATGAACTTGTGCAATGACTTGTAACATCATCAAGGCCAAAAAGCAAGTCCAGTTCCAGTTCACTTAAATGGACGGTTGGGTGGATGGAGGCAAAACGCTAGATGCTTCCACTTTTTGCAGACATGATTTTTGCAGAGAGGATATGGCGCTTTATGCCAACAATGGTATTTCTGTTGGGATTAGAAAAATAAGATACATTTTTTATTCTGACAGTGAAAGCAGGTGGCTGTGGTGTGCATGAGTGTTACCTATCACAGAAATGTAGGGACAGTATGAACCATATCACGCAGAATGAGGAATGTGGAGGTGACTGTGTCCACTATACTGTAGACGTCAGAGACTGACTGATGGAAAGCAAACTGGGAATTAAGTGGATTTCAAATATTGCTTGTCGTGTTGTCTGTTGTCAATGAAGCTTTTCCAATATTAGCAATGGTTCTGACTCGGACTCGGACAACACACTTAAAACAAATTTGTAACCTGACCTCAGCTCCAAATATGTGGATGTCACCAATTTTGACACGTCGATGTAGAAACTTTCAGAATAGAATCATCACCAAACTGTCTAAAGTGCCATGAATCAATCTGGCTTAAATTTTAAAGTAAAGAGTTGCTTTGTCAGCATATTCCTACATATCATTTTACAGCACTGATATAATACTTTAAGGTGCACTATACAGTTTTGGGAAATACAGTTTATAATTTTAACACGGAAAGATCTTTAAAATGAAATAAACAAACTCTCCCCCTATTGACGCCTCAAAAAACAGAACAAACTGACATTAAAGGACAACACAATTTCACACTGTTATACTCTGTTTATATTCAGCGGACACTGACACCTTTCTAGCTTCAAACAGTGTTCTGGGCACCTTATTTTCCTCTGAGCTTGTTTATTCAGTTGTGGAAAAACAACTACTTCTGAGTTTGTATTATAACCTCATTAATATTGTAAATTTAATAATTGTAAAACATATGAATTTCTTTTCTAAAAGTACATAGTTCCCCTTTTAAGGGAAATTCTAAACATGTTTCTGTTTCTGCTTCAGGTCTAGAAGAATTGTATTCTTTTAAAAAAAAAAAAGTCATTCTCTGCAGATATTTCAATAATGTTTTCACATACTTACAATAGCAATCTCACTCTGAAAGTACAAACAAGCCACTTTAATTGGACTTATTCTGATGGTCGAAGTAATGATAATAATAATAATAATAATAATAATAATACATGTATTTATCCAGCACCTTTCAAGAACAGACATCACAAAAAACTTCACAAAAAAAGAAAAAACAAACAAAGAGACAGAGACAGAGCAGACATTAAAAGCAGACAACCAGCTAAAAAAAAGAAAAAGGCAAAGCAAAAAATACAGAAACAAATCACCCAAAAGCAAGTCTAAACAAATGTGTCTTTAGCTGCCTTTAGTGTCCACAGTCCCAGCTCCACTGGGAGAGTTTTCCAAGGCTTAGGAGTTACATTCTCAAACCACCATCTCCTTTTGTCTTAAGCCCAGAGCACGTTACAGATAACAAATTGATCAGAGGGCCTCAGAGTCTCACATGTGTTAAATGGCAGCAGTAGCTCTTTAATGTAGGCAGGTGCCTGGCCATGCAAGGAAGATTACAAGGATCTTGAATTAGATTCTAAATTTGATGAGCAGCCAGTTGGAAGACACAAGGATTGGTATAACATGGGATCTTTTGGTGGATTTAGGGTTAGAAGCTTGGCGGCAGCATGTGCAACTTGTAACCCCTTACAGATTATGCTTCAGCTATTGCAGCCCTGCTAGGGCAATCTACTGGACCAGTTCCAAAACGTTTTGTACCTATTAGTCATTGACACACCAATATATGTAAACATAGGGCCTAGGCAATTAAACTTGAATCATAAAACCAAATCAAAATACTTAACATTAACAGGACCTACAACCAGAGACACACATAAAGCTTACTAGGGTGTTTTATGAATGAATCGTTTCTACATGGCCTGGTTTCAGAGCATACGGAAAACAACAGATCAATTTCTTCTTTCTAATCTGTCTGATCATGTGTCTCTCTTACAAACACACAAACACACACATCCTTCTCAGTTTAGTTGAAAAAGTAAAGTTGAAGAAGTAAAACATATTACACATAATAAACTCACATAAGACTTGTTTTTGTGGGATATTTTGTAGAGTAGATCAGCTCAGGTCAAGCTGCCTGCAGGGCCTAATGTTGACAGCTGCCACCTGCTGAGCCCTCACTGACTGAGACTGACAGCTCTGAGACTCTCAGCAGAGGTTCACAGAAAATTCTTTGTGTGGCAGTTACTCAGCTTAAGTTTACCCAATGTGCCCTAGATATAATACTGTCTTTTCAGCTCTTTGCAGCTTTGTTTCTCTCAGACACACACACACAAACACACAGAGTGAGGCTGTCTCCATCAGAGAGCATCAAAATGACAGCAATGTGACACATGCAGAACATTATGATAAAGGACGGTGTCCAGAAGGCAAGCTCTGTCCTCGGGAGTCCCACTGGCAGATCCTAACAGACACATTGTCATGTTCATGCATAAACGCATCTTAGTACACACGTGCACCCGCATGTGCGCACACACACACACTTACATACTGTGACTATGTGCCTGCCACAAAAAGACGCGCGCACACAAAAAATATGTTTTCCTTTACTCACTCAGACATCCAAAGGCAAAACACATCCACACACACTGGTCACTGCTATCACATCCACACATCTACTGGCATAATTAGGCATACACATATATGCACACACACACATACACACACAAAAACAAACACACGCAATGATGCAAGCCCATGGTGAGTAACTGAACCAGTGCAGTAAGAAATATTAGCATTCTGTCGGGGTTTCAGACAAGACTGCACCAGCTCTTCACACAGCCAACATGCAGCAGAGCATAACAACAGAACGAAAGCCAAAGAGAGAGAGGGGAAGAGAGAGAGCACAGACAGGTAGGCAGGGACGGGCTTGGGAGTGTTCGCAAATATTTGGAGAGAGAGTATGCAAAGCAGAAAGGCAGAGGAATGACAAAGACATGTTAAAACCAGAGATAATGATAAAAAATTAAATTGAAGAGATGATGAGAGCAATTGGGGTACCTTACTATTGAGTCTGGCCTTCCTGGCTGCTTTTGTTCTTCTTTCCTTTCTTTCAGCTGCTTTTCTTCTGCCCAGAGCGGATCCCATCTCACACACACACAAACACACTCCCTGTCACACGCGCAATCCCGTGGGTCAGCTACAGTCCCAGTACCAAAACATCATCCACATGGCCATATCCAGTCCCCCTCCTCCTCGTCTCCTCTCCTTCTCCTTCACTACCTCTCGTCTCGTAAAAGTAGCACATGCACACTCACATGGTCACTCACACAAGCACTCACCCCAGCACGGATGCACGCACTGACTCCTGTACTTGCACAGACAGACGGAGAGATGGTAAGGGGTGATTTTGCAGGATGCTGGAGTGAACGGAGAGAGGGTGGGGAAAGAGAGAGCTAGAGAAGCGGGAGGGAAAATAGAGGGAGGAGTGAAAGCGTAAGACAGAGGGAGTGAAAACTGAAAGAGAAAAAAGAGAGGGAGAGTGGGTGCAGTGTGAAAGCGAGGGTAGATATTGATATCCCAAGTGAGGGGAATTAAAGAAAAGAATGAGCGGGAGAGAGGGACGAGTGGAAATCTATCTCATCCTAATAGATGTGAAAATACAGAAGGGATGTTGGTGCAATCTCAGTTATTACAGCAATGTGCTAAACCAAGTGCTACATGACAGTAGGAGCTTTATGAATATTGTCTAATGCTCATGTTTTTGTCTCTCTGTGTTGATGAAAATCAATGGTTTTTAAATGTAAATATTAATTAATCTAATTGTACAAATAACCCCAATTACACAACTCAAACCTATACAGCACAGAATGTGTGTGAATGCGCATGTAGTACATCTTCACACATCAACACAACAACAGAGATACATACATCTCAAATTAGAAACAGCTGAGCCCTCTATACAACTGGGAAAATATTTTTTAAATCTCATGTTCCATGTCTTTGTTTGTGTGTGTGTGTGTGTGTATGTGTGTGTGTGTGTGTGTGTGTGCGTGTGTGTGTGTGTGTTCATGTTTTATCACCAGCTACTGTATGTACATTCCTCTACTTTAAAGGGAATTATCCATAAGGGGACCTTTGTGTGTGAGGGATTCCCCACTGGAAATATCCTCTCATCCTTCGCCATGCAGTTGTGCGTGCAATTGTGAATTGTGTGTCTGTGTGTGTCTGTGTGTGTGTGTGTGTGTGTGTGTGTGTGTGTGTGTGTGTGTGTGTGTGTGTGTGTGTGTGTGTGTGTATATATTATGCAAAAATCCAACATCAGATTTCATGGTGGTTGCAGTTGCAATAACAGTGCACTGATGGAAGGGTTTAGGCACTGTACAAATGCTCAGTGGGATTCTAGTATCTCAGAATAATATCACACCTACAATGAGCTTCATTCTATGTGTATCTGTGTGTATGTGTTCATTGTAAATTGAATATAATGCAGGAATTCCCATTCATAAATACAATGAGCTTTGCAACACAGCGCCTCAGTGTAGGAGGAATAGGATTACTCTGCAAAACGCTTGTGAATTATGCTTTCCCACACATGTACACAACAAAAATGTGGCATTATGTCAGCACAGCATGAGAATCATTATGGACAAAATCACTTAATCCAAAAGAACAAACATATATCATGTATAATTTATCAAAAAGTTCTATGATAATAGCACATATGAAAGGCCCTCAACCCAGCAGTGTACGTGCCTTGTTGGCTCCGTGACCACATTACCAAATAGGCCGTCACTAAATGCTTTCTTCGACTGTATATGCTTACTTAGTTTCTTCCACCCCCTCCCCAGCCATCTCTATGGCTATGAGGCTTTCATTCATAATTGTACTGTATATACATCATATCAATCTTTCTACCCATCCATCAGCATCCCCATTGTCTAATAGGCTGCAATGGTTTAAAAGTCCAATAAAACTATTAGATGTGTTCTCCTGTTTGAGGATCTCCCTACAAGGTCACACACATTAGTACTCTTAATAAATACGACAGCAAGAAACTATTAATTCCTGGAATGTTGCTCTCATGCAACAACTCTCAGTGGCAACGTAGTGTAGTTCAAAAAAACTGTATTTCAAATAACAGCTCAGATCCTGGTGGTGATTGAACATCATACATTTAGAACATTTCTAAACCAATTGAACATTTTTGGGGTAAATTCAAGTTTAGATGCTAAACAGTCACTGAGTCAGTTATGAAAAGTGCCTGAAGAACTACAAATGCTAAAAGGGTTTCGATGATTTCCATCACTGGAAGCCCTTTGTCCCACTGCAAGAAGGCCAACCATTCTGCAGCCCTTTCTATTACATGGCCGACCTCCTACACTAGGCACCCACACGCACCCTTTTTTCCTCTAAATGTATACAATGTTAATTCCCTATGCAGTCCTGTGTGGTTAACAAGGACAGTTTCGGGGTGAGGAGGCCTTGCTGTGTCGGTTGAAGAGGGAAAAAAAAGAATGGGAAAATCCTATCAATTATGACCTCATTTTAAACTTTAGCCTGCGGCTAATGAGCTCCATACCAGCAAAGTAGGCTAATGCTTGACCTCTCCCTGACAGGGCAGCTTGCTGCAGGATGAATAGTGAACGTCGTGACCGCTAAAGCTGCCAGAGTCACCCATAACAGGATTTCCCTCTTTACCCCTAGAAGTCATTACGCAACAAAAGCAAATCTGCCATTCAGAAAAAAGGAGAGTGGGGCAAACACCAATGCCCCATTACTCTGCAACATCACTTGCCTGAAAGCTAATCTTTGCTAATGCAAGCCCTAGCGAATATTTTGTTTTAATTACCACTGCCAAGACAGATATCTGTAAAAAAAGCCTTTAACATTCATGACTGAATAATCAGCATACTACAACTTTTGCTACGAATAATTAATATACAACTTACATAAAGTCAGAGTTCAAAAGTATTTCACAGAGAAACATTTTCATACATCTGCATATAGTTTGCATATCTGCACTTCTGGAGTAGACTCCAAACTTCAGGAGGACTATGAAAAGTATATACACTAGGAGATGCATTCCTTCTACATTACTTTCACTGAGGGCACAGTGGATACTGTAGCATTTTAAGCGCTCAGGTTATCGTGTTAAATGCAATCAGACTTTTCCACCAGGTTTTCATTGTGTAAATCTGTACAAAATATTTTACAAACATAAATAATAATGTATTTTGTAAACACATGCATTGTGAGATATATTTGTCCTCATAATCATTGGTGCATCTGTGTTTAGGTGCCTTTTATGTTCCCTTTGCTGTCTAACAAAGGGAAAACAAGAATTTATGTTTGCTGCTTGTATAGCAAAATTACCCCCTCATTATCTCCAATAACACAGCTGTCCTGGATTACTCATCGCTAAAAAAAAATGAGACAACACAGTGGCTTTCACAGCCCATTCACACATTCAGGTGTCTTCTCAGTGAGATAGCGTTGTCTGAGTGAGAGATTCACACTCATTTTTTCCAATTCAGAATTTTACCACTTTCACTTCTACTGGCCTATGATGCAGGCCAATCACAGCCAATTATCTCTTTTTTGATAATTTATTGTGTGAAAGTACCACCTAAACTGCAGCTGGGCAGAAACAGATCTTGGTTGAGTGTGCCAATTGAGTACCACTCATAATTTTTATCATAAAAATGTAGCACAGTAGCAGACGGCAGCCCCTCACACCAGGCTGGTTAAACAAGAAACAATATTTGACAGCATGACTCATCTGTCTCAACTCTGATTACAACAACTACAAGTTATAAACAACTATGAAACATACCGAGACTGTAAAGGCAGCAAAATATCTTACTGTGACAATACAATAATGCAAAATAAATAATTTTAAAGTCCTTTCACTGATATTTTAAGGGAGTGAACATCATTTTTGAGTAGGGGTGCTAATCAATAGTCTTGAACCACCAAATATTTGCTGTCCACTTGTTCCTCAAACTATGATAAAGAGGATTAACAATATAATCAAATTTCCCCATGGGATATATAAATGAAGCACACAACAAAGCTAAATCAGCAATAAGCTGTTAAGCTATTCTCACCAGCATTAGCGTATTAACTACAAGAAAAGCACATCTAAATACATTAGTCACACATAAGGGTGATAGAGGCTTACTTTGCGGTCTCGCTTCATGGGATTTTATTCATCAAGTTATTGTGTGATGCTGCATATTCAAATTGCATGTGATGACAGCATCACTAAATGCTGATAAATTAATTATTTTCTCAGTGAAGTTGAGCTGCGGTTGAAGAATGGGTTTTTGACAATGACAAGGGTAAAAAGAACTGAATGGTGCATAACTGCAGTTCTGCGATTTGCACCCAATAGCAGCTCTTCACTATTACTCTGTCTGTCTCTAACTATCATAAAAACAGTCACCTGCTCGCTTGCCTGCTCCTGATTAGTATATCAGGTCAAAGTATACTGTATAAAGTGCCAGCTGTCCTAGAGTGTCTAGGTTGCTCAGTAGCTTTACCGAGAATCATCTGCTTGCCCTCAGCCACCTTCTCCAGCTGATGCCTCTTTGGTTCTGGTTGCCAGTTTGAACTTTTTATTTTTGCTGTTTATAAACCAACATAAACTATTTAACACGTAAAGACTGATTTTTCCGAACATGTCTTGCCTTTTGCATCTGTTCATACCCATTCACTATTGCACAAGTGTTAGTTACACGTATTCTTACCAGAAACAGACTTTTTCCAAAATGATTTAACAGACATTTGCTTAAATGTCCACACTTTTCCTTTTTCCATAATCAAAGATATGTATGTTAGATCAGCATTAGATTTCATGTTGGTTTCAATTATTGTTCCTATGTTTGAGCATGACAGCAAATTATGTGTTTTACTTTAAAGGCCTGCTGAGTATTTTGCCGAAATAAATTACACAGAGAAACTGATAGAACTGCAGTGATGCACATAACTGGAAATACATGAAACCACTCTGATCTTATTTTCCACCTGTTTAAAATTCTATACTGTAGCAGCACATGACAGAACTGGTTCATGTCTGTGTCACATCTATAGCACAGCAAAAGCTCTCAAGGCTCTGCACGGCCTGAAGACAGTACTGCAATCAAACACAAACAAACTAACATACACACCTACAGTACCTGAGCTGTTACTAAGGTCCTCTTATCAACCATCTTGTAACCACTTAGCCACCATGCTATCAGAGCTATGAGCAACCAAAGATTTATGTACTGCTTACGTGTCAGTCATCCAGTTTAGAGGACTGCACACTGCAATAGCTCTTCAGACGTCAGCATGACAGAGTGTGCAGCTGTTTGGTCTTACCTTTGTGTGGAGCTTAGACAGCTGCTTTTCATCCAGGTGAGTCTGGGTGTAGACGCGTCTTTTATAGCGGAACTGAAACACACCGAGAACAAACATAAGAGGCTTAGCTGGCTTTACCCTTTCTTTTTTTTTGTGCCTTTACTGCTTTACATAAATACTTCATACACAATAAGCAAACAATGCAGTTTTTTCTGACAATTGATAACACATTTCTTGAGGCTGAGTTCGCTTTTTCCAAACAGGCAGTTCTTTTTACTGACAGGCTACTGAAAAACAGACTTTGACAGACATATTTTTCCACTTATGACAAAATAACCTTAAAAACAATGACAACGCAAATTTCAATCTAATTCACAGACACTTTGTGTGACAAGGTCATGTCAGGTTTTAACCCACATTTTTTTCATCAGTACATAAACATGTGCATGAACGTGAGTGAGAAAAGTTAATGAATGTTGATGAATTGAATAAATTTGAATGAATTGTGAGTCAAAGCCATGAAAGATGATCTACAGTTTACTCGACATTGACTTACGTTATGCTGACGATGAGACGATTTAAAAAGAGTGGACTTTATTGAGAACTGTAAAAAACTTTAATGGTGTTAATTATCAAAGTCATTCCAAATTAATTTGTTACACAGAATCAGCTCCTCAGACTAAACTATGTCAAATAACTTTTAATTAAATATAGGCTTGTCTTTGGAGCCAGAGCTCTAAAGCGGCATGAGACAGCAGAGAGATAGAAACAAAAACTGTGACTACTTTAATGACCAAATATCTCCCTCTATAAGGCTGTCTTATCTTTTTCCAGCACTCCTGCTTGTCATCTTTTCAAAGTATTGCATCTAGCTTAAAAACATACTACTCCGGGAAAATAATTGCAAAACAATTTTTAAAAAAGATGTGCAAATACATCTGTTAACAATACATTGACAAAAAAACTTCAAAGCTCTTTCAACATCGTGGTGTTGCAATATCATTGCATCATGTCATGTTTCTATATGTGATGATTCTGTCCATGCTTAGAATGAAATTTGGACTTCCAATCTGGTGCTTTAGCCCACTGAGATACCTAAAGTATGCATTGAGATGTCATATTTTCAAGTAACACTGCATTTTTCAATAAGCCTAATGTAAATCCTGCATTGACCATGCAGCAATCAAAGTTTCAAACAACTGTTAAAGATACATTTGCACTTTTCTAAGGATGGTAACAGTCCTGCCACATCACTGACATGGTTTCTATATTCTGTATGCAGCTCTGGTCTCTTTTCCTACCCCAACTTGTCAAAAGACAGATCATTCATTAGGTCTGTTGCATGCTGCTTATTTAATAGATGGGTTTCACTGAACACTGACAGCCTGTAATAGCTTTAAAACTTCCACTGCCTGCAACTCACAAGGTAATTCAGTTCTCTCTCTCTTTATATGTGCACGTGTGTGTGTTTGTGGGGTGCACCTGCTTGCTGTATATGTGTGTATGCACGTCTGTTTCTCCACCGATGCACAATGTCCACCAACAGCGTAAATCCGTGACAGTGCAGAGGGGTTTTGAGCTGCTAATCCAAACCTGTCAATCATCTCTACACAGCGTAGGCCTCAGGGAATGACTGCTGGTCAATCAATGACACACACAGTGCACCAACAGAGTAGTATCAGACACTCACACAAACGGTTTGGAGCCTGTGCCTATTCAGCTAGATTGTAAGCTTTTGTAAGTACAACCGTAGACTCAAGGTTAGACATGATACAGATAACACGCGTACAGTTTAGATTGAACAACAGATGTATGATACAGAATAAAATCGCATGACAACATACACAGACTTTCTCTCCGGTAAACATCTTTCCTTGTGTGTAAAATACAGTTTAACTGTAAATGTAATGTCATATGCCTGAAGTCTTGGCATATGTCAGTGCTGTTCTGCTGACATAAGATTATGCCACCTCTAAATGGCATTTCCTTTGCGTTCTTGACCTATGCCATTTACCACCACAGCTATACCCACCGGCAGAAGCCATTTAAAAATGACATCAATCCTTAGACCTTAAGCCCTATCCATCTATATGTGCAGCTCAGGAAGTAGCACAGCCGCTTTTAGAGTGAAACACTCGCTTTATGGTTCAGAGAAAGTAATACTTTCTTCTCTTTTTTTCTCTTCTTTAATTGCCCCGTTCTTTCATCATTGTTTCAGCCTTTTGTGAAAACAGTGCGTTTAAATCAAGGGTTCTCAATACTTATGGCCAAGAACAGCAGTATTTGAGGAGCCTCAAGGACACAATGAAGGGCAAAGAGATGACCTTATAAACAACCTGATCCTCTGCCATATTGCAACTAGAGAGTTTTAGCTATACAGTGTACTACTCATGACATCAACCCTGAGAGTTTCAGTATAGGGAAGAGTTAATCTGATTGGAAGGTGTCTAGGACTTTGTGAATTGTTTTTCAAATTTGATCTCTTATACTGTCTAATGACTGTCTGTCAGTTTATATGTAATGAGTCTGAAGTTAAAAATGTTAAGAATAATGTCAATTCAAACCCATTTAAAGTTTAAGTAGATAACTTTACAAATGGCTCAAGTTGAAGAGCCATGATAAGAGGTTGAAGATACAAAACTGGATTTGGCTTCATAAAGTTTTGTAACACCAAAGAAAACAGAGAAGCCTCTTTCATTAAAGACATGTATAACAATTTCCAAGGCAACACAAGTAATATTGTTGTTCATAATAATAGTACTTTCTTCCCATGCATCAGAGACTGACATTAAACTGATGCTCATGGGGAAAGTAAATCTTTATTATGTTCTCCATCTCTCGACACATCATAAAAAGAGTGAAAACAAAAACGGCCATTCAGATAACCACCTGACATCTTTACACACTGTTGAGTTTTATACGCCTGTTTTTGTCTCAGATCAAGAACCATGATGGACAAGCACAACAATTATTTCTGAGAGATGACAGCCTCTGCAGATAACACACTGTCAATGAGCATGGTATTATTGCTGCGGGTCTGACAGATGCATCGTAGCAGAAAAAACATACACTGCCTGTACAATGATGTACATATACCCACACCCTATGTGGAAAAATACGCACATATGGAAACTTCAAAAAGGCTGCAGTACATACTCTTTTATAACTTTGCTAAGCAGATGATTAACAGACAACAAGAGGCACCATGTGTTTAGCCTATACAAAGAAATGATATTAGTTTGAAGTGGAATATTGGAGCATATACCAACACCTTGCTGTTGCATACTAATTTGACATTGATTAAAAGAAGATCACTCCTCTTTCTCCAAAGCTGGATCATTAACCCCAGAGACTCTCTCTCCACTGTAACACTAGTATAGTATCTAAAATATGCCCAAACGCTTGTCTTTTCTGAGGAAGATAATTCTAATGCGTCAACATAACTTTATCGATGACAGAAAACTTGACGATGATTCAGAATCGTTAAACATAAGGAAGGTAATTTTTGTGCGAATTGGGATATTTTGGCTAGATTTTGATACAGTTCAAAGAAGTGGAGACAGGTCAACCATCTTTATATGTGTCAATGGTGCATACACAGATTATGTGTGGTGTGATGGCATGTACGACTTCTGTTTCAACCTTTTGCTCTCTCCTGCTAACACTCCTTAAAGCCTCATACATACACATGACTCATACCTACCTCCAGGTAAGGTACAGGAGCGATGGATGGGAAGGGATATTCCCTTAGCTGTCTCTCCTCATCCAGAAACTTGCCAGCCTTGCCGTTGTAAGCCGGCTGGAATAGACCATAGTTGAGTACATCCTTCAGGCTCTGGTTGAGCGTACACAGTATCCGCTGCTTGGACAGCCAGATAGGTGCATCCACATTGAATTTCATACATTTCTGCAGAGACAAGAGCAAAAAAGGGAGAAAAGGTTAAGCACACGTCATGTTTCTAAATATCACATTCAGTAAAGTAAAACCAAGAGATTGAAAAGGGTACATTTTACTGATTCACATAAATACAAAATTTAGGTGCTGAAAAATGAGCAAGAATATTAAATAGGACCTCTTTCATCAGAGAGGCATTTATTGAAATTTCAATGTCATCCCCAGGGGAGAATCAAGGTTTTTTATTATAATAAGCAATTCTATATAGGTATGGTGGCACTATCCATTACTTTTCACAAAAGGTCATCCAGTGCTAGTTACTTAGAGTAAACAAAACAATATCATAGGAAAAGGCTCTTACAGAAACACACATAGATTTTTCAGCAACATAAATTTAATTCTACATGTGAGTGTGCATTATTCATGTTCTGAAATTAAGCAGGGCAATATGTAACTGCTACACCAATAGCTGCAGTCTACAGTCATAAATGAAAAAGTTCACAGGATTGGATGCCGGTGGGTGGGAATACTGTGAAAAACAGAATTCATTTGGTTACCTTCTGCGCTCCAATAAACAACAGTATCAAAGACTGAAATCCTCCTCTAAGAGATAAACTTAATGGTACTATCTATGCCATTTATTACTGATGTTTAGAAAATTAGTTGAAGGTTGGTTAACTGTGAACTGAACCTTACATACTGGGTATATCTTGCTAAGTTTAACACTTAAAATAAATTACTGTGCTGTGCTCAAGTCTGTTCAGAGTGTAAAGGTCTATGGTTATTGTGGCTTGGCAGAGCACTTCCCTCTGGTTACCACATTGTGGAGCCTGAGCTACAGACGGCAGAGAGACAGAGAGAGAGAGAGAGAGGGAGCATACATAGAGCGAAGGGGGCACAGAGAGAGAGAGAGAGAGAGAGAGAGAGAGAGAGAGAGAGAGAGGAGAGAGAGAGAGAGAGAGAGAGAGAGAGAAAGCACAGAGAGAGAGAAAAAGAGAGCAAAAAGAGAGAAAGAGTAAGAAGACTGTGAAACCCACAAGTAATAAATCAATCAATGCCTGCCTGCAATATCGATTTGGAACCTCATCTCTACACTGTTTAGCACTACTATGTTTTTGACACTCAGACCCAACTGTCAAGAAATTACACCCTCTCACATAAATACAGCACATCTGCTGAAACAAACATGTGCACATCAGTGCATCCATGTGAAAATCTTGGCCTAGTAACAAGAAAAGAAAGGTGCAAAGACACAAAAGCAGATAGAAATCTGACAGCATATAAAGAGAAGGAATTCTGACTACAAAGAGAAAGATGCATGATTGAACAAATGTCTTTGTACATCGATCAAGGTTTGAACTCAACACCAAGATACACTAAAGCAGACATAATGTTAGGGTGGGTGAGGAAGGAGTGGCCATATGCAATGGTAGCGGATTTCAGCTCAGGAGCTGAACATAGATTTGCAGTCAAATATTGCAGTTCATTCATTCTTAAAGAACCCAGCCAGCTATGTGTAGTAATCAGGTAATGTCAGTGGGTTTGAATGAGTATCTAGACATCATCTGCATAGGTGTGATACATAGGAAAAGAGTTTTTGTGGTTGCAAAATATTTACATTTTAGGGCCTTTAGCAGATGCTTTTGTCCAAAGCGCCTTACAGTAATTCATACATAAATTCATGCACTGATGGCAGTGGCTGCCATGCAAGGAGCCGACCAGCACATCGGGAGCAGTTTGGGGGTTCAGTATCTTGCCCAAGGATACTTCAACATGCAGACAGGGGAATCAGCCAGCGACCTCCCGATAACAAGACACAGGCTCTACCCTTGAGCTACTGCTGCCAAAATATTCTTTAAAAATAGCTATACAGGAAAAAAAGAAGGGGTCCCAGGAATTGGGCTAGCAGTAGATCACATTTGATCTCAGCAGAGGATGAGGTTAAAGTAACCAAAAACAGAAACAATGTCCTCTTTGTCAGACAGGCGAAAAGCAATCGAGTGCAGGTCGAGAAGCAGTGACATGATTGTGTGCTCAGTAGTGTTGGACAATGCACAGCGCGTCAGAATAAGTTCTATTGATTATTCCATGAAGTTGTTCTGATACATCCTTCTTGAGAATTTCTGAGTTGCTGTTGAATTTTGAAGTCTTACTGAAAAAATTAAATAAGTAGCAAGAGACCTTTACTGCAGCATCAATAACAGTGACACCGCAGCCTGCAACTTCAATTTAGATTTTTTAAGTATTTCAATTTTAGAGTTTAGTCTCCAAGCTGCATCTTAACTTGTTCCAGTTAATACTGTCAGAAGCTAATACTTTGAGACACACAACACTGTGCTCCCCCTTAATTACCCACCGTTGTAATGGTGAAGCCGAGGATGATTTATGCCTTGTCATATGTTCTTGTTTTTGTTTTGGTTGTTGCCACGTTTGGTGTAGATTCATCATCTGCTTTACATTTATCTGGGAGTCGGGCCACAAACTTCTCCATGCATTGTTAGCAGTTCAGAACCACGCCTCATTCATTTCACCTTGCCACACCTGCCCAGTCACAACTCTGGTCCCTCCTAGGGGTGCACCCCCACTTTGAGAAGCACTGCATTGGATCATTCAGTGGTGATGGCCAAAAGCAATTCAGGGGAAAGGAAACTGCAGAAGTGCTATTACACTTAATATGATCAATGTTATTGATAAAAAAGGAGGCAGATGACCAACAGTTTCCTCTTTCAGACAGGTGGTAGATAATGAAGTTGGGAGTCATTTTATCAACTCAACATTCACTGATTGGTTGATAAGTATCTGAATTGGCTCTCAAGTGGTCGTTTCCAGACTTATATCTCTTAATGAAACCTGAGCTTGTGATATGTTCAGCTGTGTGAGGCCATCAAATCCAGCAATTACTTAGGATTCTCTCTCCAGCTTGCAAAAAGCCTGTGCTATCTATTGTGAACCGTAAGCATTCTGACTCTTTACCATTCTGTTGGGAGGCCTCTATCTGAGTTGGTCTGGTTTGGGTGGAAATTCTATAACAAAAACAAAAAAAGAAAATGCTGCAGACAACAGCTGTACTCTTACTGCCTGTAGCAGCTTTAGTTTTCAGAGTGGAAAAACTTTGTAGTGCAAGATGCTCAATATTATAACTCTTCCAGTCACATATCTTTCCTCCAACCATTTAAACAAGTCAAAAAAAGATCACTCGATCACTATGATTGAACTCCTATTTGTGCTTTGAACAGGAAGAGACACTTTCAGACATCAGTATCATTTGTTGGCTTTCAGGTGATACTAAACCTGTTTTTCAGTCAGATCAACTGTAGCACCATTTTTCTGCTTTTGCCCCTGCTGTTTTCATATAAAAGCCTACTGTTTGCCTTTGCGCCCTTTCCATTTTATTTACATCTTAGAGTAATGTTTACATTGACGAATTATTTCCCATCTACGTAGTGGGATCAGTCCACCCCAACAGCAATCTTCAGGACAATGTACAAAACACATTAATTTGTGTTTATGAAAAAGTGATGCCTTGAGCAGCAACATCTCCAAACTCCCACCCTCTGCTGGTTACTTTTGTAATGTACTGTCACTGTCTACTTGAAAACATGGGTAACATAAGAGATATGAGAATGTTTTCCCCCCAGCGTGACAAAACTAACATCAAATATAGGTTTTTAAAAGAGCTGCATCTTCACTTTGAGGTTGATTGTCTTTTTCATTAAACTGAGGGTTATAGAGACTGAAGGCCTGAGATTAAGGAGGCCTCTTGGGACAGAGTTGTTGAAACACAGAGCTCTTACCATCAGCCACACAGCAATAACTGAACACAGACACTCAAACACAACTGCACATATCCATCACTTCAAAGAAAAAAATTTTTTTCAAGGAATTGTCTTTTCTGTTGCACGTGTGTATGCATATCTTGTATTATTTGTCTTTCTCTGTATGAGTACTGTTTTGATATATATATATATTTTAAGGCTCAAGACAAATTTAAATGATTAAAAAGTCACCTCAAAAACAAAAAGACATTGCAGTACCCATACTCACTCTAGCAAAATGTCCTTCTATGTTATTAGCTTCTTGAAGGACTTAAGAGAAATTAAACTCAATCAAAATTAGTCAGAGCTGGCAAAGTCACTTTCAAGAGTCACTGCAGTAATTATAGAAAGTGAAAACTTATAATGTACTGTATATACAAAAAGTAGGAAGGTGCCACTGTGGAGAGTAAGTCGTGATGGAGTAAAGGAGGACACCATCATTCACTGGTCACTCGCTTTGAACCAGACCTCTTACCTCCAGGATGGGTCAGTGTCTGGACACTGTTACAACAATGAGAAGAAAGTACGGTATTTCTCAGATGTGACTCACAAAACTCCCCTCCTAATTTTAGTGTTTACTTACAAACTACAAACAACTTGCATTTTTTGAAGTAATCAGCTGTGACACCATTTTCACAACAAATGTGGGGTCGGATGTGGGGGTGGCAACTTGTTACACAGAGTAAGCACGCCCACATTAAAAAGGAGAGGCCGCACCACAATCAATGCATTTACAGGTCTAGGTAGATGGGAAGTTTTGACTGTGGGGAGATTCCGCACTAGGTAACACATAATGGATGGCATCATTCTCTCTAAAAGAAAAAAAAAAGAAAAAAAAATCTCTCTTAAATTGGTCACCAAGTCTACTTTGGCTGCCGTCCAATGATTGAAATCCTTCATCAAGTTAAAAGACATAAAGATGAGAAGAACATAAAAACTGACGTTGACATAACTTGAAACATTAAGAAAGCAGTCGGCTGCCATCCGGCCAACAGCCAATGCTTTTGTAAAACATGGTTTCACAGACTACAAGCAAAGCAACAGAATTATGGCAGGTGCCATTAGAATTTATTCATATACTTCCACAGAAAAATACAGTCACGAGATATCTAGTGTATCTGAAGAGAAAACCGCACCCTGTTGGATCCCATTGCACCATGAAGTCATTGCTAAGCTGAACTAAAACTGCATGTACTAAAACATTTACATTGTGCAGACTAACAATCCTACTAAGCTCACATATGTGTAAGACAAAATTCTTAGCCATCTGACAGTTTAATTGAATAGAATACAGAACATTAATTTGTTCTCTGTTGAGTGTTCAGACAACATGAAAGAAAATATCAGTGTATGCATCAGCCTGACACACAGACAGTCCACTGGGCTTCTCATACAGCTCTTGATAAAACACAGTTACACAGAGAGAGTTCGACATGGTTCATCACTTATCTGTACAGACGATGACTCAACACAAGGGAGGGACATTTGTGTTGAGAATTTGTGTTAAGCAATGGAAAAGGAGTTATTTATGAGAGACAGTTTGGCACATTTAATTATCATTTATTGATTGTTGTTTATTTGCTGTTTTTTAATATGTTTTCATATCCTCCTAATGTATGTTTTGCTTTCCCTGTGATCTTAAAATGCAAAAACATTCTAGTACAAATTAATTGCTTTTTCTTTTTCAAATCTAACACTCAGTCACATTAGTAACCTTGATTTAAGCTCTAAAGGTGGCAGCACAAGATGTACAATTATGTAATTGAAGGTCCTTGAGTCTGTTTGTATCACTTGTCCTAGTTAATCTGTGTTTGACTGTGTCTCCTTGTCTGTTTCTGTGTAAATTGACTGTGCTTGAATCTACAAAGAAAACAGGATTGGTGTTAGAACGAAACCCTGACACCCTACATGTCGAAAAGCTTGCTGTCCACCCGTTCACTACATCAAGTCTCCTTTCCTGCCAGCATCTTGTCCCACCTGTCTGTACACTGCTGAGGCTATTTCAGTAAAAGCATCAGTTGTAAAACTTCATTTAAGGGCCTAACCCTTTTCCTGTTTCATTAAGGGACAATTAAAACTAATGGTTTCAATCGCCAAATTTTGGCCCATTTTAATTGATTGATTTTTGCCCGATTTTGCCAGATAATACATTTAGAGTAATTTGTATGTGGCTACTATTTAAACCTAATATTAAATCAGCTAAAATATATGTCATGGCTCAGTATATCAGTAGTGGTGCATGTATATATTACATTTCATATTTAACAGAAATAAGAACCTACACTTTTACAAATCTTGGGTGATTAGACCTCAGGACATTGCTGACGTCTCCCTGACTATCCCTTGCGCTTTCTTCACCTCTAAGTACCTGGAGTTAAGTGACCTCATTAAACTCTAATCAGCCAGAAAAACTTTAAACACCTGTGTGAATTGGAGGGTCTTTAGGCAGGAACTCTTACCCCAACACTCTCCTGGAAAAACACCATTGGAAGAAGCAGTCTGCACAACCACTGCCTCATCGCCCAGTATAAATGTGTTAAATATAGTTCACAACAAACGACTTTATATCTAATTTCAGCATATTTACATGATGTGTCAATGCAACTAATTTCCTTTAGCACAGGTATGACTCCCACTCTCTGTCACCAGTCATCATCTGCAACATTCCATTCATGAATTGGTCCAATAATGTTGAATAAATACAACATTTTTTAATTTACTACCTCTAGTGTCTGCTACCACTGAATATGAAAAACAAACAATCGTACAAGGCTTTGATTGCAGATTGTAGAAGAAAGAAAGCCACCATTGTCAAGCCAACATTGGGATTAAGTTATATCAGAATTGGCAGATACTCAAATTCAGGGATTGAAATCGGAGCAGAAATGAAAAAGATTGGATCTCTTAAAAGCTATACATCTAAAATCAGTGTCTGGATATCTATTGATAATCTACTATCTCTCTCTCACGCTCTGTGTGCTCTAGGACTCACACAGGTCTCTGGCCAAAAGAGTAATTGCTGCAGTATGACATTTAAAGCTGCACCAACAATGTCAATGAACTTTCTAGTGCACAAACCTGCACAGTCAAGCTGACTGTCTGTCAGACCACAACTCCATGCTGATTTTTATTTACAAAAGAGCTGGTTAGCTAATAGATACTGTAAGTGTTGTAATCCACGCTTTTTCACCTGAAGATATTGGTTGCTTGATAGTAATTGTTTCAGAAAAGTCAAATTACCATGCAGTCTACAACTACCACATTTTCTGTGAAAGACTATCAATACACAAGAGGTAAGATCTGACATATCACAAGTTTACTTATGCGTACTGTAGTTGTTAATAGATTCAATTGTCAGTGTATATGTAAGAGATGAAGGGCAATACTATATATATATTTGTGTAGCACGTTGTTTTCGTGTCGTGTCAGTAAAGATTAAGTATACCACATGAGATATTTGCAAAGATCTTTACGCTAGCTGTTTGACACTAAATCAGATCTTCACTTGATTTGTTGGGGTTTAAAGCCTAAGAAAACTGGATCTTGATTTTGTCCTCGACAGTAGAATACTTTTGTCAGACTAATTGCATTTTTGAAACATTCTGAGTGAACATGTTCTTACACGACTTTCTATGACACTTGGTTCTTCTGACGGTTCTGCCTCATTGATCGCCAAGATCATAAAGCTGACCTGACCTCCAATCCCAAAGTGTCAGTTTTTGATGAGTTAACTTTCTTACAAGTAGGGGTCGTTCATGACAACAAACTGATGCCACAAAATACAAAATTAATGAGGATAGTCTGATTTTATTTTGTCTTCAAATGTAAACTGTATGTTTAATCTTGAGAATGATTCTGGAAATAAAACTTTGTAGTCTCCTTGATGGAAGCAGTCCATGAACTCTCGCTGTTGGTGAATGCTTTCTGTTGATTACATTGCTCGATGTCCAATGAGTCAATACCTATATAATTTGTACATTAGGTTTGTTTTGGATACTCAGTGTGTTCATTGTCTAATGAAACAACATTAAAACTGCATTTCTTTAAGCTCAATAGTATCAACTTGTTAATGTGGAAGGTATTGTTAATAAAGACTAAATCTGAGCTCAACTGACCCGCCACAGTTTCTTTTTAATCAAAGCTTAATTTTTGTTGCTATCCTACACACACACACACACACACACACACACACACACACACACAGACGCACACACACACACGCAAACAAACAGACAAACACACTTAAGCATGCATGCACACACAAACACTAAAATGAATGGACAGATCCTGTTGTGTTTAGCTTTGGTTCCTTGGTGCCATTGAAAACAAGGGTTGTCCCTCCAAGTGTCTCAAAGGTCTAAATAAAGGCTATGAATGAATCTCTCCCTCTGCTCAGTCGTGCCTTTAAACTGCAATGCAGAGCCAGCCAGACTTGATATAACATTCAAAGCATGAAAGAGAAAGAAAGAGCGTGAGTGCAGTAGGAAGAAGACAAACAAACTGAGGGACAGAGAGAGCGCGAGCAGGATAGTGAAAAACGCTGAGACCAAGAAGGATAGTGTGTAACTGTCAAGCATATGCAACTGTTTTGGTGTTTGTGTTTGTGTGTTTCTGCCTGGCAGTCTATCAAAGGACTCTGTTCTGACAGTGAAATCACAACAACCTTTGCAAAGCATTAGGTGGTGGCAAAAAAAAAGATAGAAATGTATTGTCACTGAAATTTCTTTCCACAAAATAAGCTACCAGTCATCTAGTTCTGAAAAACTTTCGGGACTGGTATTAAAAGATTTAAACGGACGAGTTATAACAGTCATAACTTCTATCGTACTCCAAGTAGGGTTGCCGCAGTGATGACATTTTTCCACAGGCTAATAAACTTGTTTACCGATTACACCAGGTTTTTAAAATTGTTTCATTGTAAGCATCTTGGCAGATGAGACAGACAGCAGGAGAAGTGTCAAGAAATGAGCAAGCTGCTGCTACTCTCATGAGTCATGAGTTATTCCCTACTCCCGCCCGAGGTAATGATGGTTGACTCCTACTGTCATGGGTTATCATGTGACCACAGCGACCACTGAAAGTAAACCAAGGAAAACAAATCAAGAGATAACAGACCCGTTTCACCGCAGACATTTTGACTTTTCAAAGCAGTTAAGCACAGGTGTAAAAAATGAAGGCTTCATTCCATTAAGTGTCCCAATGAGCCCTGGAACTGGCTCATTTAAATGGACTGCAGCCATCAGTGGTGTTATTTAATTCACTTAATATCCACCACTCAAAGGGTATATTCTACTGGAATTACTGCATATACTTGTTCAACAGCAATGAACTGATGAATGAAAACAAAAAATGTCATGGAGCAACATCAGCTTCAAAGTTTGATTATCTTATGTGGGCTGATAAACAATGCTTCTGATTAGTTTATGATTAATAAGCTTAACTTAATCATGTCATAGGAATCCAGTAGCAGCATTGGCGATACTGCTGCTAAATGACACAACACTGCTTGGAGACAGATTCAGTGGTCACAGCTTGCTGCCTGAAAACACGTTAAGTGCAAGTGAGTACGTATAGTGTATTTGTGTCCAACTGGGTAAATCCCCTCTGAAAAGGTGAGTGAGTGATCATCCTTTCAAGCATGCCATGTTCAACCATGTGTAACTACATTCTCCTACTATAAAGCCCTGATCTTGACCCTGTGTGTACAGAGCGGAACAACTCCACAACAAGACCCAAGAAGAAATGAAACGGACACAACAGAAGAATCGGGTAAATGTTGAGATGTAAGAGCTGGTATTCAGTCTAAATGTGCTCCAGAGTATGTATGCAAACATAGTATGGACAGATTCTCTTAGAACTGACACAAGAGATCAACTAGTTGATTTAAAGAAAATAAATTGCCAAATATTTCAATATCATTTCAAAAATCATTTTATTTTCAAGGACTGTCATGCCAGAAGTGTGCTGGTTGCAGCTTTTCAGATGGGAGAATTTGCATTTGAAGCCAATACTTTGGATTCTGGGAAACTAGTACAGAATTTTACTACTTTTTTTCATTTCATGCAGAACAAATAATTGGGAAAATAATCAGCAGAGTCAGAATCAGTCCATGAAAGCATCAGAATCATACAGGCTCAGTACTGTAACACTCATGTGTCACTAAAATGATCTTGCAACAGGATAAAAAAAAATGAGGACTAAGGAGAGCCGGAGGGGGTGTTTTATTTCAAGATAAGAATACATTAGCTGGTCACGACACTTAAAAGAGCAATTTTTAATGAGAAATGTGAAGTCACGCTCTTCTGCTGAGGTGCATGTGATGGCTGTGTTCCTGTTTGTTTACATGTGCAGCCAGCCTTGTGTGTTAATCAATGTCTGTCCATGTCAAACTCATTCACACATTGGTTGAGATCAGACACCCTGGGGTATAACATTCGTCTTTTTAGTCTCTTCTCGTCTTCACACTCTTTTATCAAAGGCCAGGCCTTGATCTTTTGTCTGCTTAAATTAGAGACATAAGTGAAGGATGATTGGACAGGAGTGTAGTGGCTTGAGGGAGGAGATGACAGACAAACTGTAGGTCACACTTTAGTAGCATTGTGGGACAATGAACAGAGGAAGCGTGGAGCATGGATCAGTGGCTATTTGGAGGGTAAAGCTAACTGGATTTACAAGTGTTATTCTCTCTTTATCCCTCTTAGAATCACAAATATATTAATTCTTCCCACTCAACAGTCTGTTGACTCGACTTTATATTATGTGACTTAAAAATTACCCTGCTGTTTAAGGAAGAGTGCAAACTCTGCCTGCTTACCCAGTTGACTGCTTTTACGTTGCGAGGAGCTACACTAATGCAGAGACAAAGTTCACTAACTAATTGACAAGTCTGACCTAAAGTCCTTCATGTACATTACAGAATACAATCGGTAGGCTAGATTCTGTTTGTAATGCCACAAAAATTAGGCAAAATGCATCACAGTCAGTGAGAATTTTTTAAGAAGGTTATGGGTCGAGTGGTTGTGTTTGAAAGAGAAATAAAAGATACAAGCCAATGTGAACACAAGTTCAAGTAAGCGCAAACAGGTCAACTAAGTGGAAAAAACACAAATACACATTACATCATTTCACATCTGACTTCAAAACACAGCCCAAAAGTGCCTTACTAATTAAGATGTATTGTTTGTGCGTGTTTGTTCGTGATTACGCAGGCAGAGATGATGCATGGAGCAGGACATGACTATGGTATCTCTAAAGGCACAGATGGCATCCGGTCACAATGGAAAGAGACAGGGCATTGTTGTTGCCTTTTAGCAAGAAGTGATGCATCGACAGAGAAGAGAAAGGAGAGCGAAGCGTAGTGGAGAAGTGAAGTGAAAGAATAAGAGAGGAGTGCTGAGATGATGGAGTGTAATGACTCTCACACAGCCCTGTCTCCATCTCGCAAGACCTCTGGCTGTCGCTGCCCAGATGACATATGCACTAATTAACAGTGCTGAGCCTCCTACTGAATTTGGGAAGAGCTAAGAGTGCTAACCAATGCCCTGAAGAGAAAATACAGATCACTAGTATAACTTCTTCCCTTGTAAACTGGACCATACAGTGAATGAGTTTAACAAGCCAACAGAAACTTTCAGCACATATGCATATTCATTGTGCTAGCAATCAACTCTGGACAGGCTTAGTTTATTTGACAGACAGACTAAATGAACTGCCTCTGTCTTCTCCTCATATCCTCCCCAGGCTCTCTCCTCTTTGGGTTTCCTTCTGTTTGGCCAGAGTCCAAAACGATAACAGGTGCATATGTTTTTCTGTCTCAATCAGGATCCCATAGGAGAGGACTCTGCAACAGGGATATAAACTAATACTGTTTCATCTTTCTGCCCTCCATATTTTATAGCACAGTTAAAGCAGCAATTTATAATTAATGAGCAGCAAGAGGTAGCACATGTTAGTGCCTGACGTGCGAATGACTTGCTCTCTGTCTCATTACAACACACCCCTTAGTGAGTCTGTTTATCTCTGCCTCTGTCTCTTTCTGTCTACAATATGTTTATGTCACTGTGCTACTAACAAAGACTTTAAATAAAACAAAGATGTTAAATAAGAAATATTTTCAAAAAGCATCCAAATATAAACCCTATATCAACAATCTTACCTTGCTCCTACACTGCACCAAGTCTTACAGACCAAAGACGTTTTTTCTATCGTGATTGATTGATGAAATGGTAAACCTGCCTATTCTGGATCGTAAAAAAAAAAACTGCAACATCAGCCTTCAATAATGTACAAGTTCAGGCAGCAATCAATTAAACATAATTTCAGAAAGTTTAAGCCAGGCAGAGCTCTTTTTCCATTCTTGCGAGAGGAGTACCAGAGTGAAGCAGAAGACAAACATCATGTGATATTAAACATGGCATCAGGCTACATATTATGTTCAGTGTCATTCAGGGGACCCGAAGTGCAATTTCATGTCAGGCAGATGTGTTATAGCAGCGCATACAAAAGAAAGACTTATGAAGAATATTCATCAGCATCATTAATGCTCAAGATATCTTTCTGTTTTATGTAATATCAAGCTTCAGCTTTTCTCCAATAACTTTGATGTGAAGAGTACGACTTCCTTAACCTTGAGGCTACGCTGATGAAATCTGGTGCGACCAGAAACTGCATTATAAATAGTGGACAGAGCTTACATGTCTGAAAAGAAAAGCTGATGGTGAAGTGCCATCAACCTGCAATCTCTCCAATAGCTAGCAGGGGGTGACTCCAATGGCTGAAGAAAGAGGTGTGATTTTATGTAAGCAAATAAGAAAATGAGTGTACTTCTTACTTGATTTATTACCTCAGTAAACAGTTTCCTAAAGGGTTTATGGTCCCAATCACTAGTTTCAGGTCTTCTTCAATCCATCATGATGGTAATTTCGTAAATGATTGTCCCGTTTGAAGTCATAGAGCAAAGTTTTGATGATTGACAGGTACATAGGAGGAAACAAAGGGTCTGCAAAGTCACAACCAAAAACTTTCTCACACGGTCCTCTTCATTTGCAATCACTACAGTACTACCAGTACGAACTGATTGGTCCACATGGGTCAACCGTGGGACCTCTCTTTTTGTCTTGTAAGATAACTGGTAAAGGTTTGTGTACTGGATGATAATCATTACATTTTTCCTGATTGCAAGTGAAGTAGACAGTTCGTAGGAGTTTTTGTTATGATTTTGCCCATTTTGAGTAAAATAAACGGTAAAGTAGGCTATGCTTCAGGGCATGGCGTGTCCTCAGGCTCAGTCAGATCCAGTCAGGATAGAGACGAAGCAATGCGTATCCCTCCCAGCTCCACTCTCTCCAAAAACCAATGGGAAACATCACATTGGCTTTGGCCGCTTTTACAGTCTATGCTCAGAACAAGTGTGCAAAGTGGTAAAGCAATCAATCTGTCTCACAACTTGACTTCTTTACATGATGTGACAAATTAGAAACGAGAATGGAAATCAGTCACAGTTTGGGGCAATGTAATTACAGCGCCCAAAACTCAAGTTTGTCAGGTGTTCACTGGTGTGTAGAGTGCAGACAAAGTCACTTGCACTAAGTGTAGTATGCCGATAAATCACATGAGTACTTTCCTCCCTGTTGATCCTCGTTAGCATGCTAAAGCGTTGAGCAATGGATCACTGGCAAATCATTTTAAATATTTTTTTGCAGAATGATAAAAAGGCATGACCTACTGTTTCAGAAGATGGGGAAGCCCATATGTCAAGTGCTATTATGTCTTTTTTTTTATTTCTTGAACCAGTTTTATTCAACCAGAAGTTTGGTTGAATAAAACTGGTTCTTTGACAAGACACATTTAAAAAGGTCCAATGCACGGTCTGACACTCAGCAAAATCTTTGAAATGAACCCTGGAATTAATATAAAAGATTAATAATTCAGTATATTGAAACCAGGCTATCAATTTAAAGAAAATGTCCTAGAAAGCATCCTTCCTGCATCAGTGAAATATGTGAATAACCGACAGTAGCCATCTTTTATTTTTCCAATCACTGCATGCAGCAAGTCAACCATGAAACATTGCTGCTACAAGTGAACAGGTCATGAGGACACATCTGGCTGGCGGACAAACTAATATAAACACAGTATGTCTCCATTTGTGTCTATGACAGCCCAGCATCCACATGCATTTGAATGAGAGTCTGATCCCTTTTGGTAATCACATGCCACAACTGAGCTCACTCTTAACAGTTAACACACAATTTGTTTGATATATGGTATTATCAGTTAAATACAACAAGCCTCCCTCTTTAATCTTAAATCTTACTGACTTTACACATTGGACTTTCTAGTCAATTTTCCAAATCCAATAGCATAGAATGAACACATCACCCAAGGGCTTACGTCTGAACTATTACCATCCTATACCCCTGAGACGGGGAAGGGGGGCCAGCATTGATTCAATTAAGTCGGATTAATGGGCTACCATCAAGATTCAGACACCTTAAAAGACACCATTTGAACACACACTTAACACTGTCCACACAGAAAATGCTGAGGATGGACTTTCCCTAATTATGGAAAATGGTGCGTGATTCATGCTGTCCATTTGCTACGAATAGTTGAGTTTAATTTGTGTTGAATTGGCATGTTGTCAAGGAAAGTAGATCAGAAAGCAAAGGCGTATGGGCAATCTGCTGAGTGCTACAGCAGCAGTACAACATGAATCTCAATGATTTAAAGGGGTTTTAATGCATATTTATCTTACAAGATAGTGCACAATGACCAACATAGAAATTATCATCTACAAAGACAGCAAAAACTGCCATAATTCCCACAAGGGTGCCCATAAGGTCTACTGACACCGGAGACGGTAAATCATTAAAGACTTGGGTAGCAAATATCATGCCTAACGTGTAGATCAGAATATTAGGAGTTGTTGCTGTCTGTGTTCTTTGTCTGCAGGCAAATGTTGCATGTAATTACACAGAAGGTTAGTTCCAAGTCTAAACAGTTTAACATGAGTACTTCTTATGAGTCATGGCATCATACCAGTCAAAGCCAGGAGGATATTTGTTATGTCAGACCGAGTTATAGACACAAATGTGTAGTGATTTCCTCAAGCTGACTTTAAGTGTCTCCAATAAAATAATCTCCTGTTATCACGGTACAGATTACAGGACACACAGACTGCGGTGAACCAGAAACGAAACAGAGGGAGTGTATTAGTTCATGTGTGAGCCAGACAGAGGAGAGATTATAGATGTGTATTTCTAACAGCTTCAAATTGAACAGCTTTAGATGTTGAAACTCAGAGGAACCTTATCTTTCATCTGCAGAGAACCCTGGACCTGAATGTGTAAAAAGCTTGCAGGCTGTAATGGCTGGTCAGTGGCCACTTTACGTTCAGTATTTGGCCTTGTTTTACTGCAAACTCTCACCCCTCACTGGCTCTGGATGACCACAAAAGTTTCTTGAACTCTCCTCTCTGAACCCCTGTCAAGTGGCAGATCTGGCAGATTGCTATGGGGCCATCATCTGTCTGTTAGCTTGTTACACACAGAATCACTACTAGGGAGTTCATTTCTTGTAGCAGCACTGGTGAGAATGTGCTTTGACTCTGAAAGGACATTGTTAACGAAAGTTTTGAGGTAAAAGTGAAAATATATCAAGAATGGCAGAGTGTCGTGACTTACCAAAATGCAGCATTTTGGTATATGCACAACACGCACTCCAACAAACAGGTACTGCCTACAAAGATATTCTTCTCTGCCAATTTCTTTATGCCAGATTCTCTGTCTGCCTCAGTCCCCTCTTACACAGACTGCATTCTAAATGTACATTGTATTTCTCTGCATCCCCTCGTGTCGGACCACAGCAGCACGACACAGAGGACTATCCTGCATCTTAACAACTACATCAGACAGGTGCGGCAACTATGTCTGCAGTCAGTAAACACACTTTCAACTTACAGTATGCATTTAAACAGATTTTGATAAAGGAAATCTTTTTTTGTTTTTTCACCGAACAGGGATATCATCCTGCCTCTCTCTTTTCACTTGTTTTATTTCACTTTAGTTTCTGTTTCCTTAAATTTGCATATAATCAGCCAGTTACTCTCAGGGTGTGCCAAGGAGCAGTGCACCCTAGCTGGTTGCCAAGGTAACTTGCCGAAATGTTCAAACTGGCCGATGGGGCTTGTTGGTTAAAGTGTTTTGCGCACATACATTTCTTCTACCACTATGATGACATGCTTCTCAATATATCTGCCCATATGTGTAGCAATGCCACAGTTCATTTTATTGACCACATTTTCAAAATCAGATGTCCATGTTACAAGCTAAGTGAATTAATAATTGTAAAACTACACCAGCAAAAAAAGGTGCTAAATTACAACAGATTAGATATATAGGCTACCCAATAACTGTTTTAAAAAAAATATGCATTCAGATTTTTTCTTTAGGATTTATCACTCTCTGGAGGAAACAGGAACTGGTGTACCTTCTCCTCATTGTTCACTCTGATGCGCATAAGCTGCTTGAATTTGGCAGTCACAAAGTCCCTCTAAGTAAACTTTACAATCAAATAAACACGGCTATCCATTTTCTACACTACAGAAGGTTATATTTGATCCATAATGTGTTATACCTTTTAAGTTGTTAATGTCTGTATGACAGTACTAACTGTCTAGGCCACAGAACTTACAATTATAAGTAAGTAAGTTCCTTTATAAACACAATACAGCAATGCATGTGGTCAGGAAGTCGGTATCAGTGTAGATTCAATATTGAAAGGTTTTATAACCCCCTTCAAATCTCTGCTAATTGGTTTGGAATGGCACTTGATGTAGTGGACCATCAAACGTGTATGTAAAAAAACAAATTTAGACTAATGTTCAAAATGTAAGTCTTTGATTGATGAAAATGTAACCTTTTTAAACTGAAGACTGCCATTGTCATGAAGCAGAAAAAGCTCAAATGGTATCATCTGTCTACTGCTGTCAAAGCTCAGAGTCATCTGGTAAAGCTCTGGAGTGACAGGATCCATAAAGGTTCTACGTTCCTTTGGAGACATGTCTGAACCCATGTCAAGATACTGACACATCACCTGCCAATATCCCCTGTGTGCTTTTCATTGAATGTAAGCTTCTTTTGTTTTTACTTGTCACTGTCAATGTGCGTTTCCACATGACTGGTGCATCACTGCGGTGATGTCCGGCTTTAGCATCCTGGTTATACATCTATCAGATGCTGTCTTTTGTTTGCAATGCATTTCCAATAGAATTCCCTCTCCATAGAATGGCACAGCAAATGTATCAGCAAGAATAGCAGGCTATACACCAATCACACACTTGCTAAGCCTTGAAAGCGGATCCTGTTACGTCTCAGTAGCAATCAGTACACCTGTATGCCACTAAACAGGCCATACAACAATCATAGCAATCACTTCATATCCATAGAGGTTAGAGGGATACACCAGTTTTACACACTGGTATTAGATCAATACTCAGTATTGGATGATAAACAAGTTTAGGCATTGGAATCGATGTTAGAAAGGGAAAAAAAGGTTTTGAAAAACAATTCTGACTAGAGTTACACTTGTGCCTATACTAAAGAAATTCCCTTAAGATATCACATGGACTCCACGGAAAGATAATGTCTTAAGCCACAGCTATGTGTGGCAGCAATGATGGTTATTAAGTTGGGTAAACATTATTGTAAAACAGTTGCAACAAAATTGAACCTTCATGAAGATTTATTGCAGGGGACTTTCGTATTAGGTTTAGCAGATGTGTACCTAGTAAACTGGCAACAGATTGTCAAGTGGGGGGTTAAGCTGTTAACTATGAGTGCAGTTTAGTGAACATTTGAATTCATATCAGCCAATCACACATTAATATTGTTGAGTTACAGTCAATTGTTCAACTGTGCGACATGACACATGCACAGATATCGCACACCGGTGTGATTGCTCAGCTGAAACCCCAACGCTGAAAAGCCACTTGCATTTTTCAATTTTGCCTATAACTACTGAAGAAGTGTACACAAAACTCTGCATGCAGATGTGTGAATGCACACACACACACACACACACACACACACACACACACACACACACACACACAACCATACAGAAAGATATGATGACTGCAAACAACATGATATCAGAAAACAACCAGACAGAAGTCAACTAGAATTAAAGATGAGAAAGTAAGTGTCAAGCAACTCATCTGCTGAACCTCAAGATTTCCTTTAATACGGACTCCAGGTAGGAAAAAGGCTACAGAAGCTACAATATAGAATATGTGACACATGTGTAGTGCATACTATAAATGTACTGTATTAATGTGTGTGCACAGTGGCACACAAACATACACACAGCTTCCCAATTAAATGTGTTAAACGTTTGTCAGAAGTGAACCTCTCTACTTCCCATTTGCCTCACTCAGACAATATGTGTGTTTACACACACATAAACAGTCACAGACACAGTGGCACACACAACAAATATCGATAAAAGTCCTCCTCTCCATTACTGTTGACAGGCGAGACTGAATATGCCAACAAGATCTACGGTTAACGTCAGTCAACCGGGAGATATGAACCCTCATAAAGACACAGACACACAAGCATACAGACACATGATTCCAAACACGTACACACACAAACAGATTTGCAGAGAAATAAAGTTCATTTTATCTTACTCATGTAAAAAGTCAACATTTCAGCAATTTATGAAGTGTATAAAACATGGCTCCAACTACATATTATAATATCTTGGAACTAATACATTTAGAAATAACAATATTAAACTTAAACTAAAAAAATTGTAAAATCAGTAACAGTGAAATGTAGCTTTTACATTTTCTCTAAAAATCCTGATATGGCTTATCAAGCTTCTCCTTAACGCGTGACTAATTACAACCTCTGATTGCACAATGTGCATCCATGTGACCAAATCAACTTAAGGTGGAGGAGCAGGCTGCTCCAGTGGGCATGAAAATGGTAAGTACATCATTTGTGGAAAATTGTTGCAGTGTGCTAAAACAACAACCCATCCTGAGAGGATAACATTCCTCCTGTGTCTGACATAAGCATGTTTGATATTATGACTGTGGCTCAACATAATTTAAAACCAAATGATGACTAACATATGTAATTATGGTCTTCGCAAAGCTTGCTGTAGGGTTGTAGCTTCCACCAAAAGCAATTATGCTGTGATTATTTTCATATTTGACTATACAGAAGGGCCACAATAAGACAGCAAAAGACATTCTACCTTTGTGGCTTACCTTTGAGCTACTGCAAAGAGAGACCAATTTCACTACGGTTATAATAACAGAGCCTGATCTCCCCTGCTGTTAAGGGGAATGAAGGAGAGCACTATTGTAGTGCAGCTTATTGGAAGTGTGTAAATTGCCAGGGGGTCTCCTGTTCCCATTGGCAGCAAGGTAAGGAGTATAGTATTGCTATATCGACTGTGTTCAAAGGCTCTTTGAGAGAGCCTCTCACTGTACCTGCACCGTTCCTGTGTAACGGTACAGTCAGGTAGCTCAAGTCTCAGAAAATATTACTCAATTAGGTTATCTCATCTCTTGGTGGAGGTCACACCAGACGTCCAATGGCAAAAAAAAAAAAAAAAAAAAAAATCACATATTAAAATCTACTGTCGTCTCCTCCTTGGTTATAGAGATAATATTACAATGGTGAGAGGTGTTCCTGCTACACAAACACAAAGAATATCCAGCCCAGACCTGTAACAAAAGCTCAGTTTGATTGGGCTAATATTAATGTATCCATCTATTCCCAGGCTTCTCTCAGGCTAGACTCAGAGAGAAAGAGATGGAGGAAAAAAAAGTGACAAAAACAACAGAGAGGAAGAGAGCAGTGAAAGGGAAAGATAAAAAAACAGAAGCTGTATAATAGAGTTAAACCAAACGGAGAGCTGATCAATAAACCAATTAAAAGGCTGAGAATTGGCTATCCTCCAGTGAACATTAATTGTTTTATGATTTAATTTATTAGGAACCAAATGCACTGTCCCCCAAAAAAACATTTATTCACTTGTTACATCACAATTACCTTTTCCCTAATGTACGACTGTGATTATCTGCACTAAAGACAGAAAAGGCTAGTACAGCATTTGTGATTTAGGTATTGTGATGGGAAATGTTGGACAGATTCACTAGTACAAATCAAACTGATCTTTATTGGCTCATACTGGTGCTGGAACATTTGTGTTCTCTGTAAGAACAGTGGTTTGGCATTACTGATCTCAAAACACACTGCTGCTTTGCCCACTGTGTTCTCAGAATTGCCAGAAAATGACACTACTCTTATTTCTACCCTTTTCTCCCTTTCTGCTTTATCTCTCTTTGGATAAGACCTGATGGACAAATGGAGAGGGACCAAGGGAAGTGTGTTACACTAGGTCAAATCGTTCTCCAGCTCTCTCTCTCTCTCCCTCTCTCCCTCTCTGACTCTCTATCGTCCTGAGTGTTGTGGGCAAATGGATGTAGGAATATGTTAGCCACGTCTGCTGCCAACGTGAATGAAGCTAAAAATAGCAACATGAGGACAAGGGAGGCTTTCCTGATGCCCACCAATCACTGATACAACACTGCCTCTGTCAATCTGTGTGTGTGCACGTCTGTGTGTGTGTGTTTGTGTGTGTGCGTGCCTCTGTGTGTGTGTGTGTGTGTGTGTGTGTATGCGTCTGTGTTTGTGTATGTGTGTATGTGTGTGTGTGTATGTGTGTGTGTGTGTGTGTGTGAGTGTGTGTGTGTGTGTGTAGGCGCGTGAGCTTGTACATATTTGGGAGAACCATCAAACCACTGCTGCGTCTAAGACTCAAGTCAGATGTGGAGAGAGAGTGACATGAAGTGTGGATGAAAGACAGGGGACAGGGCAGTAAAAAGGAGAGGAAGCAGAGAAAATAAAGACCAAAAAAGTAAATAATTAAATGAATCATAATGTCATGATGAGATATGAAATTATGAGACGGATATAAACACAGAATGGTTAGAGAATTCTACTGTAGCCAGGTTTAAATCCAAATGTATTGCATATTTCAACCCAATTTTGAGAAAATGCAAATCAATGTTTGTTTCCATCCACTACCATTGAACATTTTACCAGAAATGATGATGAGTACCTCGGAGATGTCACAATCATCACTACCACATACAAGGAATTTTTAGCCACAAGATCAGGAAAGTAGGATATAACCAGTGTCATCCTTGGAAAACCACAGGTGTAGTAATCAAGAACAGGTCCTACTAAAGAACTACAGTGGGATGTCCATAACTGAGGCCCTGGAGACTATTAAACAAAGGTTCACAATGCTGGCAGCAAGACTAAGAAAAACACCAGAGAAACACAGGCAAAAATGATAAATGCACTGATCTACAGTGATGTACCTGCTGCAGTGCAGAAGTATAGCAAGAGTAGACCCACCAAGCGCTGAAAGTGAAGACTGCTTGAAGAAGATATGGGAGAATCAATCATCACATCCAACCAATGCTCAGTGGGTAACAGATCTGAAAGCAGTACGCTGCATTCTCCCAGAGCAGGAACCAGTCACCAGCACAGCAGCAGATATCCAACAACAAGCACATGAGGAATTGGAGATAATTGGATATCACAGAGGACTGAGTAGACGCTAACTAACAACACTGGATGGTGCTCAGTGTCTACTGTGGGGCATCAAGGAGATCATTGTTTAACAGTCGTGCAATAAAAGGCAAGTTTCATTTCTATTTCAACCACCTAGGACAGTTTGGATTACTGTCCATCCAAATCATGTTATGCGATACATGCTACGAATTGTCCTTAATTGTTTCTGTTATGTTTTAGCTTTGTCATCAGATTACTATGAGCCCAAGTGGTCTGACAGAGATTGGGTGATATGGTGATATACAGTATACCAGTACATTTTAGAGAGTTTATCAACCTGAAGATATTTTGCTTTACTGTTTCTGACAAGATCTATGGTTGTTTTAAGCCGTTTATAAACCAGGGCTACTTTACTGCAATCTTTACAAAAAACTTTTTTTAAATACATGATAAAGTAGCATGAATTTTCAGTATTCTATGCACTAAATCATCAAGACGTAGATATTTTATGGTTAATTTCTTAATAGAATTTCCAGAAAACATATCGCTAGTATGACATACACCTTCATACTTTATACTGTGTTAGAGAAGAATCCCAAGCACAAATTGTAAAGGTTTGTGGTCTTAAAGAGAACATGCTCATTTTAAAAAATATTGGTCTCTACTCAAAAATCTCAAAGTGACAATCTTTTACATTGGGAATTTAGTCCAAGAGTGCAGTATCAAACACAGTTACTAAAAATAGCAACTTTTTCTGCCGCTGAAATTTTGTTTGCACATGCATAAAACCCAACCAATCAATCTATCGATTAAACAGGGTCAGCCCTACCAGCGACACAAATAAAGCAGTTCCAATAAGCACGCTCCCACTCGGAATAGCTTAGGCCAAACTCACTTCACCTGGAACGACAACAATGACATCAGAATGTCATTTCGACTGAAGGTGCAAGCGGATTGTAGTTAAGTAAGAATAGATAATTGGGACTAAAGAGATCAAACTATCAGAAGGCTACATAACATGGAAACAGGATGATTACAAGTCCCTTAGATTCCAGTAGGTAAAAGTACTCATTGCTCAGCTCAGTGGCAACAACAAGGTCCAAGGCCATCACACAAGCCCTACATGTCTAAACCCAAATCCAAAAATCCAAAAAGAGCACCTGTAGCTGTTGTTATTAAATCTAAGAAATAGGAGATGGAAACGACTAGTTATTCAAACAGAAATGCCTTCCTAGAATACATCAAAAACAGTAGTCAATCAAACAAAAATCTGTAACTGTAGTTTTACAGCCTACCCAACACACCCTCTCTCCAAATTCGTTAAGGTCTACTTGTGTGTTGAAAGGAAAGGACCTCTTAAACCTCAAGTTTTGTCAGCTAATTGCTATTGTTGTTGAGCTTTGTTTTTGTTTTTTTGCAATAAAATAAGCACCGTGTGAATTAAAGTTATAATTCTGCCATAACTCTCTGGCTTACATGCTCCTTTGACCTCCTACTCTCTGTAAGACTAGTTGGGTAGTTGATTTGTTTCACATAAATAACGTTGGAAATTGTGTCCAAATTTCAGCATCCAGAATCTGTGTTTTAGAGAGGGAGAAGGGCTTAGTAAGCGTCAAGGCCGCTGTCCTGAATGAAACATGAAGCATCCACAAGTACATCAGTAAAAAGGCTTCTGAAAATAAACTACTCAGAGAATACCTCACAGCAGCACCAGATAGGGAGAACGTTTGCAAGAGGATCCTTGGAAAGCCATTCTCCTAAATGGGAAGATGGGAGTGGATAGAGATGGTTGCACATAACCAAAAATCCCACAGATGGCTAAAAAAGATCAGACATAAGGACAGCATAGGGACACAAGTCATAGCTGGAGAAGAGTAGAGATTCAATGCCAGGTCAACAGGACCAATGTTTAACCACACTACACAAGACCATAGTTGCAGACAGTGCAAACATGCTGCTGAGAATTTTCTGCACATTGCATAAAGGTATAAGTGAATACCTGAATGCAGGAACAACATGGCACAACCAAGTATGTGTGTTATGTGCACAGCAAAATTGGCACCTAGTAAGGGCTGCCATCCATTTCTGTTTCTCTCGATAAGACACATCCCAAAGGATGGCTGAGAATAATAGAGCTGAGAATAATAGAGCTAGGATCTTGGACTTTCACAAGTGACAAACAAATGGTTCCCGAAACAGTAAACATACTGTGTAGAACCCTCAAATATATAGCATAGATCTATGGTCACTGACTTAAGGAGAACATATGATGAGGGAAAATTGAGTTTTTCATTTTTTGTTCACCTTCTGCAAATGAAAAAGGAGATGGAATGCACTGAAAGAAGCAATACGAGAAACAAATGAAGAATAAGGATGAATGCAGGTAAAGAGTAAAGTGTAGTGGGGCAGGCTATTTATGTCAGTGTCTGCCTCTCCTCTGTTGAGAGATGAATGGCACCCATTAGCAGTATTGGGAAGCTGTCTCTTTTTGTTCCAATCATTGAAATAGAGATTTGATGGAGCTGGATATGATGAATGACAAATGATACCAATGATACAAAAAAAATATCACCATCTTTGAGAATAATCTGCACGAGAGTCTGACTAAAAAAATGGTGGTATCCAGAGCAAATGCAGCTTTCCTTTCTCCTACTGTCAAGACATAGTAAGCAGTTGATGCTGGGCTGAAAAGACCAAACTTTCACGTAATAATTGACTTTCCTTAGTCTAAATCAGAAGTTAAATCACCATTACATTTTGGGTATGGCTACACATTGGAACCCCTCTTAATAAAGTGGAAGTGAGAAAAAGTTCAAGACCAAAAGCAAAACTTTCTTAATGCCACATCCAACTTAACAGCACTTGACAATTCTACTTCACTACACTACTTCACTACACACCACACACAGCACAATACAAGACATTTAACACAGGCTGGGTTTCATCTATGGAATAATGACACCATCAGTGTATGGTATACTATAAACCTTGCTTTCACTATGCAATTTTGTCTACCACCAGGCAGAAAATCCTGTCAGTAATGGCTGACTGTCGACCAAGTCAGGCTGGCAGCCTGGCACCATGTGCTTTCACATCTCCATTTTAGACTAAATCAATGAGTAATCTAACGTTTTCTCCTGAGTTGTTAGTAGTTGCTACTCTGATGAAAACAGGTGCTGATCCAGTTTTCTTTGCAACAGCAGTGCCATCAATAATTCCACTTGAAAATGCTACAGGGAGAAAGTTGTTGGATTTCCCCTTTAAGTTCTACTTTAAATTGATGAAATGGAAATATGATGCTCCTCAGTTCCCAGTCAGGAATAGAAATTTTGTATAAAAACAAACAATACCAACGCTCCATACTAATTAGCTAGCAAATTAGGCCATGCACTGAAAAAGAAAGTGTGAGAATTAAGCCATTTTAAACTTGGGGTTTCACTCCTCCCACATGAGCCCTCGCTCCTCCTATTCTTTGCTGCTGAAAAAGGGAAAGTGTTGCCGGGTGTTATCATTGCATGGCACTTGATTCTCCTGATCCAGGCTTGAAACACAGCAGGAGGTGTGTAATCCTACCTTGGAAGGACTATTCTAGTGTAATCTCCTGCTCACTCAGAGTATACACAAGTCACTTTTGACTGCTCCATGAAAGATTCAAACTGTCAGATTCTGGCCATCTGTCATCTGCCTCCATGTTTGTTTGTCAGACTTCGAGAGTTTCTCATTGTTTGTCTTTCTATCGAAGACTATATTGCACTGTCTGTGTTCTTGACTGTTTGTCCTTATATTGGAAGCATTGTGTCATGCGTGCATGTTTGTGTGTGAGTGCACATGCATGTACAAGCATTTCCAGGTGTGCTTGTGTGTCCAAGCATACAGTATATCTGTGTGTGTGTACATATGACAAGTATGTGCATGCTTGAATGTGTGTGTGAGTGCATGTTGGTGTGTTTCAGTTCGACTGAAAACCGTTTTTGTTCACAGACGGCCTTTCTGCAGCACCTTAGGGGAATGCTTTCTTTTCAACTGCTCTCCTTTTATTTCCTGTCTTTATTCTTAGCATGCAGTGCCGGAGCCTCGCTAAGATACAATGGGTCATTTCAGCCAAGTAGCCAACTACAATGAGGTAATCAACAATAACAAACACAAAGGCAGCCTCCTGCCCTTGCCATCAATGTCTGGAGAAAGTATCGAAAGGAGACTCCAACTAAGCCCCCTACAGAAAGCCGACTGAGCACCTGAAGACGAAAATGCGGCGACTGTCTGGAAAAGTTGAATCTTTTATTTCGGCACCATTAGTGTAGAATGTGTAGAACGAGTGGAAATCTGATGCTCTGTATATAGAAAATTTCACATGGTATCTCTCTCTGATAGTGTGATCTTTATGTGTGCTACTGGCAGGGGGAGAGAGAACAAGGATAGAGAGAGACTATGCATTGGGTTAGAGATTATGTTGAATAGCTAACACTTTATTTCATTCTGCAACCAATGAAGGGTAAAATGTTTCTTCTTCTCTGCATTTATGTGCAGTTCCAGGCAATCGCTTTCTGTTCAAGATTGTTTTAACCCCTGACGGGAAATTCTGGCCTCACTTTACAGTTAAGACTACAATACTTGTAAGTGCTTTCAAACAACTGAAAGAAACAATTCATTAAGAATGGCTGTGCTGTCCTAACAATTACTCAAACACAGCAGGATATCCAAATAAATTACAATAGGAGAGCTAGAAAAATGAACGAAATTTGCCCTGTTCCATACCACCTTCTGCAGCAAACAAGTACAGACAAAGGCACACATTGAATCAAAGCGATTTTGTGAAGAGAGGGAAAGGCATACTGAAAATGGGAGAATAGAAGGAGGTAGGGATCAATGTCACAGTCTAATGGTTCTGCATTTCCAGCAGCTGCAAACCTACACAGACACGGGCTACATCTCCTGCGTAAAGATTTTATTAAGAATGTACGTTTGGATCCTTCTTCCTGTCTGGACGCAAAGCATCAACAGCGAGGGGCAGACAGAGGCTGAGGTAAAGTTTCACAGTTCAGGTATAACTACCTTAATTCCCTACTTTGTGTGTTCCTGTGGATTTATGATGCCGCTCATAGGCATCTTTGTTCGTGATGCCTTTTCTCCCCCGCCCCCCTTCTCCCGCTCTCACCCTAAGTGGCCAGTTGTCAAAGTCAGCTGAAGCCCAGTTAATGAAGAGGTAGATTTATTAGCGAGACATCAGTGGAATCGGCGGTGGGGAGAGAAACCCCCAGAAGACAGCAAGTAAATACAGCCACTAAGTATGCATATAGAAAGAAATAGAGAGTAAATCGAGGAATGTTATAAAGATAGGATGGCAAAGAAAGAGAAAAAAAGAGAATGAGAGAGAGAGAGAGAGAGAGAAGAGAATGTTTGAAAGAAATAAAGCAGAATCCATACAGCAAAGGGAAGAGAAAGCACCCAGTAAGCGAGGAAGGGGGAGAGGCAGCTTCCCTCTCTTTTATCCTCTCTCCAGCAGTGGCTAAAGAACGAGCTCCTACCGTCTGTTGTAGGTCTGGGATTCCAATGCGGATCACCACGGTGTTGCCTGTCGGCTCCTCCATGGGTGCTCTTGCACTGTGGCTCCGCTCTGCACCGGGACGGAAAGCCAGACCACCGACAGGAAAGGGAACGCCGCTGTCCTCTTCCCGGGAGCTGCCGCTGTCAGTGCTGGCCCCCTGGCTGCCGTTTGCTGCGTGTGTGTAAGAGTGTGTGGGTGTGTGTGAGTGTGTGTGTGTGTGCTGCTGCTGCTGCTGGTCCTGCCGTGGAGGGCTGGGTGGCTCATGTTTGCCGGCTGCCGGACGCAGAGGCATGCTCCGTGTTAGGGGCTCGGTCTACGTCTCTCTCTCTCTCCAGACACACACGCGAGCGCACACACACACGCACACACACCGATGGCTGTTGCTCACACACTGCTTGTAGCGTGCATCACTCGCCTGGGAGGGAAAAAGAGGGAGGGAGAGAGAGGCAGGGAAGGAGGGTGGCAGAGAGGGAATGGGCAAAGCGGAGGGGGTAATCGGAGATTACAGGGAGAGAAGGGTAAAAACAAAAAGAGAAGATAAGTACCAGGGGAACTTCGAAATAGAATTGAGAAGAGATGTGGAGATGGAACGAGATTTAAGGAATTACATTCACTGAATGGTGTAAAAATAATAATCTGTAATCTGCAATTTACAGAGGAGGTTATCCTCTATGCAATTTGACAAAAATGAGGCAGATTTAGTCTTCAAAGGTCCAGTGTGAGGATTTCGGGGCATGAGAGGGCAGAAATCCAATATTGGTAGAAATATAATGCTCATGATTATGTTTTGAGCAGTGTATAATCACATGAATGTGAGAATCATTGTATTTTCAGTACTTTACAATGAGCCTTTTATATCTCCAGAGGGAGCAGGAGTCCGCCATGTTGCGCCACCATGTTTCCACAGTAGCCCAGAACGGACAAACAAATCACTGGCTCCAAAGAGGTTCTTTTGGATGTTTCTTGTTGTTAGCTCCACTGTAGGAGGGGGGAGTAAGGGGTGTTCAGTTGGCTGCAATCTGCAATCTCACCCCTAGATGCCACTAAATCCCACACACTGGACCCTTATACAGAGTGGCTAAAACAAAAACAGAAGACCAAAATCAGAATGGTTGGACAGCATTATACAACATTTGCACTATTACTTCATTAATGTGACTGTTGAAATCAAAATATTTCACTTTAGTTTGATGTTACCCATTTTTTGTATGTTGAATTCACCAGATTTAAAACAACTTCGTATCTCCGGTACCACACAAAAAATGAAGCCTGCACATGCTGTTGCTACGATGTTCACAGTGTGACACAGCTGCTTTCACACGCTGTTGCTCTTGCTGTAGTGTACTGACACTGTGGTGACGTCAGGACAGCACAGGATGGGGGATTGTTTGCTCAGATCAATGTTGGGCAGGATTTGGCCTTCATGCTTCACTTTATCTATCTGTTGCATAGCGACACATTGACAAAGCAGGCTGCCATTAAAAGAAGGTTTTCATGGGAGTTCTACTCATTCTCATATGTGGTACTGTTCTCATTTACACTTCCATCATGCGGGCCCTGTGAAGACTGGTACTGCGATACATTTCGATTGCACCTTGATTTCGATCCAAGTGCGATGTAAAATAGATATCCCAAAGCGATTTCAAAGTCTGTGACTGTTGATGTTTAAAAGGGAAGATGTGTTTTTACATTGATCAGCCTACACCCTTAAGGAACTGGCCTAATCAGTTCATGCTGTCATTTTTAATTGAACCATAGGACTCAAGATACCAGTGGAGATGATTATCAGAAGAGATTAGTATATGAACTCTAGGTGGTGTGAAGAACAAATACTAGGGTTTCAGCTATGCAAGTTCCAAGGTGAGCTTCTCATGCAAGGAAAGTGTGCCATGAAACATTCGTGACAGGTCTGTAAATTATTAATTGTGATCTTAAGTCAGTACTATGCTCCATTGTGTTCACAGTGCCATCATTGTTCAGGCTGGCCCGACAGCCCCAAGACAACATTTTCTTGTTGGTTGGAATTTAAAGCAAGCACTTCAGGGAAAATACAAGTGATGAAAGCTCTCCAGCTACTTGATACATTCACACACACACTCACAGAAAAGGTAAAAGTTTGGTAAAGTTGGCCAAGAAAAGACATGGAAACTGCTGATAACAAGACAAAGAAATACAAACAAATGGATAGCTATTCTGACTACATGCTATGCGCTAACAAATTGTATTGCAGTATGTGATGGAAGAGAGCTATGAGGGGGTAGAGTTTCTGCCACTGGTTTTTCTGCCTGTAAAGTTTCAGTATGTCTCATTGGATTTCCTGCCATGATAGTTTTAGCCAAAATATCACCTCATTATAACAGAAAAGCCTCAGATTCCTGCTGAGAGCTTCTCAGAAAAAACATTTTAATAGTTTAGTTCTGCTGCTATCCTATACACTCATAGACCTTGTGAAAAGACTTAACTGACAGGAAAGACCCAGAGTTGATACTTTTCATTAATTAATTTGAATAATTTGGAGACATGTGTAATTTCTGTTTACCTGAGCTGAGAGTAAAATGATTTGGCTCACAGAATCATGCCTTTTGCCTGGTTGGAAGAAAATATGGACTCAAGTGCGCACTCACAATTGGCCCAGTTGCTCAGTAACGGGCCGAAGCACGGTTGTTCCTCCTCCCCAGTCCCACCGCTGGCCTGCACTCACATTGCTCCAGCCCCAACTGGGCCTGAGCATGGTTACCTCTTGTACATACACTTCTAGTTGCGTACCCGTGCTTGTGTTCGTGCATGAGCAACTGTACCAGGGCAAAGGAAGTGTACCCTGCACGGAGCGTTCACACTAGTCAAACAAACTGGACTTTCTGGATTGCCTAGTGTGAGTGCACCCTAAGTCATTCTAAATCAAACATTTCCTTCTCATTGAAAATTGAAGGCAGTGTTGTAATCACCCGGTAGAGGGTGTGTACATGATTCCATGCACTACAGAGGTTTGCATGTGAGTGCTTTGCCACTGCTGGACACTCTAGCGTATGTAATCCCATTAGCACTGGAGAAAGAGCATGGCAGGCAGGCCTAATACATTAGAGGATTTAGAAGATCACTCTACCTGTACGTGACTTCGGCCTGCCAGGTCTCTCGAGCAAGGAAAATTAATAAGTGTTCCCCAGGCCTTGCAGTGTAGCTCAATATTCACTTTTTATAAAGCAGCCTGTGCCCTTACAGCATTGGCCAAAAGACTCTAAAGCTGGCACAATGGATTATCTTCCAGCACATTTGGTTTCTTTCAAACCACATATTAAGATCTTTAGAATTGCTGAGTCGAGTATTTATTAATATCAGAAACCAGAATGCAACACTTTTAAAAATAATTGATAATGAGAATGTACATGAACTGCACAATAACTAACAACAGATCAAATAATTAGAAGGATTAAATTCTGGGAATGTGGCAAAGGGACCAATGATACCCTGCCAATAAGCAATAATGATCCTCCTAGATAGCTGGGGCAGGGCCAGGGAGGGATTTCATCCTACTTGCATCATACAAGAATAAGCTGTGTGGGCAACAGCACTTGAAGACATCTACATACAAGGAACAAGTTATCTGGTTGGACAAATCGCAAAAGAAAGATACAGGGAACTGCAAAATGCAGTAAACCGTTTTTTATTCAACCTGATTAAACCTCTTTCCATCTTAATTTCACCAGTGCATCTTGAAGGATATGACTTCCACATCTCACATCAAAGCATTACTCTGGTATGTGTATAATTGCAGCTAAAATGATTGGTTAGCTAAAAAGATTATTGGGACCAAAACTATTTTGATCATCGAATAATTTGAATCACCTCGGGCTCTCGGAAATGATCATAACTGTTTTTAACCATTTACTTTGATGAACCTCCAAATTGTAAAACAATCAATAGACTTTAAATTGTTACGAATTAAACATTGCAGCCCTACTTAAGGTGTACTGTTTTTTTTAATTCCATTCTGGAAACAGCATAAAATGAATAAATGATCACCACTTGGCAATGGTTCAACCACTTAATGAAATAGTTGGACCTTGAATCTGGCTTGGAAAAAAAATTACACTGGCATAACTTGGCCTGGATAATAATTCAATATCATTATTTATCATCTTTCCCTATAATAGCACAGTGACAAAATTCACCTGCACCTCTAATAACGTGTATAGCATAATGTAATGCTTTGCATCCTGTTTAGAGACTTAGCTGGCAACAGAGCTAACTTAAAAACATTTGGGAGCTATGAGTGTACCTATAGGTTAACGCTGCAGTCTAGATTCTGTGTAAGTCCAATTGCTTGGGAACATTAAGAGAGTGGACTAGAATTATAAGAAGGCTGGCTCCCATGCCTCAGCTAACAGCTACTGCCTCTTTTCTCTTCAGCTCAGATCTCTTTCACCCCATCCCCTCTCACCACCATCTCTTGCGCTCCAGCCTAGTGAAAACAAAGTGAATAATTCATGACTATACAGAGCAGTGTGTGCATGGATCTAGTGCAATGTATGCGTGTATCTGAAACATCTGCTAGGCTTTAAAAGTCACTGCCATAGAGCTGTACATGAGGACATTCACAGACACTCCTGAAATCCACAGCCAGCCTTCAGCCAGCCCTACCTGCTCCCCTCTAAGACTTCCACACTGGAAAAAAGAAGGCTGGGACGGAGGGAGGGAGGAAGATAAAGGTAAACAGTTGGCTGAGGTAGCATGAAGCAGAGAGGGTCAGAGAGGATGTGGCTGAGACAGTCAGTGGGCCAAGAAAAAAGTATAGAGAAAAGGAGCGTGAAAGAAAAAGGGAGGGTGGCAGAGGAACGACAGAAAAGGAAGGTGGGAGAGAGGGAGGGCGAGCATTACATACAGTCAGCTTTGACAAACCAGCCACATAGCCCATGGCCTGGAGTAAATGTGATAACTGTTCACAGGCCCCATCAGAGTCTGCTTCACGCTCCTCTACACCTGGTAAAGCAAATGTCATGGCCACTCACAAACTGAAGTCACCCGGGGCCACATTTATTCACACACATGCAGACGCATACACACTTGCGCGCACACACACACACACACACACACACACATACACACAAAGTACACTATCTTTCTGTCACTTAAAACATTTTTATTCTGTTATTTGAATGAAGGTTATTTATTGTTAAAGCTGAGAAGCATCAAACAAAAAGGGAGAATATGTTTGGTTACCTGTCTGCTATAATGTTCTGAAGTGTTTTTTAGACTACCAGGTTTAATAAGCTGATTGTTCTTTAAGTAGGGATGACCTAGGAAGAGAGGAGACATCCATTCTTCAGTCGGAATAAAGACAATAAAGTATGAGTATATCAATTATCCACACATGCACTCTATCCTAGATTGAAGCTAGCGTGAGAAATGTGATATTACTGGGTGAGAATTAGATATTGAGATTCACATAATTTAATTGTGATTTGCATTGATTCTTTTAGCCTTCCTTTTATTTCTTTGTGTCTCTATCCATTATTTTACTTCATGGAGGGAGCAGTTGGGCAATCTCCCTGCATCAGTAGAAGGCTTTTGAAAGCAGCATGTCTTTTCTAAATGCTACCATCTGTGTTGATCCAGATATGGACCATCAGGGAAGGGGAACTGAATTGTCTGTCTACAATACTTGATTGATCTCCAAGAACAGGAGATGGGGCTGTTTAGGGTACACCTGAGGTGGATGACACTTTAGGAACAGTGGGGGGGAGAAGCTGAGGCATTCGAAGCAATGTTGTCAAAAGGGAAGTGACAGTTCGCTTTGCTCTCACATAATGGCAGATGCTGATTGTTTTGTAACCAGATGGCTCAATGCTTTGGCATTATCAGGCTATACTAACTGATAAACACTATCTTCTGATGGATACAGAGAGGAAGCTGGTGGGTTTGATGTGGTCTGCACTTGACTCTGACTGATGACTGGACTACCAGTCCAGCAGACAGGCTGAAGTTGATTGACAAGGAAAGTGGCAAGGCAGCGTCATGTTTAACAGGACAAACATCTGTTATAGAGGACTATGGTGTACACAACAGGATGATAATGCATATGACAGTAAGCGCTTCTTCTTAATCAAATGTGGAAATGTTTTGACACCCTAAAAGAAGGAATTGGTGAGGAGGCATTACCAAGCTGCAACAGTAGCTATCTCTTTTAATATAAATATTGGACTCCACCACATCTGATGAAGAACCTAGAATGATTTTGCTGAAAAAAAACTGTATGTCCGACTCTAAAATTAAAATAAAAAAACATTTTCTAAAAATTACACTTTCAGCCTACTTAGTATAATACACGGAGCATGTGTATCATCATATATTGGTGTGTGTGTGTGTGTGTGTGTGTGCGATATAATAAATACATTCTCTGTTACAGTAGCCTCCTTCAAAATCAGAACTGTCAACAGACAGACTTTCACAATCTCTCGCTCTCTCACACACACAAGCGTGCACAGCCAGCTCACACAGATTAGCTACTTAGTGTAAACAAAACAATGCCTGACCTATTCAGAGCCCCGGCCACATGCAGAGGCCCCATATGGAAAATTAGCCATGCGCTAAAAGCTTTTGGAATCAATACTCTACAGTAGCTGCACCACATCCCTAAGCCACTGTCTCTATCCAGTACGCATGGGCTGACGCAGTAAGCAGATGTGCCCCCCTTATTTTTCGTCTTACACACACACACACACACTACCACACACACAGCTGACATACATGAAAACTACAGGGATATTCATAGGCTCACAGCAGGGTAATCACACTGTAATGCTGGTCATGAGTTATGATACCAATATTTGTTTTGATTTGGTTGGCAGAGTAGAAATCCTGCTTGGCAAGCTCCTTCACTATGGCTTCTCAATCTGTCACCCCTGCAGACAGGACTGGAAATGTGACAGCGAGAAAAAATTTAATGTTATGGGAAACCTTTTGCATCTCTTTCGTTTTTGCCTGGACTGCAAAGAGTACATTTGAGGACACGGCAATTTCTACGCTCTGTCAGAAAAGATTTTGTATGGAGTCTGGGCAACACATCGCTGGAGCTGATGTGACACTTTTAACACTGGTTTGTGGTACCACCTTGTCTTACAGGCAGCAACACAGACACATGCAAACAGTTCTATCAATATCCAAAAACAAACGATTTACAACAAACAAAGCAGAAATATATAACAAACAGAACTGAGGTTTCATTCTTGATGACCTCTGACAAAAAGCCATCAAACAGGTTTCTGAAGCATACTGTGTGTAAGGTACATGGCTAAGGAATATTTCTAGGGATGAAGACAGAAACTGACAAAAAAAAATGGGTGTACCAAAATCCATTTCCACACGGCATCCTCACTGATTTTTCTCCTCCTATCTTTCCCTGATACTGTCTCCTCTTGTTCTCATACAATTCCTTTTCTCGCTATCTATCGGTCTGTTTAGAAATTCTCTCTGTATAACCACAGGAAGCTGAGGATGATCATTTTTTTGTTGATCTCTGTGTTTCTAGGGTTGTTGCTGGAGTGGCAGTTGGCTCTTTGATGCAGCCTGCCTTTTAATAATCAATGGGGCTCCCCAGAGAGAACTTCATAAAGCCTGCCAGCCAATTAAGACCTGTTTCATACCATGCACTGCACTATCTCTCCATAAACCACCACACTGCTTAAAAGGCAGGATGGGGATGCTGGGGAGGTCAAGGATGTCACTGTGCCAGGCTTAAGTTAATGTCATCAAATATATGCTACACTGGGGATTCAGGGTTCATGCCTTCAAGCACAAACTACTACCACAATGGCTAATGCAGTTTCAACCCATCCTAATTCCAAGGTGCTGGAGGTTTTGTTTTTATGTTGTTTATTTTGTTTGTTTCGGCTTCAGCTTTAAGATAAGGCATTTATTGACTGTGCTGCAGACACCTCTCAGAGTTGGACAGCAAGGTTGACAGAGCCTCCTCAGATGCTTTTATACTGATGTTATCATTTTTTTGTTATTATATATAATTTGTTACTATTAGCTTATTATCACTTTTATGTAGTCATATGATTTATTATATGTTAATTTTGTGTTTCCTTATAATATTGTGAATTTTTAACTTTATTTAGGTGGAGGCTTCAAATAAGCCCACTGGGTTTTCTGCCTCTTCCTGCACTGTATGTTATTTGTATTCTTTGTCATTCTTTGTGTACTTCTTTTTTAATTGTGCGAAATAAATAAAACTAAAAACTAAAACTCAGATCTTGGCTGATTAGTTGGGCTTGCTATAACAGTTATTATTAATGGCTGCAGACATTAGCTTCAGGTGAATATGGCTAACGTGATCAGTAATCTCTGTGAGACCGATGTCAAACTCAGCACGGGTCTCATCCAGTTTGTGCTTCCTAGCGACATAACATTAAATCATAGAATCTGACAGTTTTTTTAGACTCAAGGCTAACACATGCCTAGTTCTGCAACCCTTGTATAAACTATCAAACAAACATTCATATAATGGCTGATAGTCAGTCCCTAAGTATTTGAACTGTTTATCACAAAGCATGAGGTGCATGAGAAAGATGCACAGGTGTGATTACAGTTTAAGTATGAAGAGCCACAACATGTTAAGAAAAAATGCAATAATGTGTAAACAAACTGGGATTATAATTGAGAGCATTACGTTGACTAGGGCTGCTGGATGCTGAACATTTGGAAATCATCACATTTCCCAATTAAACATCTGAGATTGCCAATGACAATGAGATGTTAATTCCTCAATAGAAGCTGTCATGCAGCACCCTCCTGCTGGGATAACTGCCAGCATATCTCCTGCCATGAGCCAATTGCACATGATGAGCACACTGACTGCACTATAGAGCAAAACCAATACCTGATTATCGGGGTAGATGCAATCTTGAAAGCTACCTTAAGCCAAAACAAAGTTTTAAGAAACCTTTATACATGAGACATGTATTGCTTAATCCACTGTAATGCAAATTCAGAGACCACATTTACTGTAAGCCATATTGCAATTTCCCTGAATCCAAATTGTATTATCCACCCATACCTCAATAGATATTATGACTATTATCAATAGTGCATATTGATCATATCAAAAAATAAACCATATCAGACCCTAGGAATGTTAGACTGAGGTCAGCAGAGACCCTTCAACTGGACCATTTTGTTTACTTAAGCTCAGAATCCATGTTCCTAAAAAAAGGAATCAGGCAGTGGCCGCATAGTTTTCATTCTATGTAGTCAAGATGTAGCAACTGCTACTTACTATCAGTTTTTTTGGGGACCATCCCTATTTGGTCAAGACAACAAAACAATGAACGTGCCAAGTATCTATCAAAGCACTGAAAAACAATAATTATGAGTTAATTAATCAACACAAAAACTTGAGTCTGATATTTGTCAGCAAAGACTCATCCAATCCATGGATTAATTACACTGTCTAACAAACTGTCTCATCATGCACAGATAAAGACAGACCATGAAAAAAGAGCTAAATAATACCATCAAACACAAGTGTCTACAATACACATAACACACACACACACACACACTTATACAAAATATGTATCTGTAAAATGTGTTTATGCTCTATGACTATGTAAAGCTTAGTTAACACTACATGATTTCGGCCCTGATCTTCTGGTCCAATTTGTGCTGTTGTGATGTTTCTATTCTAAGCAACATCTGGTTGGTGACGCTTCTGGTTCAGCCTGCTCTCATTGGCTATTGCAGGTCTAAATATTTAAAGTTCCACAAATATCCCATCACTGTTCCTTTCACAGAAAATTATTTCAGCTCATAAATACAATGTGTTAGTGTGAGGCCAGTATTAAGAACTAATTAATCATGCAAAGCTGCCTAAGGTAGATGCCTCCCAGTAAATTACACAGCTCTCCTGCTGCTCATGACTTGTTACACAGTGGTAGCTTCTGTATGTATAAACTGTTCAATACACAACAAGTACAATAGCAGTCAACAGCCCTTTTTACACAGCGTCTCTGAATTATCTCCATTTAGTTCACACAGAAAGCCGGCGCTGCGGCTCCTAAAGAGGTGTGAAGGTGTACAAGTCGTGTTGATGACATCGGTCTTTCCTGGTGTCCCCCCGTCAATCTAAACCCGCGGACAGTTATAATCATATGCATGCTGTTATAATGTGTAGTGATTGAGATCCTGACCCACCAAACATCCGGGAAAGTGACGAAGTTACGTTTTTCACGCTAATTACATAATTACATAATCGCCATCAGTGAACAGGACGCTGTCTGACTCCCTCACTCGCGGGGACAGAGGCCGTTTTCTGGGGGAAAGTTCCTTGAAGTCTCGGTCAGGAGGGCTGACGGTCACAGTGATTTATTTTCATCACAGGGTTAGGTTAGGGTTAGCACTAACAAAAGTTAACACTTGGAGCCACGACTCCGGCTTATCCGTTCACACTGGGGCGGTTCACCAATAATGCGGCCCTGATACTACCTCCAGAGGCAGATCAGCGCTGGAGCGAAATTTCAGCCCTCTACGCATCTGAAACTTTCACACAGAGGAGGGTGCAGAGAATTGGCGCAGGATCCCCGCATGCAAACGGCAGTGTGAACGGGGCCAGTAATGAATTCAAAACAACTGTGAACCTTTGTTTTCTCTTTCTCTTCTCTTTTTCTCCTTTAAGGAAAGTAAGATACATTTGTGTTATACATGTCACTTTAAGAAATCCTAAAAGCTACATACAGTAGATCAAATTCATTCTTTTTCATAAAGACAGTGCAATATGTAGGCTGTCAGCTGGATATAACACACTACTTTTTTAAAAATAATTTGAATGCACACATATGTACTGCAGTAGGAGAAGACAATAACTCCAAATAAGTGCATTTCATCAAAAGGGTTTCTGCCAAAGCCACTTTTCTTTATTTTCACACACACACTGACCAAGAAGGAAACTGCTGATTTAACATCAGAACTGTGGATGATGCCAAAGAAAAGCAAAATTGAGGCAGTGGTCATCACTACATAAACATACTATATATAATGTATTTGAATAAAAAAAATCACTAAGCATGCATCATATAATTTTGTAATAAAACACATTTTGGCCCACAATTACACAACTGAATAACCCATTGCACAGTGAGTGCATACACTGTTTCTCTGACCATATTGCTGCTGAAGCAGCAAGAATTATTATTGAATAATAATAGAGGATTGTTAATATGAATGTGTCTTTTGCAACTGGCATCCTCCTTCCAGAATATCATCAATATTTCATGCTGTTTACTCTGTTGCTGCCCTTAAACCCCACAGCATTCTCTCTCTGCGCCTGTACGCACCCTTATCCATGCAAAATTGAGAAATAAATTATGAGGTTTATAATAAGGGGATATTAACACAGAGTGGTGGAAACAAGTAAAGTGTCTCCTGTGTAAGGCAAAGAAAGAAATAGAAAAAGGCGTCGTGAAAGCGAGCCTATTTTCATTCACAAAAAGATAAATCCATTTGATCCCTCTAAAAGCAGGGGTATAAGCCATTACTAAGCCATCTATTCCTGAGCTTTTATGACTATTGATCTACATCTGTCATCTGTGAGAGAAACACACTGAATCTGGGTCACAATCCAGTCCAATGGCAGTTTGACACAACAGACCAGAAAGCTGATTTGAGAAGTCATGCTAAGAAACTCTGACAATGCTGTGTGTGTTTGTTTTTGTGAGTGACCTACAAATAGACAAAATCTTGTCTGGACCTGCAAACAAAAAACCCTGATCCTAAAAAAAATAATGGATTAATGCAGCAATTTGAACAGATAAATAAATTAAAATGCTTAACGTGAATGGAAAGATGTTCCTTTTTTTAAATAATTTCTGCCACACACAAGATATCTTTTTGTAACCAGCTCAAACTTTAACAGATTATATGCAGTTTCCTCAGGAACCACAAAACGCTTTATACTACTTATATATATACTACTTTATACTACTTATATGCTGTAAACTGTACTGTATCGTACTATACTGTAAACACCCTTGAATGAGTAAGATTGGTGGGGTTGCCCTTTAGTGGAAATGTTTGGATCACCAGTCACAAAAAAATCCTATGCATGCTAGCTTCCACCTCAGTAAATCTAGGATCAAAGTGTATGGATGCTGCTAAGTACATAAAACAAATTAAACAAACACTCTCATCAGCGAGAGGTCTTTGCTGCAGTATTTTCAAGTAGTTTAAGTTAGTTTCTGCAGATGCATTATTCAGTCCTTGCTTTTCCACTGTTGTGTCATCTTCACTGATATAAAAACAGAGGAAACAGTGTTTCAGCTTTAGACCAACCCCATCACTGTGAGTAATGGTAAGAGAAAGAAAAAGGGTAGATTATAACAGCCACACATCACTAAAGGGCAGCTCTTTCCCAGATAAGGCTAGTTTCTGCAAAAAGTCTGCGCATCATTAATGAACCACATTTCATTAACTCATTTTTATAACATTTGTGGAATGGCGCAATAAAATTTCTGATATTGCAATTTGTTGTTATTGCCAAGGAGATTGTAGAAAACAAGTATGAGAGGGATTTTAGGTAGTTAGCAGGTGATATGTTGAAATTACCGATTACTGACCAAAATTTTAAAAACTCAACATGGTAACACCACAGTGTCATTTTAGCACAGCAGTGTCATACTAAGACAACAGTGCACCAGTCTCAAATCACTGATCCATGTTTAACATCAACTGTGCTGCCTGATGTACAAGCATCATAAAGAGCTTGATATTTAGCGCTGTGCTGTCATGCCTCAACATTTGCTCTTTTGTGTGTGGCATCTCCTTCGACTGATTCTAACTCTGAATTTAAGGATGGTAAATGCCATCCCACAGGATGCAAAACAAGTGTGAGAAATATGACGAACTTGACATTCATAACCTAACCCGCCTGAAAGCCTGCCATGTTTCTCATGCTCCCACCAGTTGCCTGATGTAACACAATTAATTTGCATACAAATAGATGCCAGTGACATCGAGAGGAGGTAAAAGGAGGAAGAGAATTATACTGTGCAATGCTGTGTTGATTGGTGTATGGAAGAGTGTCTAATATGAGCCTCTTCACAGTTATGTAAACAAAATGTGGTATTTATGTGCTCAAGATGTTAAGGCATCATTAAAGGAGATGGCGAAACAAAATCGCACAGATGGTATCAAGACATCATTTGGAAGTGACAGCCCTTCAATGCATCCGGAGAGTGTTCATGGATAGGGGCTCTGTGTGGTTTTGTGTGTCAATGACTTGCAAGTATAAATACAATTTAATAAGCCTGCTTGCTGCCATTATGCATTTTGCTGGATACCATGAAACAGAGAATCTCAATTTTCCCTTGTACTCAGTTAAGCTGAATAATTATATTGATGTTTTAATATGTTTACTTCTTTCTTTACCAACAGGATATCTGCTTTCACAGATTCTCATCCAAGACTTTATGTTGGCTTTTATATTTGCTGTCCAGATTATTTCAACAGGAAGTAGTTCTAAACAAATAGTTTCCACTGTCTGTTTTTGTTCTTTGTACACTTAATTGCTTCCCAACGTTTTAATGCCAACATTGAATAGTCCAAGAATCTATGCTTGATTTACTTTTAGGCTTGCAAGCGATTGCAAGTGTATTCATGAATATTCAACATTACTAGTTACTGTAAACCAGTTGGTTTTTCCTAACTGGACTGTATGTTATCCTGGGGTTTACTTATTGCAGTTTTATATGGATAGTTTGCATCGTTACAATGACACCACGATTAATATTTGTATTTGTTTGAGGCATCTAATTTCAAGGGATATAGATTCTTCCATCCTTGTTGATTTGCCGAGTCTTTCTCCTTTTCAGTTCCAATGAGCATGAATAAAATGTGTCCGGAACCAGCATATATAAGCAGTAGCCAAAATCTTTTCTGAGAGGCATCATTGATCCCAAAAAGCTATTTCCCTCTTCTGCTTTGCACACCAACATTACCTGGTGTGGACAGTGTATTATAGGGCACAACTGGAAGTTGTGGAACTCGCAGAGCCTTTTTCTCATTTGTTAGCTTCCCAGTGCTGCTCAATTCATTTCATTATACATTTATTTCCATTTCTTCTTTCTCAAAAATGCTGTTCGTTGACCCTAACAATTACAAACAATACTCAGAGTTAGGACAAGTTACCACCACTTACGGCATACTGGTAAAACAATTAAGCTCCTTCTTAATGTCAGGGAGGATATACACTATGAAAATGAAGGCCTACAACACAGGGTTGCAACACAAAATAAGATTATCAACATCAACAGGCCACGAGTGAAATGAACGACACCAACAGAATAATTGCCAATTTAAAGGGACAAATTCTGTGACAAACTAAATATGCTAGAAAGGCTGAGTTACTGTTGTTTAATGACAACCTTTCAAAAAGAAAGACAACATCCCCAACAACATAGTAAGAGTAAGAGAAATTAATTATTTTCAGATGAGGTAATGAAAAGATTTTCTGGTGCAAACAAGGAAGCTATTTTGTTTTTTAAAAGCACTTTCCATATGTCTGCAACATGCAAAGCTATAATTACAGGACAGAAATCTGTTGAATTCTGTTTACATCATCACTCCCATTCCCCTTCAACTGATATTATCACAGCGTGTGACACCACTTCAACTCCTTTCTGCCTATTTGTATCTCCTCCTCTCACTCCAGCATTTACATATAGAGTATGGAGTCCCTAATTCGTGTTGATGAGTGCCAATACACAAAATCTGGGTCTACATTGAAGCTTCTTTCTCACAAACTGGTGCTGCACAAAGTTCTGGCATACAGCAATTACACAACTTGCCCAGGAGGCACTGTTGTTTGCCATCAACACTTAGTTGAAAGGACAGACGCTACAATTATAAACTGAAGGTGTCTGTACCATGCAGCAGCAGTGCCAGCAGCAGAGTGGCAGCTCAGAGTAACAGGAGACCCATTTCACTTCTCAGTTGACAAAAGTAAGGAGAGTTGATCAACAAGATGGTGGCGCATAATCTGTTGTCAAAGCGCAAACCACAAGCGCCAATTTGGCAATATTTCTGATTTAAACCCAATTAAAACAGAGAGCCAGATCATATTAATAAGGCAAAAGGAGCTGGTTACCTCACTAAGAAGTTGGAGGTCTTTATAAAATTACTCACTAATATATTTCAAACTGATCCTGTCATAAAGTGCTGAAAATGACCATTGTTTTGCTCTGTAGACTAATTTTTGATTAACTGTAGTGGTAAATGCACACACGCATTTTCTTTGACTAGTCTACTTCATAATAAAAGTCAACTTATACTTCACAAGTAAAATAATATAACGTGAAGCTGAAGCAGTAGAAAATGTTTTGTTTGCATTTGCAGTAAATAAATACAGCACTCTACAGATGGTGAGCAACTTTTTTTGATCTCAAAATCCATCCATAAACATACGTCCACCTGCATCTGCTGGCATGGCTTACTCTAAAACTTCAATTTTTCCAGTGCTGCAATTATTTCATAGAAGTCTGAAATAATTCTGCGGTACTCCTTTTCCTCACAACACCCATCCGCACTCCCACATCTCTTTTTTCTTTTGCTCATCCCCTCCCCGCACCCAAATTCATCTGTTGTCGATGTGTCGTGACTCTCTGCCAAGTGCAGTAATTACAGTACAGCACTAGGAGCTGAGCAATAGAGAGAAGCAGCATATCAAACATGACTGCACAGGGCAGCGGGTGTGAAAATGCATTCTCAGAACTCCAGGCTGCTGCATGCCACAGAGCCTCAGAAGAGCAACTATTACCACCTTAATTTTCCTTATGTGTTTACCTAGAGTTTATAAATATCAAACCATTGTATGTTGTGTAAAATGAGTCACAGCTTTAATCTCTGACCAGCCCGCTTACAAACATTTACTGGCACACATCCATTTGACGCAGTCCATTGATAAAAGATGAGCACTGTGAGACACTGAGTGATCCCAGACTCCTACATGCCACTTTATGTCTGAAAGAGCTGAGACATTACACATTGAATCACACAAGCTCATTCAAACACAAACATGCACACAAACACACTTGTTGATGTATTGCCTATTACACTGCAATGACAGTACTGGCAATGGGCCCATAGCAGTGGATAGTTTATGATGTTGGGAATAATACGCGCAGTTAAAAATAACTTTATTATCAAATGCACCTCAGGGATAATAGTGACGTAGGCAGAAGGGGCATACTCTCTGACAAGAGACGGAGAGCACATGCTACTCAGACAGTGTGGGCTGGTGTGGGAGGGGTTACGACATAATGCAGAGTCAGAGTTGCCAGACATTTAACTGTGGCTGCTGGTAAAATTACAGAGTAAACAGGGCTGATAATAAAGATGTCATCTAGGATACAAAGAGGAGGAAATTATTGATGATTATACAGTGACAGTGTGGTTGCCACCTTGCATCATCAAGAAGTAACACGCCTCCAGACAAACTGCATAAACACATTATGATTATGTGCAATGTCGGTATTAAAAGTACACGTATAAATGTGATTAATGTGGGCAATGGCCAAGCAATTTAAAACATTTTCTTCAGCACTAGAGACTACTCTATTGCCTACCAGCCTTAAACTGTGGTAAATCTCCCATGAATGTTCGGAAGTATTTCTGGCTATCCCAATGGTCACTCACTAATGGATTGTCTTTCACTGGCTGCCCCTTGGCTACCTAGCACCAGATTAACCAAAGAGAGTTATTACCAAGCAGGGCTCCTTGCCAGTGGCTGACAAATAGGCAGGAAGGAGAGGGTGCTACAGACGGTTCAATAAGTTATAATTATTATAACAAAAATACACACATTTGGTTTATAATGAGGATATAAATGGATACCTGAGAACTGGACTATGCCACATGAGTACACTGATACATTATAATTTTGCTGGTAAGTGGTCTGATTTCAACTGTTCATAACTGTTGGAGGTCGGAAAAAGAGTACAGTATGTTAGATATATTTCTGCACCTCACCACATTTGACATTTCAAGCGTAAATATCCGACAAAGACGCACTATGCCCTGAGACTAAAAAACACACACACACAAAAACACTCTTCCAAATCTGCAGAGGGAAGGCTAATCAATAACCTCCTCTGGAGAGGGGTATGAAATGAAGTATTCATTTCTCTAAAGCTACAATAATGACCTAATACCCCCACATCTATGGCCAAGGGGATCAGTGTGCTTTGGTGTGTGCGTTTTTATATACACACCTGTATGGGTGCGCGTGAGTGTATCTTTATGTGTGTGTATATGTGCATGAGCACATTTGCCTGCATGTGAAATTGCAGTCCTTCAGCCTAATAGCCAGCAGAGAAAAATGATTCCCCTCTTTTGCCGGGGCAGTGAATGAAGAGCAGTTGTGTCCAATGCATTTTTCTGCCTCACAAAGCACACCCACCACTTGGAAATGGAAAAAAACTATGGAAAGGTAGGACTGAAGATAAAAAGGAAATGCGTAATGCAAGAAAGAGCAAAGCACAGCTGAGGGCTGCATAAAAACACTGACCTCACTATGTAGTTGGCCTGGCCACTGAACCAGAAGTCTGCCACGTAAATCATCTGAGCATCTTCGGGGATATACATATGATATAAAGGGCAGTAGTTTGTGTGTTTGTTTGTGTGTGTGTGTGTGTGTGTGTGTGTGTGGTACCACAAATGAGCTCCTTTATTGACAAATCTTGAGGGTTTAAATCATCACACATATTTTGCCATGGCCAAATATCACATTTCCACATCGCACAAGAAATTTCAAATGTGCAAACAAGGCTTCTATGTTGATACTGTTTGTATTCTGTTTTTTAGCAGTGGCTTGAGTACTAAAATAAGATGTTGTTCACCAAATTGCCACTCACTATGCATGCATGAAATAATACAATCATGCTTGCAGTTCCATTTTTGATCAAAAGCATTGTCAGTTTAAGACCATATTTGCAACATTTCCCAATGCTTCTCTTTCCCCTACATACTCTCTAACATCCACATATTTCTCTTATAATTTTCAACTTCCTTCACTGCCTCCTATCCACTTATACATACCATTTAGCCTACTTTCTGTCACCTTATATTCACTGGAATATGAATATGCAAGTCAGTGGAGTTGTTATGGAAACCAAGCCCCAGGAGAGGTCATAAGCTTGTGTTTCACAGTGTGGCTTGACTCCACTATTATCTTAAGAGGTTGATCTAGATAAACAGTGAGTAACGAGTGGCTTTTCCAGTCTTTGGATTAACTGTACATCGTAATGAATGCAGGTTTGATGGCCTTACTGGATAATTTACAGACTACCTATGGGCTTATCTTTCTTGGAATAATACAGACATACCTTAAATTGGAAAAAAATGACCATGGACAGTAAGAGTTTCCCGGTGCTCCTATCAGTCCTAAATGGCTGGGCGTACGACTTCCTCAGTTCGGTATGCCCGGTTCCCCAAACAATTACTGTCATAAGACATTATTTATGTCTACTCACCCATAATTCTAGACAGCATTGACACGGACATACGAAAATCAGCGTCCCAGGATTAAAAATGTCTCGTCTCACACGTCCTTAACTTAGTTGTGTTCAGCCTCAGAAGCTTGAAAGTTAGGTGACAAGCTATTTTGGGAAAGCTGAGCTAATTAAACACAAAAAACAACAGCATGATTGGAGAAAGACACTAACATCCCTGCCACTACTGTCATTGGAGTGTTTTGGGTGTGCCTTGCTAGGCAGGTTTAATAATAATCAGGACATGGAGAGGTTGTTTTCTCTACCACATGTCACAAACACTAGCAACTTATAGCAACTCTGAGGGGACACACTTCTTCTTTGCTCTCTTGAGAACTACAGGATCAACCCATGACGACATTTAGTTCCACTGTATGGGAGCATTATGGTTTCCCAGTTAGGTGCAGCATAAATGAGAAAGATTAGACTGTATGACTTCAATAGCCCCATTTACACTGCCCTTTCAGTGCGGTAATCATGCGCCAATACACTGAATCTCTGTCTGTAAGAAAGTCACAGATGCGGGCAGAGGGCAGTTTTGCTGTGACTCTAATACTACCTGCGGAAAGAATGGCCAAAGGCATGGAACAGGGGTGTGTCAGTCCCACAAAGCAACGTTACAGGACCAAAAAACAGTAATGTGATAACTGGTAGGGTTTTTGGCAACTTATATGAGAAAAAAAACAGCATCCATACATGGAAAAGCCTCTGTCATCCTGTCTGTCCTACCGACTCTTCGTCACATTTCTGCCAAAAAAAACAGCAATAATCATATAACGGCTATTAACGACTTCAAACCAGCGCTGCTTGGTTCAGCGTTAACAAGAAAAAGTAAAGTGAGCCTTCATTGCAGCAATGATGCGGAGCCTCTGTGTGAAAAGGGCTGAAGTCTAGTATGTCTGTTGAAGCATTTCCAAACATGTTATTTACAATGGCATCACCCAAAAGTGTCGATTAGTATAATGACTGGGAGGCAAGTCCTTCTCCCTACTCCCCTTTTTGTTAATGACAATCTGCCAATGTAGGTGCCTTAACTGTTATTGCCAGTGACCCCACTGTTGAATGTCGACCTCTTTCAAGACGTGACATTTATTTGTTTTCCCTGCTGTCCTGAAATTGTACTGAACAATGAACCAAAACTCAAGGTACTTACCAAACCGTGAATGTTGTGTACCCATACACCTCAAACAGATAGAGACACATGTGTGTAACATGAAGTGTATCCTGAGTTAATATTTTCCAGATGGACCCAAAATGACTAAATGTTGTGTCTAGTAATGACCATTTGGATAGCCAGAAAAATCCTTCCTAATATAAGTAATAGAGTAATCTCTAGTGCCATCAAGAAAAGAATAAATTGCTTGGCCATTGTCCACATTAACCACATTTATACGTGTACTTTTCATACAGACACTGCAAGGCAGTGATACATTGTTAAGCCAGTACAGTAAATCAATAGCTCCAGCTAGTTCAAATGTAGACCTACTACCACAGATGCAACAGAGTTTTGATTTATAAGAGAGTTGCCCCTCAAGCTAAAGTAGATACCCATTAAATCAAACAAATAGTACAGTAACAAAATCGTTTGCCAAATTCACAGAGAATTGGAGTAATTCAGTGTTCAGAAGAAGCTAAAATTGGTCTACTGTATAGTGTAGCAGTTAGGGGAAAATGTGCGCCTTCAGCTTGCTGAAGGCTTTTGAAGATGCCTTTCTGCCAGCCACAGACAGCTGCAATAGCTTTTCCTTTGGCACTGGCACTATCTCACACACACACACACACACACACACACACACACACACACACACACACACGCAGCCGCGCGCACACACACAAATTCACATTTTACACTCAAATACACATGTACATGTAAACCACACTAAACCCACACACAGCTCCCATAGGTGTATGAGAGAAAGTAATTAGTACGAATAATTCAGTCGAGCATCTCCTCTCATTTCTACCTCGCTGATGTCAATACTCTTGGCCAATGGTAATTACCTATTGCTCTTTTAAATTTGAGGGGACATTTGCTGTGTGTGTATATGTGTAAATATTTTTGTGCAAGCGTGTGCATACAGCCCTTTTAATAAAAAAACCTGAATGTAGTTCTATTGTAACTTTCCCTTTGCAATTACTTACAGAGGAGACAAGAATCTGGCTTTGAAAATCTCTTCACTCCAACTTCTCAGTCCCAAAACTCAGTTGCATGTTGCAAGAGTAGGAAATGTTCTACTGATAACCGAGCTCTAGATTAAGAGCATACCATCATCCTGGAGCAGATAGAAAATGTGTCAGCCAGATATCTTCTCCAAGACGGCTCCGGGACAAGGTAAAAGAATGTGTATGTAATTCGTACGTATGACGTATGTATTGCTTTGCGAATGACAAACTAAACTTAGCATCGAATACAATGAAGCATGCATTCTCAAGCTGGTTCTTAAGTTACAGTCTACTGCTACTTAGCTCAAGATCTATGAAAAATCAGTTTCGTTTCAAATCCTTAAGGACGCAGTAGACTAATAATGAACAAAGAGAAACATTCTACTTTTTTTCCTGATAATGCTACTATATATTTTGAACAGCAAATCTGTGCTAAAAATCAACAGGACGAGAGCTAGTTCGCCAAACACTACTTAAGGTGTGTTTGGCTAAGGGAGCTAACAGTTAACGGCGCTAATAACTAACAGCTAATGGAGCTTGTAGAACTAACAGCTAAACACACAGCACAACTGAGAGTTTCTGTAAAGAGGAGGACAAAGAGTTAAATAGTGAACTGCAGTTTAATGTTCACAGTTAATAAAGTGATTAGCTGAGTACAGTTTGGAGGTAAAACTACTTTAAAGCTGATACTTTTAACCAGCAACTATATATTATAATAACAAGGAGACAACGTTTTGATTTTAGGATGGTTTGCTTCAGTTCAGCACAGTTAATTTCAATATTATTTTGATTAATTGTGCAGCCCTAGAATAAAATATCCTCTACAATGCTAACTCACAATTCAGTCAGTCACAGATTGAGATGGCAGATTTTGTGTAAAAATGTTCTTTAGTGGAATCACTTCTAAGCCTACAAAGGCTTAGGAGGAATAGACAGAGAGAGAAAGGAGAGCAGGGAGGAGAGGAGGAACAGAGATAGGAAAAATAAAGCTGCAGAAAAATCAATCAAGCACATTTTTCTCAAAAACTTGCCATGTTGGCTCAGGCTGTAGCGATACACTAACCTCATGATATGATACGATACATGATATTCAGCTCACGATATGATATATATCACGATATTCAGCTAATGATACGCTTCGATATGATTCGATACACTAGATCATTTCCTGAAAGATTTTAAAAGGGACAGTGTGATTTTGGTGACATCTTGTGAGTGTTCCATTGAATTAATTGAACTGAAAACTGAAAGCATCAATTACACAATAGATGTGGTAGTTTCATTTATTGAAATAGTGCAAACTAAAGTAAAGTAAATAAAGTAAATAAAGTGCACTATCACAATGAACAATGGAGACTTAAAAAGTGCAGCAAGTGGCCTGTTCTGAACAGATTCTTTGACAACTTTTTTAGATTGACACTGAACATATGAAGTAGCCAGTCTGGCCACCATGGCTTCTCCAAAACTGCCAATAATTCAAGTCACCAAGAACAACATTTAAACACTTAACGTAAAATGTAGCAATGGTGGTATTTCCAGAGTATTTCACGTTTGTGTGACACAACTTGCAAACCGCCAGACTTTTATCTAAATCGTCGCTTTCCTTCTTCTTTTTAAACCCGAAAAGCTCCCACACATCTGCTTTTAAGCATAAAGGTGCTGGATTTATATTCGCAGCCATTCTCTTTAATCTTCGCGCTCTGACTGCGTAAACAGGAAAGTAAATAGAGTATCTAGATGGTTAACTTGCTAGAAATGCTCTACAGCGACACTAGCGGCTGGCTGACCTAATCGCTCTTCCTGCAAAGCGAACAGGGGAAATGGGCAGCGAGCAGAGTGCCGGGCGGAACACGGGGGATTTGAATGAGACTTAATGGATCGATACTCGCGGTTGAAAAATCGATACTTTCTGGGGAAACAAAATATCGATATATATTGCAGGATCGATAAAATTGCTCAGCCTTAATGTTGGCCATGTTGGCCATGATAATGCGTTTAATGCGTGGGTTTAAATAAAGAATACACACTTTCATGATATAAGCCTACACTAAGCAAAGACGGTTAATGAATTTAGGTCCAGTACTTAGTCTGCTGGTCGGGCAATCCTAACAGAGAACAGATACATACAGATATTACGGCCTGTGTTATTTATTGACATTCATTCCATTACATAATACACAAGTCATTGCAGATTGTTCAGGTGTAATTGTGTCAGATCAGTTTGGTTCTATGGAGAGCTGTGATGAAAACTAATGCATCTTGTAAATTGGATGCTGGTGTAATCCTCACAGCCCCTCTGGGACAACACAGACCCCTACTGACACTCATATACACAGACTAAGTGTTGAGGCATTTGTTAATCTTGTAAACATCCTTTCACTGATCTCTCATTAATTCAGCCCAGAGGAAGGCAGGGAGTGAGAGGGATAAAAGAGAGTGAAAGAAAAGGAGTGTGAGAGAGAAAGAGAGTGTGAGAGAGAGAGAGAGAGAGAGAGAGAGAGAGAGAGAGAGAGAGAGAGAGAGGAGAGAAGCATGCATGTAAAATGAAGACAATTAACCACAAGTGTAAAGGTAGCTGTTTCTTTTACCGATATGCTAATGCCAATGGTGCTAATCTCTTCTCTCAAAGGCTGCTATTGGAACAATTTACAAGGCAAAGGCCTGAATTGCATCTGCATTTTATTTAATTATTATTTGAAATTCTGTGTTTGTGACCTCTTCGTGTTAGTAAGATATACAAAAAAAATGAAGACCTCCTCCTTTGATTAAAGAAAAATCATTTAAGAAATTGTTCACAATTTTTGACATGACTCACTGACTGACCGAATTATATCCCAGAGACTAATGGCATCCTGTCTAAAACATGTTTGGGACAAATAGATATCTTCATCGGGAAGTCTCAAGGATTAAAAAATGTTTTTTTGCACATAATTATCATTTAGCAAGTGACACGCCAAACCCAGCACTGACTACAGTGGAGCAAGTCTTCTCATGCTGTTACTATAGTTACTATACTGGTTGGCTACTCAGGGTGAGATATACAAAAAAACCTGACACATTAAAATTAGGGTCACACAGACCCTTGCTCACTATCAACAGGGAGCACTCTATTGTGTTTATATTAGTGTTTGGGGCCACCTATTGTAGCAGAAATTACCAATAGGTGGCTGCCATCTTCCATTCCAAAAATGACACTGGGTCCAAAGGCACAACTTAACAAATGATCGTAAACTGTATAAGTAGCAGAAAAAACTGAAAGCTTCAGCAAATATTTACTAGTGACAAAAACTGGCACTTGTTTGCTTTATATTGCTTACATATAAATCAAGTGCAATAGTTTCTTGAGCAAATTGCAAAGGCAACAGGGTGTGATGCTGAACTCACAGAGGTGCATCTGCAGGCTGGTCTGGCAGAGAGACCACTCAAATCAAAGCAGACATTGAGACAGATGGTGATTTTACACCAGCATGGGAAAAGAAACGGCTCTTTAACATCAAACCTCAGCACATTACTTTGAAACCAGCTGGCCAGACAAAAAGGGATCGCGAGTCTAGGGAAGCAGCCAGACTCTTAAGCAGAGGTACCGGAGAAATGGCAAACCAGGCAGGATGGGGCGAAGCCCTTCCATACTACTTTCTAAGACGTCTGCATAATTATGATCCTGTTTGTATGTTTTGGAAGATAGTGACTAAGGGTGATAAAAAGCAGCAGGCATAATGCAGAGAGAGAGAGACAGAGAGAGAGAGATGGGCAAACAAACATTTAAGCCCTGATCCTACTTTGGTGCAAATCCATTAATCTAAATCTTAACTTTAAACTAACCCTGTACGTCAAACAAAGGAATTAACTGGTTAACAATCCATTAGAATACTTAACAATTAGCCCTCCTTTATCTTTGTCGCTCTCCACTTAGGGTGCCTCAATAGGCCTTTTACATTGCATTCCATCTTATCTGCCCTTGCACTTGCTATCTCCTGACTGCTCTACATTCAGCAACTGAAGTGACTTTGCATAATTATTGAATATAAATGTCAACTGATAGTTGGAAGCTGAATAAGAGCCTTAGGGCAATGACTGTCATAGTACATGCTGATGTGTGTCAACACATGCCCCCTCTCTGTGTAGGACAGATTTATGTTTATGGTGAAAATGAAACAAAACACAATGTTCTAAAACCTGTTGGAATGTATCAAAGATGGTCTGATCTCATCCTTTTTAAAATTACAAATCGATATTAACAATTGAAAGTATTGGAAATAAATTACACTCAGTCTTGAAAGCCATCCTCTATTCCCATGAATGTACCATGACATAACTGTGGTTGTGTAAGTTCACATCTGCACAACTGATGGAGATACACTTACTGTTCATTTGATTCATAAAATGTGAAATACTTCATCAAAAGTTGGTGTGTGTGTATTATAATTTCCCATGGCAGTGCAATTAATGCACTCTAAGTATGCTTTCAGTCAGTAAAATGAATCTCCATTCTCAAGGTCTAAGTGATATTCCACTGTGTTAATGACCCATCATGCCTCATTTTCATCACTTCATCTGCTGTTGAAGGAGGTGAGCGGAGTTGCCTCAGGTAAAGCACCTCATCAACCAGCATACTGTGTATTTCACTTTTTCATCTTTTGATCTCCATAAAGCCAACTCTGAATACTCTGGCATGTGGCTGTCAACTGCTTAAAAAGAGCAAATATATCCTTAAACTAGGAAACCTGACTGAAAATGATTTTGCACTCTTAAAAGTAAAAATCAGTACGACAAGACACAAACTTTCCTTTGACATACAAATCAACTCAGGCTAGAAACTCACTTTACAAGCTGATTTAAATGAGCATGTCTTTTCAAGGAGCAATCTCAAAATCCTGCCTCTAAAGATATTCAGTAGCAGCATCTCACCATTGCTGAATTTGCCATCGTGGATATCTACCACATGTATGTCTGTCAATATGAACTGTCATAATCATATCGACAACCAGGAACTTCGGACTACAACTAGAGAGAGCACACTTAGAGAGAAACACTTCCTTCTCATTGCCTAATTAATCCAACAGTGCCTGTCAACATTATCAAAGAGAATACAACCAGTTTTGTGTTGTAATCATGCTCTATTGAAGGTGGTGGAACAATTTGCACAACCATCTAAGCTTGGTTCTCCTTGTCCCGAAAGGAGGGGAGACAAGAATTGGGGTAGGATGGAGGATTTTCCTTTGCACAAGATTAGACCAACTTAACAGTTTACTTCATTTCCCTACTCGAACCAAGACTGCCTACAAAGGAAATACAGACACAATCTCTGAATCTTTTATCCTGCATCTCACCATGTCTCCTTATCTACCAACAGAAAGTAAGAAAAGCACCATAAAACAGACTCTGAGAAAAAGGAAAATGCAGTCATCATACATTTTTAACAGGGAGATGATAAGAATGTCTCAAATGTAAAAACATATTGATGACAATCCTTGCCATTTTGTAGCAACACATTTAAACAGTGTGACAACACTTCTTTCTGCTCCATCTTCCACAACAGGTGGGTAGATTAATTTTATAATTTCAAATATCATGACCTCATGTATAAGATATACACACAAGAAGGTGATGCTCAGCTATTAGTCAAAGCATCTCTGTTTAAATCATATTCCTTGAGGATTTTGTCAAAGGTATCGCTGTATTGTGTTGCCTATTTTGGTTTTCACAATTCAAGTTTATATTCTTTCACTGACAACAATAACACTTTCACAAAATCTTCAAAAATCCCAACTTCAATTAGACCTCAACCCCTTCCCTTTACCTGATTGTCTTCCTTAAAAAGGTAGTAAAGTTTACCAACTGCCTGACTTACAAGTGGCAGAGCCTCTTCAATCAACAAACCAACACTGTCTGAAACATGAATGAGCTACACGTGAGTCATCCAGGGAAACCAACAGCCAATCACTGATCAAGAGAATTTCTCACCCTTCTCCCTTTCTTGCGCACTTGTTTTCAAACTATATACAAATCCATCATTCTACGTTCTACTCTTTTCTACTTAATGTTTAACCTGTTTTTATCTACAAATTATTCAGGAGATGTCATGAATTACCAGATATGCATGACTTAGTTTAACATCTATGCAAACATACATTCATACCATTAGACTAAAAACACACAGCACAGAGTAAAAAGCACTGATAAGAGCATTTAATGACAACAAAAAACAACAAAATCCTTCTGTAGAGACACATACCATGAAACGTGCTACGTCCTGCTCCCTGAGTGGACAGTCATGCACCTCAGTTTTCTGCTCAGATTTAATGAACACAAGAACCAAACCTGTTCATGTTCACTGTCTGGTGAGGGATTGAAGGATCTGGAGGCAGACAAACAACAGTGAGAAGTAACAGGGGTAATAGGATCACGGCTGTCCATCTGGCCTCATCCCAACACACGCTACAGGCTATAAATAACACCTCAATAGCTAATACTGTTGATTTACTAATTCCTTCCCTACTTAAGAGACAATATAGTTTGCTCATGCAACCAAAGGAAAACAAATGGTAGTGACTTGTTTGAAAGTGATTCTGGGGACAATTTAAACTAATTTAATTTGATGATTTAATGACTTACAACAACTACAATCATTTTTAAAAACTGTAATTTTTCACAAAAATAAATCTGCTATTAACTCCTTTAAACTGTCAAGTGATTTATCACATTAGTGACTCAGTGGTCCCCCAGGGCTATATTTTTTTAGAAACCAAACACTAACCACTATGAGGAAAAATCAAAAGTCCTCTAGCCAGCAAAAGTGTCTTAAACTGATCTGTAGGATTAGGATCAATGCCTGCAGATCAAGGCATTTTAAACTGTCTGGTGTTAAAAAGCCTGATCCATAGTTTCTTTAGGTTAAATATGCAATGTCTTTCAATTATCTATAAATACTTGTCCTTTTGGAGCATGAGGGAGGGTGTCTTATGGACCACATTTTGACTCACAAGGTGAAAACATCACCGACCAGCTCTGTTGAGTGTGGGGACAGAGGTGGCCTAAAGGTAAAACCAGCGAGATTGTGGACAGAAGACCATCGTTTCAATCGCTCGGACCAGCAGGCTAAACCTGGGTGAGGAAAGTGACCTCATTACTACCCCTCACTTGCCCTTGAGCAAGGCCTTTAATCCCCACTGCTCCATCAGAGCTACTCAGTGGCCAGCAGATCAGACTGTGGTTGTACAAAGGGGCTTCCAGGGTTTGAATGTTTAACTGTGTGATTGTGATCAGAGCATTTCTGAATAAAGGATCATTGCTCTCTGTGGGAGTCCTAAATAAGTCTTTATTAGGCAGTAAATAGTACATTCCAATTGCAATAGCAAGGAAAATGAGAAATTAACTCAAATCAGATTAATGCTTAAGAAAGTGACAGTCACCATGATCCCTTAGGTCCATCACCTGTTTGAAGTCTAGAGAGACAAGACAGGATAGAGAGGAGGATTCCCAATGACAAAAAGAGAGAGAGTTGTGCTGTGAGAGGCAGTTGATCTGTAATGCTGCCAGAGTCTTTGGTGTCTGCATGTCAAATGCCAGTGCACTCCATAGGAATACGATAACGAGGTCTGCGCACAGAGGGAATGCCAAGTGAGATATGAAACACAGAGGAGAGCTCAGAAACACAGAGCACAGCACTGAGCCATTTAATAAGACATAGATGGAAAGACTGCCTGTCTACATTGTACTTGAATTCTCTGAGTCATCTGTGTTGTGACAACACAGAAGATGGCACAGGAAATAACATCTGAATACCATGACATGATAATTCTCTGGGTATTTTGTGCAATAGACCTATTAAGTTGTGTCTTGAGCTAAAATGTGTTTGCTATTCAGTAGTAAACATGGACTTAAGATCCCATAAAAACTCAATAAATCTGAGATTAATGATACAGTCAGTTTACAGTCAGGACAATGATGCCATCAAATTTCATCCTTGAGCACATTTTATGTCTTCTCAACAGAGAAAAGTATTTACTATTGATAACATTCACATTATTTAACTTCATGTGGCAGTACACAAAGCAAACATTGATGAGTCCAGGTCAGAAGTCGGTACCACTGATGTGACAACTCTTAACATGATTTAACTGAATTCTTATAAAAAAAAACAATCAATCATTTCAATATAAAGCAACTTCAGAAATGTAATGGTATGACTTTGAAAAAAACAAACAAGTCCACACTGCCATTTTGAACTAAAAACACTCATTTGAAAGCTTAAGCTATTACCTCGATGGACTGAATTCAGATAGATACATACTAATGCCAATACATTTAGTATTTATCAAGTCTTAGCACATGACAATACAAGGACTACTGGAGAAATAATAGTAAACAATGCACTCTGAATAAACACAATGTGTGACTGTTTTAGTCTGTTTTTTTTTGTTTGTTTGTTTGTTTTTGTTTTTAACCAGAAACTACACATGTAACATTAACATTAATTAGCTTATGGTCCTGCTCTGCTCAGCTGCTACTTGGTTATAACAGTAAGCCAGCATGTAACTACATTCACATGACATTTTTGCTGCACCCAAATTGGTGGAGCAATCATTAATGTTATTAATTACACCTGCGTTTGACGCACAAAATGGCCGCTGTAAAGCTGTTTAACGGTGAAAACTAAGCTAGTTTACTCAGATTAGCTGCCCTTTTCTTCTGTAACATTAGCTTCATGTACTGCAAGGTAACTACAATTAACAATAAGACCGCTAATTGACGTATAAAACAACTTCTTATTTTTTTCTCCTCGACATTTACAACCTCTTCATCTTCAACATTAACGTGTTACATTAAAACCGAGGTCTAAGCAAATTACTTATTCTGTCTTGCTAACTTAGGAGTGTGATCATTCTAATTCACGCTCTTGTATGAGGTCTATTATTAACTTTTTCAAACAACACACGTTATTAATTAAACGTCACCCAACCCCTGCTAATTACAAAGAGAACACCTTTACCTGAAAACGCATTTAGAAATGGCAAGCAGCAGTGAACAGTAGGACAGGTGAGAGACTGCGGCTAGTACCTGATACAAATAATCAATCATTCCAAAATAAAAGCATGTGCGTTTTTTTCAATGACGACATCCATTAATAGTAGACGGGATGCTTTTACTGTGAAATCGTGTCATATCATTTTTTTAATAGCATATTTTTGTGCTGGGTGTTTTCTCATAATTAGGGCCAGGGCATGCTAATAGGTAGATTAGTAGATAAATAATATTATATGCAGGGTAGAAGTTACAATCGGTACAATCATCACACATCATTTTAAACTATAGTGTGCTTCCAACAGTATGGCAGCAGTTTGCTGAAGGCTAGTCTTGGCTCCATGCACAAGGCATATCTGTAAAAGAAAAAAGGTTTGACCTGCACAGAACCCAGACTTCAAAACAAAACACCATTGGGATGATTTAAAAAATGAAATCTGTGCCAGGTATTATTTCCCACCAACGGTGGTTGCCCTCACTGATGCTCATTTGACTAAACAGGAGCCAGTCCCTGCAGCCAGATTCCTAAATCTTGCAGAAAAGCTTGACAGAAAAGAGGATTCTGTTTTAGACGTTTAAGTGGTGATGAATTGCCTCAGTGAAATGATGTGTAAGAATGCCTAGTCTAAAATTAGGTGTTTCTTTCACATTTACCAACATGTAGCACCAAAAGGTTGAAATAAAACAAAAACAAATGTCTTCTCATCCAGATAGTAGGTTGCATGTTCTTATCCTAGTGGTATGTGCCTTATGTTAGCAGTTGTATTTAAAAAGTCTTTTTGCAATGTGGGTGGGTTTGACATGTAATATAAAGCCAGGAGTCTCTGCTTGTCTGTCTGTCTGTATGTCCTTCGCATATCTCGAGAACCATTCATCCCAATCTATGTCACACTTGGCAGGTGTGTTGCTAAGGACCCAAGCAAGTGCAGTGTCAAATGTGGTACAATTCAGACACAAGACACGTTCAACATCCAACATTTTGAACAAAAAAACAGCAAACTCCACATTGTGCAGCAGCAGGAGCACAGCTTCTGCAACTCAGCCTTAATGGCTCTGCAGACTAAAGCTGGGCTTGCACGTGATCCCTGTCATGTCATCTCATGGGGAAGCAGACATAAACAAAATGGAGATTAGCATGATGCAACAGCTTGCCTCAGTAACGCACTGCAGTGAGAATAAACCAAAAGCAGAACGTTAAAGGACTCTGGATGAGTGGGTAGACGATGGTTTGAGGCAAGAATTGTTGTTTCTGTCAACAGTAGAATGCTAGCCAACACCAACTTCAATGCCTCCTCTGTCATTTTTTGCTGTTATTTTGGTCTGGTTCAGAAAGGAAAAGGAAATCATAGTTTAAATTGTAAATATCAAACATGTTTGATGTTATTAGGGTGGCACCAATCAGGCTTAAGACTGGATCTGTAAAACCCTCACATTACATGATAATCTGTGCCTATAACAGCATGTTTTGAACTGGCACTACACAAAAAAACTAAAATAATTAATTAATAACTATTTTTACAATTGTTTTAATAATCTATTTTGTTGAATGTACCTATGATCTTCACATTAGAAAGTGAAATAACTGTCTTTACACAGACAGGACCCCCAGCAGCTCAGCTCATTTATCGCATCCTCCTTCAACCTCCTCTCAGCTGAAAGAGGCAGCTTTACAAAAACACAAGTGTACCAGCCCCCTAAGAATATTCATGAATGCATTGTACTGTATCAAGTAGAGTGCCGGAGGGGAAAACAGAAAAGAGTGTTTACAGCATTAGTGAAAAAAAAAGGGGGTTGAAAATTCTTCAGGTCCTACTTTCAAGCACTGTCAACCTGTCTTTATGAAAAATTACTTCTGACACTTCTGAAATTGTAAATCATTGGTTACTGTGCCCGAGAGTTTGTGTACATGAATGTGAAAGTGCACAAGTGGGACTGTGTGTGTCTAAGAGGGTGAGCGTCTGAAAGCACCCAAACTAAAACAAGAGAACACATGCTGGGCAGAGGATACATTTTTGCATTTTAAGTAGAAGCCAAAGTCAGCAAGTCGCAGGTGTCACCTGTTGTACTGTTTTGTGTGTTCATGCATTTTAAAAGACATTACAAAAACAAGTCAGAGGACACTCTGGAGCTGATTACAGCAACCATCTATTATGTTCACATGTTTTCAATGACACACAAAAAAATCTTCAAACTATTCATCTGAAATGTTTAATCATGTAAATTAGCCAGGATTCATCCCCCATCTGAAATCCAGATATGGCACAGTCTTTTACAACAATATGCTATTTTTATGCCACCAAAGGAACCACAATGCGCTCACAAGCAGGCATAGTTTGTTATTTCTATCATCAGCAGCACCACCCTGTGCAAAACAATGCCCCCTAACCTACAAACCGAGAAGGAAAGGCTGGTGCCATTCCCTTACATCCTGTCTACCAGACCAGAACAATGAGCACAACTGACCTTGACAAAGACGATTTAGATGTAGGGTTATTGGAGGGTCACATAGAAAAGATGGGCTTGACTCTGCCTTTGATTATAATTCACCTTGGCTCTGAAGGAAGCCTGTAATGAGGCGGGCTATGAGAGAATATGATCCCATTTAAACACTATAATGACAAGACACACAATGCCCTCTCAAACGGCTCATAGCTATTGAAATGATTGAAAATGCACTCTGTGTCATATATTAGCGTATCATGCCTTTAATGCTCAGTTGAACTCTGGCTTCGTGAGGCAGCCGAGGGGAGAGGTCGGCTCTCTGAGCGGTTTGCTGCTAACCAGCGGGCCAGCATATGGAGACAGATGGCTGTGTGGGCCCACCGTTAGCCTTGGCAGTAGAGCCTCAACAATAGATCTGTGATGTGGCAAGCTGGTCCTCTGCACACACAGACACAAACGTTCCTCTGTGCCTTCTTGGCAGGAGCAACCCTCTGGCCAGTCCCACAGTCCACCTCCACCCCACCCCTCTGCTGCCTTTTCCTCCCTCCTCAGCCGTCCTCTCTCTCTGTCTCCATCCCTCAAGATCTCCGTTGGACTGGTGCCAGGCGAGCAGTGGAAAAGCCCCTTTACAGCAATAGTAAAAGACAAAAATGTAGTAGTGGAGGGAAGTATTAGGAGGAGATTAGGTGGCTGCTCCTGAAAGAAGCCCTGAGATAGGAGATGATGGTGTTCATGAATACTGAGCATACACCCTGTAGAGTTACAAGGATCAAAGCATGGTGACTCGATAAATTATTATAATTATCCGAGCTACGTTAAATGTTACAGTTTGCCAGTTAAGACAGAACATCTGACATTATCAAACAATATCTTAGTCACTTAGAGTTTCTTCGAACAAGACCCTTGCACCTGTACCCTTTCAAAGAAGCAGGTTCTACTCAGTTAGACAAAAGCTGTAAAAAAAACTCATTACCTGCAACGGGTCTGTCAATATCAGTTCATCTTTCAGGTTAGAGGGGTTTTTGAATAACCCCTGCTATCTTTAAAAGGCAATTGATAATTGTTTTGATCATATTTGAGGTGATAAATTAAATGAACAAATGAGCGGAGACACAGCACAAATGGTCCTGTTATGCTGTGGGGGGCATTTTGCTGGCATGTTTTGAGTTCACTTATCATCTCAAGGCTCATTTATGCTTCTTTTATGTACAAAATTAGATTTATACAGTTCAAACGATACAATCGTCACTGCCCACATGCGTTCATGTCGTGCAATAAAACCACAAGAAGGCACCGCTCAGAGTCAAATCGGACTCTCACAGACCTCCCCTTTTCCTTCTTTACCATACGACTCACATTTAATTCCCGTCCATTCTCCTCCCAGCTGTTCCATAGTAACCAGACTAAGTTACACCATACAGATGTTTTTTCAGAACTTTTCACCAACTTGCAAAAAACTTCTGTCATTTTAAGTACTTTTTCCTCCGTCTGGTCCTCGTGTCTTGCTCAAACTATTGGCTCCACTGCTACCCAGTGTTGGTCCGTGTCTGTAAACTTTCAGAAAAAGTATGGATGACATGAACACAGATTATGGACAGAAGGCTCAGTCCCTACCTGTATGCTTATCTTACTTTGATCATAAATGAGCCTTTAGAAGGAAGAGTCACTGAACATTAATACAAAGTTGTTCTGAGGGATCACCTCTATCCTCTGTCCTGAAAGATTTCTATCTTAATGGATTTTAATCTCCTCACGGATGACGGTGCCCACATCCATAGGGCAGGAGGACACAATAAATTCATGAGTATGAAAATGATGTGAATCGCATGCTATGACCTTCACAAGCAGCAGATCCCAACCCAGCTGAACGCCTGTGGGAGATTTTGGACCTAAACACCTTCATCAAAAGACCAAATGAAGAAATATGTTTTGGATGAATGGTGTTTCTTTCCTCCAGTACAATTTAAGAGACTTGTGGAATCAAACCCACGGGGCGCTGGAGCTGTGCTGGCAGCAACACCTTACTAAGACCCTTTATACTGACATATAGCGTTAAAGAGAACTGCAAAGAGTACCTAAGAAATTGACAAATATTTCATGAAACGTTCCCAGTTTTACAAAAACCTGTCATTACATTTAAAGCCATAACAGATTTAAATGGAGGGGCAGCTCATTTATTACCAGTCAGTCTATTTCTGATTACCTCCTCAATGTATACACCATCAAATAATCAAACTTTTGAGGGACTTTTGGGTGTCATTAAGTCTGAAGTACTCTATCTATGATGTAAAATGATGTGTATGAGCTCTGGATGTAACTAAAGTGGGATCATTGTTATTGATCTGCGAGCACGTACGTACTGAGGAGGATGCAATTGCTGATGAGTGTCTATGCTCAGGATATTGATCAGCTCTTGCCAGGCTCAATAGAAACAAGCATATGCGAGATAGCAAGACCCATTGATCACAACAAACAGGGGAAACACACTATCGCACTGCACCCCTCTCTCTGTTAAGTTTATATTCCACAGACGGCCACTGAAGAGACAAACAGACACGAGGAATTAATGAATAGAGAAAGGAGACAGAGAATGTAAAAAGAGACCAGCATGCAGATGAGCGGGAGTGAGGTGTAGAGATGGAGAGAGATAGATGGTTTGCACCTGGCAGGGGGAGATTGATTAATTGTTTGCGAGGAGGAAGAAAAATTGGACAGATAATGGAAAGGAAACACAGGAATAAAAAGACAGCTAAAATGATCCCCAGGCCGATAGGGCTCAGGATGTGTGGTTGAGGATGTTGATAAAAGGTTGATAAACGTGAAAAATGTGCTGCATAAAATTGGAGGACAATAACAGGAGGCCGGGGGAAAGAGTGCGAAAGGAGTTACAGAGAGAGGAAGTGAGAGCTTTGGATGGGAAGCAGAACGAACCAAATCACAAGAGTTCATCTTCTGGCGTGAAACCAGTCCCTGTGTCTTCCTCCGTTAATCCATCATCAACTGTTCCCACATCCCTGCTGCCAGGCAGGACTGTGTGTAGTCCTGGGTGGATAAACAGCCTGATAAATGAAGGTCAGAGCGAGACAAAGTGCCCACTCTCAAAACTGGTGCTGAGGGGCCACAGGGGCCAGGTTGGTAAACCATTTACTGACCTGCAGCGTGGGGTGTAAGTCAATGTTTAAACAGCCACATTTTATCCCATCTGTGGTGTCAGTTCGGTTCATATTTATATGTCAGTCGGTTGAATTAATGAATGTAAAAGAGATTCTATTTTGTGTCCACCTTGTCTCAGACGCACTGCAGTGTTTATGATAGCCAGTTTTGATGGGTGAGAACAGCTGGTGGTGTAAATAAATTGGACTCTACTTTGTTTCACAGTGTGTGTTTGTGTGTGCGTGTGCCTGTGTGTGTCTGTCTGTCTGTCTGTCTGTGTCTGTGTGTGTGTGTCTGTGTGTGTGTGTGTGTGTGTGTGTGTGTGTGTGTCATGCAGAAAGATAGATAACCGGCGCTGCTGTGCGGCTCAGTGTTCAGCCATGCGGAACACAGAAACAGTAATCAAACAGAAAGGCAAAAAACAAACCACCATGACTACAACCTGGAACACCTGCTATCACACATTTGACTGGGCTTCAGCCTCTAGCCCACCATCAGGCATTTACTATGCAAATAGATGTAGCAACCTGGGAATATGGTTAGCCATTAGTGAAGGACACCTATTTAAGAGGCTGCGGGTTTAGCAAATACCACAGAGCTACCCGGCATGAAGAGACTTTCAACAATTCTCCGCAGTATCGCAGACAATACAGATAGACAATATTAAGTCGTGTGGTCCTCTTTCTGCTTTAGTTAATTAAAAATCCACAAAAAACAGCCGGTGGGAAATGTTATAAAGTGTATTGTGTTTTAAATGTCTCGCCAGCTCCCCACTTCAGGAATTTTCTCATTCAGATATTAGGAACGGGATTAATCTATTGTTCAAACATTTTGCTTCACCGAATCATCCCCAAGTAAATTACATTTCATGACACTTTGTTCAAAACAAATGGCAACTTCATTATGAGGCGATGACAGCTCATGGAACATCCAGTGAAACTTATAATGTACTTCAACTTAAATCTCAGCCGTTGAATTTAAACTTTCTTTCATCTTCCTGCAGATTAAACAGTCCAAGTATTCTTTGTGCATAACTTCTAAAGCAAATCATGGGTTAAAAGGGCAAAATGGAAATGAAGAGTGTCGTCCCAAAGCAGATACAGATGAGCACAAAACCCTCCGAGTCCAACCTGGTCGGAATTTTGATCAGGATTAAGACTGATGAAGATAATTATACATTACGCAAATTATGTTCTGAGCTGAACTCTTCTCGAAGGCGCTTGCAGCTCTCACTGGAGCGTAACATCAACTGTGTTTACTGCTCGCACGGTTTGTCTCGACAAACCCACCACCAGTGGAAGAGCTGAACCGAACCAACTCTGACACGGCTGTCACCAGAGCTAATAAACAAGGCTAATACGCTGCTAGCACGTACTCAAAAACACATTCAGATTCACTTATGCACACATGCAGGCGCGGACGGACTCGCTCCTCCGCTTTCTCTCTCAAAATAATTGCTGATTAGCCTTATCAGCATCATCAAACTTGAACACATCACTATGGGGTAGATTACACAGACAACCATACCCATGATGATGATAATGGAAATGGAGAGTATTCATCATCAGCCATGAAACAGGCTCTGATTACAGTCATTATTAGTTACGATGACTCGGACTGATTAGAAATTTGAATAATCAAGCTGAAAGGTCTAACAAGGTGGAGTACAGCGCTTATTAAATGTTTTTTCTTTGGCTGAAAATTCTGTGTTTCCGCCTTTTCAAAGTTAGCTACGGTTTTTCAATGTTTTTCAGGCTAAACACAAAAATTACAAATATGCTTTCAGTTTAAACTCAGATCGGCTGTGTAATAAGACATCATCGCTGAGTGTCTGCGTGGAAAATGTGTGTGTGTGTGTGTGTTTGTGTGGATGCATGTGTGTTTCCTTCTTCTACTGACAGATTGTTAAACTAGCAGAGCCGACTGAGGTGCTTCCTCATTAGCCTCATTAAGCTGAACCCCTGTTTTGTTAATTGACATCAAAACAAACAGTTGCTCATGGAAGAGAAGCTGCCAATTATCGAATGTCCCCTCCCCCTGGTTTTCGCTTCGCTGTGTACGTGTGCATGTCTCATGAATTGGGGCCAACAGATGGATGATTCATGCTTTGTATGGAGCCTTCATTCATACGGCGTGATCCTGTTGCCCGTTGATGACTTGTACTTTCTGTCCTTGAACTTATATCATTAAGTGGGGGTTTCATTAATCAATTAGTAAATGGAAGGAAAAATTAATTGCCAACTTTTTTTGCTAATTAATGAATTATTGCTGTCATTTTTCAAACAAAAATGTCAACATTTGAAAAAAAAAGAGGAGGTCCAATTTGTCAGATAGTTGATTGGTGAGTCTGAGACACTTTGGGTCGGAAGGTCGTGCCGGCTGTTGGTCGATAAAAGATGCAATTTGAGGACATTTCACAATTACTGAAATGTTCACAACTTCACAATTCCCCACGGCAATGTATAGGGAAAATAAATGACGGACTATTCAAGCATGAAAATATTTGTTTTGCTGTGTTCTATGATGCACACAGCCCAGTCGTGACAAACACAGTTAGGCACCCCTACGCCCACTGTCTCCTCAGGGATCTCTAGGTATATTTACTTTATCCTGGGGTTTGAATTGTTCCCAATGAATGAAGAAATGTATCCAGTTGTCTTGGCCAGAACATAGGAATGATTTGGAAAAGGTACAGAAATTAAGACTTCATCAACTTGATGACGTGTTGACCATTTGTTGACTGTGTCTTGAAATCTTGTATCATTCATTCCTCTAGCATTTTAAAGTTCTGGTTTATGATTACATCTACACAAAAGGCAATAATTTCTTCAAATCTTGAGGAGGAATTACTTAAAATAGGTATCAATGTTATGTGACAGCAGTGAGTAAAACCATGCTTGATAAAAGTACTCGGCATGAGCCTGAGACAGCGAAAACGCTGAACGTAAAAAGGCTGTTAGATTGTAACAGGCAGCAAGGAAATAATAAAAGGAAGCTGTGAACAAATAAAGAGCATTTCTAGCAGTATGGGTCAGTATATCAAACAGTCTTTTTTCTCTTGATTTATCCACATGGGAGAGTTCACTCAACGTAAGAGAGAGAAGAAGCATGCCCGCCGGTAACCATGGAGACCATACAGCATTTCCTATTGCACATTGTGATCCCACTTTTGTAAATAACTCGCACGCAAAAGGCACAACAGATACCATAAAACTACATTCAAAACAGGAAATTGATGATTGCGGTGAGTGCTGTGTGGAGACAAGGTGATCACTGAGAGCAGAAATAAACATGTACTCAACACTTCTTGTCACGTTCATACACAGCACACACACCACACACCCCACACCACACACACACACACACACACACACACACACACACACGCTGAATGCCCTCCCTGGGACTTCTAACAGCAGTGTTTGAGTTGTTGGGATCGTGACAAGTGCATAAGAAAAGAGCGGTGGAGAGAAATGAGATTTTTGTGGGAAACATTTAATCTCTTTCACACATGGTGCCAGATGACACTGCACAAAGACACACACACACACACACACACACACACTGAGATGGGTGTGAACAAGGAAGTAAACAGTGGCAATCTCTCCAAATGGGACAAAGCATGTGGTGATTGAACATGGGATGATTTATTACCCATCCACCCTTCTCTGGGTAAAAAGGTGACTCTGTGTAAATGGATAGAAAAAAAAAATGTAACTGTGGCGCGTCACGCTGTACTATCCAGAGTTTGAGTGACATTTCTTCAGCCTCTCCAGAACACACAAAGAAAACCCTTCAGCAATGTCGGCCAACACATACACAAACAGAAACACTCGTGCAAACATGGAAATGCACACACGCACAAATCCCGGGTGATAAAGAGAGCGAGCGACCCGCCAAAGGAATGTCGTTGCCTGACATTTGTGGAGGACTCACAGAGAGGCCTAGAGAAGGATTGGACAGGAGGGAGTCTGGACAACCAGGATGTAATGGAGCAGATTATTTGTCCATTTTTCCACCAATGCCTGCTCAACACGGCGTAAACAATTGAAATTACCAGGAGTTTCTCAAAGGCTCACCTTCCTTAAAAATATTGTGTATGCAGCTCTGTAGGTAATGAAAAAAAACAAAAACATTCTGAGGTAGTTGTAATTACATTGATGCTATTTTTGCTCATCCCAAAAATATTTTGGATCGTCACAAACATAATCAAATAAAGGTTCAGCTGGTGTCCATGTTTGGAAATAGTTCTACATCAATAACCTGCAACATTACTGCTCATATGTATCATTAATAATCACCCAATAACATCACGACGCTTTGAAAAGATGGATGAACAGAATACATCTTCAGTACATTTTGCTGATATCACTTAGACTACTAACTTGTGGTAAAAAAAATGAGAAAGAAATTGAATTGAAACATGAAATTAAATAATGAAATTTATATTTTCAACTTTTATCTTGTGTTTCACTGTACAACGACATTCAGAATGGAAGACGGGGTAAGAATTTCAATGTATAGGGTATAGAGAACGTATAGGTAACTGTGCACATGACAGTAGAGGCTTTGACTTGACTTTAGGCAACCGATTGTTTAAACCTGTGACCAAACAGTTGGTTGTATAAAAAAATCTGTGTAGAAGCATCATCACATCAAGTGAAATCTACAATCTTCGGGAAGAGTTCAGGAGTAGCTGCAGCAGCTTTGGCAGTCTTGACCTGCCAAGTGTCCATCTTCTGTTGCATCTTCAGGGAGAAGGATATCAAGCCCTGAATAATCAGCAGGTCCTGTTACACAGACAGATAACCCTATCCTCTGACACCCCTCCTGAGGATCTGCGGGTGTAGGCTGACGTTGCTCTCTTCCACAATGTGCCCTCATAGCTGTCATGTATTTGCAACACTACGCGCATTCATGCATGCGTGTGTGTGTGTTTTAAAAAATGTGTGTGTGTGAGTGTGTTCATTTATCCCCGTGGTCGTCTACGGCACAACCCCTATCTGAATCTTCATGCTGGTGAATAAGCTTATTAAAGTCGGCGGTCCCAGCAGTCCAGCACATCAAAGACTACCAATTACCATCCACATTACAAAGACCGCACTGATGTAAATGGATGTGTAGTTCTGCTTCATATCCTTTCAGCCGGGGATTGTCAGACTGTGGAGCAGTGCACTGATGAGACTAACAGGGCTTTGATTAACCTGACCGGGCTTCAATAATGAAAGAGAGAAAGTCGTAGCAGAAAGTCAAGTTCCCCTGATCGTTAAGATAAACACTGGTACGTGAATTATGCCAATACTCAGTGTTCGGCAGTGAAAGAGTTGATGGTGTGCTTGTTCATTGAGTCAAGAGCCACGTTCAAAAAATGCTCTATCAAGGACCGAGACACGAGACACAATACCTCTGCTCTCTCTCTCCCTCTCTCTCTCTCTGTTGCCTCTTCCTTGCTGCAGAGCTTTCACCAGGTCGCTATGGTAACTTAGGTTTCCTGCCAAGATCACTTCCAATGCACCAGATTTGACATTTTCTCCTTTCTCCATTTCTTCCTTTTCCTCTCCTGTCCGTCAGTCTGTCTTCCCCCCCGCTTTGCTCTCACTTCTCACCGGTTGTCAGGGAACGAGAAACGCATCAGTAATCAACCTTAAACTCCGGTTGGCATCACTTGAGCTCACACAGCCCTTGGTGCTCATTTTCCTCAACCCTCCGCCTGTCTTGTAAAAGTGAATTAGCAGTTTTTGCTTTTGCATGCTTACCCCTTCGTTTCTGCAGCATCTTAAATGAGGTAAAAACCCATATAACCACTTTTATCTCATGATGAAAGAGAAAGGTCTGGTCTTTATACAATAGTCACAAACGTGCAGGTACTCCTCTTTCTCTAAACTCGTACACTCACACAATACACTAGGAACGCATGTGTGTGCGCTTTTGTGGAGTTTAATTACCTGTGGTAATATGTGTAATTGTGTCAGATGTTTGGGGATTAGAGCTCCGGTCAAAGTGTGATTATTTGAGGTGTTTCTCTTCACCGGTTTTTCAGGTTGAAGGGTTCTTGAGCGTCTCCACTCCAACAGGGAAATCAAACTCTTGGCGCCAAGTCTCCCTTGAAACCAAGCGACCTACAATGATCTCTAACTACCCGCGCTAATTCACTTTATTGGAGCTCAGAAAAATAGCACAATAATGGAAACTGGTTCTTTCTTATTATGTGTGTCCGGTCAGGGTGGCTCTTTAGAGTCTGTGTGTCCTTAAGGCTCGAACAGTAATGAGTATGGATTGAACATATATTGCATTTACTGTTGTTCCGTCTACTAGAGACAAATTGTTTTAACTAGCTACTAAACCACTAAAAACTAGCTGGAATGAACACAATGGCTCTGTTTCTTTAACTCCAGCTGTTTCTTTGTCTTTTTCTTCTTCTCCTCAGTTTTGCTGTTGACACTCAGAAATTTGTTTTGGGAATTCCGAGGCTCTAATCTTATTTCTTTTGTGCAACATATTTGCAAATGACAATAAAATTAACCATTAGAAAAAACCCTTTGGTGTAAGTCGACAGCAAACATCTTCTAACTTCCTAATTCATCAAGGGAAAACTTGAAGACTGTTCAAAGCTACTTCATAACCTTAACAAATCGCTATGATTCACAGCTTTCGTGACTTTGGAAATGGGAGGAAAATGACAATATGAAAGAGAATTAAAGGAATTGTGCACCAAAAACAATATACAGTTAAAATTATAATGCCTTTCACAGATAAATATTCAGCAGAGGACCTCAGTCTTCGCCAAAGTGAGGGTTGGTCATTTGTGTTGGAATTTGTACTTCACAAATCTACATATTTCCATGAGATTAAAACCACCGAAGATCTCTGCAACTCTCACATTACCAAGTATAATCAGTCCTAGTATGGGACTTAAGAATGTATTTAACAGCAGTGAGTTTTTCAGTGGCCGTTGTGGCCCGACCTTGCTGTCCAGCGCTGTCACTTAGCAATAAATGCTGTACAGGACATTCGGAGGACAGAAGCAGACTGAGGGACGCACTTAATAAAAGACACAGCAAGCGCTGACCTACACACGCAGCAAAAGTTTCTTCGGAGCATCTGTTCTCAAAGCAAACCACACACCGAGGTCAGTAGGAAGACAGACTCACACTCTTACAAGCACACAGGAGGATCCTATACGTACACATCCTTTTTCAAAGCCCCGACCCTTTACTGCATGTGCATCGCATGTGTTGCCTATACCTTTACACACGCCCTTGCCTGAATTCTGATGTGTAACCTTTACCCCATGAGGAAAAACCTTTTTGCTAATGAGGTCTGGAAATCTACCCCTTACATGCAATCACTTTTCTTGGTGTTGTTTTCACAGTGGGGGCGCTGCGACTCCACAAGGACGAGGCCTCTCTCCCTTTCCCTTGGTCTGTCCTTCTCGTCTCTACTTCACTTTCTCTCCCTCACACACATACACACACGCAAACACAAAGAAACCCACCAAAGCTTTGTGCCGAGCACTAATTACTTGTCCTATCGGCCTTCCTCTCAGCTTCGAATCTGGCCTCGCAGAGCTATTGGCTGATAGTTTGGAAGTGTTGAGCCACTGAGCGCGAGGAGAAGAGAAGACAGAGATCGGCTGCCTCTAAAGGGATTGTCTGGACCTCTGCCCAGCAATGAGATGCGAGAGGCTATGAGACCTCTGCCCGGCTATGGCTGTCCAGTGGCCACTTCTGGCAAAGCACAGACAGACAATGAGGGCACAACTCGGGCCCAGATCTGATAAAGAGAAATACATCTGAGAGACGTTACGGAGACAGATTAATCAGAATGGTGGGACTGTGTTAGCCCGGCTCCAATATGGATTTCAGGCTCTAAAGCCACAGATGCATTAGCCTGTTGTGAGTCCCTCGATGTGAAAACATTTGTGTGATTCAGTGGATCCAGAAGCAGAGACACAATTTAAATATAGACTGTTAAAGGTGCAATATGTAAGAAAAAAAATAACGAGCTAACAGCAGCTTCAGCCATTGATGTATAAAAACGATGCAGTTTGTAGCGCCTATTTGTTAAGAGCATGAATTCAAGGTGGCCAATTTATACTCATTGCACCTTTAAAAACAGACTACAAAAGGATTGAAGGGAAATCAATATTAAGCACGGACATCACCCATAGTACGTCACAGTGGCATGCACAGACTTTTTGAAGGGCAGGGGCAAAAAGAAGGGCACTTTAGCGCGTGTTTTTGCTCCCTGGAGGGCACTTTAGCGTGCATTTTCCAACAATTGGGCCCCTGTGCACATCACTGGTACGTCACATTTCTGAGGTCTCACTGCCCTGTGAGACAGCACTCAGCTTGACTGATTCATGCATGCACACACAGACGAACACAAACAAACACAGACGCACACATGCTGCAGTTATTTCTGGAATGTTTTGCAGACTCCCCCCCTTGAAAAAATAAATCCAACTGGAAGGCCAGAAGAGCAGTAATGAGTTTCTCTGTTTTCTTTGTTTTTGGCCAACAGCTGAATCGTGATCTGAGTGAATGTGCTACCGTCGAGGCACAGAGCGGAGAGAAGGAACAGCTCCCACAGACGAGGCACATTTTCTCTCACTGTATGCAGAGGGCAAGACTTCAAAGGCGAAACCCTCAGAAGTGAGCTGCAACACTGTTAATTAGGTGGAGCCATTTCATATGAAAACAAAGCACAATAATTCAATCAGGAATTTAATATGTTGCAGAAAGAGACTGCAATCATCAAATCCACCATATTACAGTCATTTTCCTCATTTGTAATGGCTAAGCATTGTTGATATTGCTGATAATGAAAGTGTAACAAGCGTATTGTTTTATATGCTCCCCTGTGGTTCACTGTAATTGAATTGACTCCACTCGATGTTGGTTTGCGTGCACGCTCGTGCATGGCTCCTGTCTGTTTCTATGGGTACCTGTCTGTCCTCTCCATCCAACAGATCTGATGCTGCCCGTTAACTAATGTCTAAGTGTTTGTTGCAGCCTAGCAGACAAACGCTGTGGCAAAGTCCCCAGGAGCAGAAGCTGTAAGACTCAAACAGTCCTGTTCCACATCACCGCAGCATGCAAATTGCAGCTCCTCAATCAACATCCAACTGCGCCTCTTTCCATCTACGCCCAACCACATGGCCACTAGTGAGCTCTTTTTGCATGTAAACAGCAGGTTATAGCTGCCACTGAACCCTCCATCAGCTTCAGGATCGCTCGGACTGCCGTTCCCACTGATTATAATGGAGCCACTTAATTGAGTTAACCACTGCCGAGTGCTTGGGGCTGCTAATAACAGCGCAATGGATGGATCGAAAAGTTAACCATCTAAAAACAAGAGTGCTTGGATATTGCAGCTTTAATTCTGTGAGCGCAGGTGAAGCGCTTTGTCTCTCAGTTCTTTATAACCAAAGGCTGTGACGCCAGCCTCAGCCACTACACACCATGGTGCAGTGGGTCGCAAAGTCGGAGCTGACACATGAGTGGCTTCAGCGCTGCGAGATGCAATCACAAAACCTCTCCCACCCATTATCACTTACAGGTCCGCGAGAGGTAATAATGAACACAACCTGTAACAGACAGATTCATCTTACTCACCCAGGTGTGACAGCATCAAGTCAAAATGAAATTATCCACTAAATTGAAGCTGCAGAGTTGAAGATGTTTTGCCACTAATCTAAGCGCCCTCTCTAGGTCTGAACTGAAGAGGCCCGGGTGAGTGGATAATTTAATTTTGGACTTGACAAAGGTGTCAGCAGGGACAAACAGGCCCTCCTCACTCACCACCTGCAATGCAGAAAAGGAGGATCTGTTGTCCTGGTGCTAAACCTTGAGAGGGATGCAGACACGTAACGCAAAGCAGGTGAATAGACAACTGCACAAATATTGCAGTGGAGAAACTACAGAGGCATGAAGGTGTGTAAAATGCCATTACATACTGCTGCAGATGGGTAAAAGAGCACCAGCCTGCTCATTTACATCACCCAAGGTACAACCTTGTGTTTTGCTGGCGTCACGGCAGGGAGTGCAAGCATCTGAGAGCACCCTCTTAAGCCTACAGAGCCCATTAGAGGGTAAAACCTGGATGAAATAAAGCCGAGGTTGTGCACTTTCACTTGAGCTCCACCAGCACAGGTGGAACCCTGTAGCTTGGCCTGTTCCTCGACTCAGCATGAACACCAGGTTAAGGTATGACAGCGATTCATTAAGCCTGTACGAGGAGGGGCTGGTGGGTTGGACCTGACTGGCTCAACAGGGGTCATTTAACATTAAAGTCAGTTAAAGGGCACCACTGCCTGTGTAACATCAAGTTTAGTCAGTCTTATATATATATAGCCTGAAATCCAGGTTGTCCTCATCAGGAAAACGACCCTATTGGTTTTATTACGATCCATATTTATGCTTCTTATCAGGTGATGACTTCGAGCGGGCATAGTAATTTTTATGGCAGCTAAAGAGAAAGTCAAATGAACCACTATAAAGACAGCATAGGGAGGAGGTTAGGGGTTGATGGTTGGGTCAAACAAGCACAGGACTTTCACTCAGTACCGCTATTTGCCTCCAGTGTGAAGAGCGAAAAGCAACGGGGTGTCCTCTTAATTTACTAACGTAGTTATGTCACATACAATATGTAACTGAAGTCAGAACGTAAAGTATATGATTTATGAAATATGATAGCCTCGTAATTGTTTTGAGTATAAATTCAACAGGTGTCCAGTTCTTACATATTATACCTTTAACTATAAACCAGCCGCTGAGTGACACAAGCTAATAATCTTTACTTAACTGTAAACAAAGAGTAACTTATGATTAAGTAATCAGTAATTAATAACTGGTTATTGGCTTGTGCAGCAACTCATATAAGGACATAAAGACAGTGGTCAGTATGTTGATTCACTTATGTTTACGGACTAATCATGACTTAAAGATTCATTAATATAGTATCTTCAAGTCTGTTCGCTGTTGTTATCTGCTATAAGGTCCTCAAATCACAGTAACTCAGGGATTACTCATAAACAATTTATTATTTATCAAGTTGTTTCTGATTCATTTCTCACTTGGTTGTTAGCATTTACCTACCATATTCATAGTTTAGTGTTTCTGTTATTCTAAGCCAAATAACGATGAAAGCTAACCATGTATTTAGTGAATAAATGCCTTTTTGCGAGTCACAGGCTTCCGACCTGTTCAGTCTTAAAGGTGAGAGAATGTGCTGTGGAAATCACAAACTTGTCTCAGAGGCCTGAAAATCTTACACAAACATTAAGCCATAAGGGAGCAAACATGTTGATTTGTTTTTATGCTACAATATTAACTGTATGTACAGATGTCTGCTCCAGCACACAACAACATGATCCACGCGAGGGTTCTCTGATTGCGAACAATGCATTCAATTACAGGCTGAGTGTTTGCCATGACAACAGATGAGAGTTATCCAATAACAGGCGTTTAATCATAACGCACGTTCCTCTTTGATGAGATGAGGTGAAATGTAATGCCGGAGTGTTTGCAAGAGAATTAAATTACCAAATAATCCATGACTTCATTAAACCTCTCGTTCTATCGACCACACGCACCATAATTGGATACATGCAAACTTCTCGCCTGCCAGAACATGGGTTGCCAAATGAACTCAAGAGCAACAACGCTGTTATCCTCGACACATGCCGCCCGTAGTGACCAGAGAGTGTTGACTTGACATAAAAATGGAACAAAGATGGAGGCAGAGGGGGGGAAACGTTAGGGTGCATGTAACGCAGCCTGAAGCATGCAGAACAGTGACGGTTTACTTGAGTGCATTTTTGAGGTCGCGCTAATGTTAAACGCTGAATCAATCCTCGACGATGGAGGGATAGAGGGCAAACGCATAAAGTAAGATAAAGAGACGGAGAGGCGAAATGACAGTGAAAATGAGGGAGACAGCGAAGCCGGCGGCAAAGTCAACACTGTCATTACAGTGACGATTAGATCAGTAGGAGGAGTGAACCAGCGAGCGGAGACACTAAACACCTCAGAACACAGCTGAGAGGCTCTGACACGACCTTCACGAGTCGAGGTGCGAGCGCGACCTCGCTAAACTAACACATGAACCAATAACTTAATGTTCAGTGTTACAAGTAGGAATAAGAAGGTAGCCGCGCCACATCATGATAGCTATGATAGGCAACAGCGACATCCAGATTTGAGTCTGTACCCTGTCTTATATTGTAGAGAGGATAAGTTAGCGAAAATTTTTACCTCAGAATGTTGTTTGTTTGTCAATTCTTTAAATATAATTGACCAATTTAAGATTTAACTATATGGACTTAACTGTATAAAACAGAGAGTGTGGTGGGAAGTTAAACACACAGTACATTCAGTGTATCTGCCACTGAGGGTCTCTTGGTCATAACAATGAAAACAAAAGAAGTGGTTGGTGTTGTGAAGTAGTGCCATGGAATCAATGGATTTGCTGGCACATTTGCATTCCTTTGTCCTTCCTCATTCTGAAGGGATGTTTCCCAGGATGTTAAAGTGAAAGGAGACCAAATGAAACACACCTTTATCTTGAATTAGGATGGATTCCTCTGGGTTTGAATATTGTTGAAAATATCATACATGTTATATTTAAAGGTGCATTATGTAGTTTTGGGGAAGAGATTTTAGTGTATAAACGGAACTTTCCTCAAATTAGCTACTGTTCCAGCTTCAGACAATGTTTTGTGCTAAATCAAATTAAACAAATAAACAACAAACAAATATTTACAATATTAATGAGTCAAAGATACAAACTATTATATTTGTACATTTGTACACCCTCAGACGAGAATAAGGTCCCCAGAATGTTGTTGGAAACTAGAAGGTGGCTACTTCTAGATGGGTCCAGCAAATATAAAATATAAAACATTAAGAAATCTTGCTGTCCTTTGAAGAAAGTTTGTTTATTCAGTTTATTCAGTCATGAAAAAGATCTACCTCAAATCCACATAATACCCTTTTAAACAATGAAATACACCCAGAACTTTTACTAACTATCAAGTTGGCCTGTTTATATATTAAGTGAAGGATCTGAATACTCATCATGATATTGGTGACACTGTTAAGGGACCGGATCATAATATGCGGCTGTCTTTATCATTTGCCCCCACTTTAATCTGCATGATAAATTATTTAAATGACTAAATCAAAACTGTGAACTCTGTGTGGTGTCACATTCAAGAGAAGATCATATCGCGCCTGCGGATAGAGGAAAATTAACGTAATCAGATGCTATCTTTTGAAAGAAGAGGCTAAATGTCAACTCCAGTCTGTGCGAATACAACACGACAAAAAAAGGCTCTGATGTCTTGCAGGTTTTCCTGCGTGCTGAAACATTTCTTACAACGACAAATTGAAATACCAGTTTTGACAAACACTTGAGAAAGACTCCAGCGCGCTCCATTTCATATCTGGGTAGCAAAAACAATGTGCTTCAATCAAAATGCACTTACAGTTTTGCTTTCACTTGACCACCTGTAGAACTCCAACAATGCCTCGGCTGATTGTTGTTTTCTGCAGTTGGATTATCCAGAGAGACTTTCTGTGTCAGTGACTAACTTCATTTAGCTCAAAACAATGTAGAACAAGAAAAAAAGAGCCTCTGTAAGCACACACACGGTGTCGAACCTGCTACTGCGACTACCCCGAGGTTCATTGACCTCAGTCTTGGTGTTTTTATAGTTCCCCATCCCGTGTTTGTGAAACGGTAACAGCAGTGAATGATGCTTGGGCGTAAGAGGGGGATCTGAAAGTGACAGATGAGTCTGACTCTTGCCCCAGAGTGCTTGTCTCATCCTTGACAGGGGGTTAGGGACAAACAGTCGATCATTCTTCGCTGTGGCTCCCCTTATAGGCTTCTCTGAAGAAAAGGCAGAGAGCTTCAGAATTCACCTCAAGCTCCGTGTCTAGAGAGAGAAACAACATATGAGACAGAGGAAGAAATACTTCTTTGTGAAGCCTAAATGCTTATTGTTGAGCGGAAAAAATTGATGGAAAAACTCGGGAGGATATTAGATAAAGCCTGTGTTTTTTTTTTTTTTTGTCTTTTTTTATGATGCTGAAATCTTCTCCAGAGAGGGGAGGGTTTGTGTTATTGCTCAGCCACCCAATATTTTTTTTTCACCTGTATTAGCTTTCTGTTTTGTTTGTTTGGTTATGTAACTGCTCTGCAACTGAGAATAATGAGGTTGTGTAAAACACACAAAGTCACAATGATGCAGACAGAAGAAAAACACAAGTCAGAGGGATGATTTTTATACCTCTGAATAGCAGCTTTACTACTGCCAGTAATTTCTCTGTTACTCACTGTAACCTCTGATGACTAGAGTTCCTGTAAGTGTGTGTGCGTGCGTGTGTGTGGATACACCGTTATGTGTGTGTGCCTGCACATGCCTGCGTGTATGCATCACACGCTGGGGAACAATAATTTCCTTAATCATGGAAGGATTCTCAGAGGAAGAGACTGTAATATCGCCAATTACTCTGCCTTCCACCATTAGCGATGACAGATATTAGTTTGGGAGGAAGCGAAAGTTGTGAAGACATCCTCCTTTATTGAAATACAGAACTGCAGGATACAGATTAAGCTCCACTATGACCGTCCATATTCATTTGATTTTAAAGGAATGGCTCAACATTTTCTGGGAAATGCACTAATTTGCTAACTTGCTGAGAAACTTTACAGCTCTGGTGTGTGTATGCTAAATATGAAGTAACAGTAAGACTGGACTCAGGTTTCCAGGCAACAGTAGAGCTGGGGTGTGTACCCATGTTATGAGTCTGCTCTAAACGTGTAGGGTAGGGCATTCAGCACCTCTGCTGCAGATGCCGAGTCACCCGCTGCCTGAAGGAAAAGAAGCACCACCTGTCATTTGACCACGATGCAGTGATGCCGGAGCAGAACCCAGAACAGGAGGCACATCTGGCCAGACTTATTACACCAAAATCTAAAAAAAAAATAAAACGTGACATGATGAAGTGCAATTGTCTCAGCTTTAAAAAAAAAAAAATCATCTCCTGCCCTCGGCAAGCAGTTTAAAGTAAGTTGCACACATTACATTTAGAGCTAGCTGGCTAATGCTAGCATACTTTTCAGGTGTGGGCTTATGTTAATATCTGATGTTATTATAATGATATTAAGTCCTCTTGTAGGAATGACCATACTTCTCCTTCATCACCTCAGTAAACAATTCCCTAATGAGTTAATGGTGACAATCCCCTAGTTTCAGGTCTTCTTCTGTACAACATGATGTTTATTTTGTGAATTCTCGTCTCACATAGAGTAAAATAGATAAAGGATTATGAATGTGGGGTATGAGTCTGGACGTGGCTACGTTGTGACTGCCAAGTCGCCACTGTGACCTCAGTCAGATCCAATCAACATTTCGTCCACCCTCTCGTCCAAATGTGGTCACTTTTGGCTCCAGCAAACTAAGATGGGAAGGACCTTAATGCCAAACTCAAGGCTTGGACAGGTTAGTCCACAAACTAATTGGGTGACGACATGGTGGATTTACACTCCATGTAAGCTTGTTCTTGCTTCGCTCTCACAGAAAACGGACACATGGTCTCAAGGTGTTAAAGAGGAAACAATCACAGAGGGAACGCCCCTGTAAAACGCATTCAAATCATCAGTACGGACCCCTGTTAATTGCACATATGCTTTTAATTGCCAGACAATTTCTGTGCGTTGTTGCCCTGCAAACATTCTGCATAACTTCTTGTTACTCTGCTGTGAGATTTAACAAGCTGTCTGCAGGCCCGCTAGTGACCAGAGAGATAGAGAGTCATTAGTGTTTCTCCCTCTATATCTCCTCGGTGCTTGAGGGAGAATGTCATTAGCATCCCTCCCTGTGTCTGACAGGGAGTCAAAAGAGCATCTGCCTCTGTTCTGCTGGTATCACATCCTCTATCACTCATCCCTTGAGGCCCTCAATCGCATTTTGCCATTGGTTGACCTGACTGCCGTTCGTTAGGTTGAACACAAACGTCCAGGTCCTCTGTTTTATTTCAGTGGCGTAGCATGCGGGTCAGAGAGAGCTCTTTGTTGGTAGGGGGCTCAAACACTTGCAATATTTGCAGGGCACACAGATGTACAGATCTAAAGGCTTTTGATCGCGTCGTGCCGACATTGCCAGCAGCCTGGGAGCCTTTTGCTGACAACAGAGAGACGGATTCAGGGTTAAATGACTCAGTGGCTTATTTCTGTGTGGGAGCAGGAACACAGACTGGCACACATCTGGACCTGTATGTACAATTATAAAACCGCACCGAGTTAAAATTTGCCCACAAGTTTAGCAAATTTCTGAAAGTCACGCCAATTCAACTTTGAACTGTTCAAAAGCCTCGGTATAAATTTTGCATGTTGAAATTTCTCTGAACTCTCACGGCTTGAGAGCTTAAAAAGCTTCAAAATCTTGAGCCAGGGCTTGACTGTACCATCACGCAGATGGCCTGTCTACCTCTTACAAGCAAGGAAAGAAATTCTGCTGTACTTGATGACAGAAAATAAAAACCAAAGACACTTTGAAGTATATTGTCTGGCAGTGAAAGTCGTAATTGGGAGCTAAAACTTCCCTGCGGTTGACCAGCTGCTGGCGGCTAACGCAGTGGAACAAAGGAGCGAGCGGTCGGATTCCTGTTTTGTGCACATGGATGTGTTTTGAGGTTTTGTCTTTTTTACAGTGCTCTAATCAATATTTCTATACCAGTGGATAAAATGTGTAATCTGAAATGGACAGCTTTGTAGAACATTTTGTCCTCATTCAGCTCATTGTTTTGGCTTCACCGCAACTTCACCATTGTGGTTCAGTCTCACAGCTCTCATCTGTGCTGTTTCTAGCTGAAGCAGATGGCCGTTTTCAGTGAACAAGTTCTGGTAACCCACTGAACACTCCCTGTCCAGCACTAGTAGGTAGACGGACACACTAGTTAAACACAGAAGGGCGTTTAGCTGCTACAAGACCTAATATCTAAATAACCTGATTATTTTCATTTTGAGTTGCTGCACGCCGCCTTCCCAACATCCCAAGACTGATTTCAACGTATCAGTGCATATCATACACGGCAGACGTAGCAAGATAAAACAACACAAAAGACTTTACAAGACAGAAACAGACAGAGAGTGGTGGGGAGGGGGACTCGAAATGGGGAGAAAAGACGTGTTAGTGTCTCATATCTGCAGCCCTCTGCTTGTATTTTCTCATTTTTCAGTTTTTTGCTGCACTCGAGTTGCTTTACCAACCCCAACATGTTGATATTTGACTTCCTGGTAATTAGACACATCAATCAACTATCTTTCCGGTGTGTTTGGCCGCCTTTCGGTTTAATAGTCTTCTAATCATATTAATATGATGCAAGCTTCAGTTAGCTTTGCACAGAAATGGCTAGTAGAAATGTCCTTCAGAGGGATACTTTTCACTTTTATACTCAGAGTACATTTCAGATTCTGTACTTTCTTCCTCATACCTGAGGAAAGAAGTTGAATCAGTTCTTCTACTCTTTGAGTATCTGTCCTCCTGCTCGTGTACTTGTGCCACCCCTGCTCATAAATGAACAAAAAGGTATTCCCTTTTGTTTTTTTCTCTCACATTAATATTAGATATGGGGCAGCAAAGTGGGCATCTCACAAATTGCTACCACCTGTTGACAGCTCATTACAATATCACAGAATCACATCAATTAAACAGTGCACATCTTGAGCTACTTGAAGTTGAGAACTTTTTTTTCCCCCCTTCACTCTTCATTTGCGACCCCGTTTAAGCAGGACTCTGACAGTAACAGATGTTTCATGTCCACCTAGAATTCAGCCATTCAATACTGCGGCCGGTAAATCACACTGCTGGGGTTTAACACATTTGTCAGCACCCTCCCTCCTTAAAAACAATTTGTACAGAGTAAGACAGAAAGGGGCCAACAAACCAGATGTCCTCATTACTCCAGGAGATACAAACTGGATAAATTGCCCCCCATTTACTGTATTACCACGATATACAAGGCGCATGTAGATGCACATGTTGTAAAACAAGACAGGGTTGAATCACTCAACAAATAACATTGTGTGTAAAGATGGAATAATATCCCCCCACTAGCTCTTATCAGGGTCCACTGTGCAGCTCGGCAGTGCTGGAACAGCAGCACAAAAACTCAGGGACATTCACTGCTAATCCACGTAGAATAGAAGCACAGACAGACTCTTAAACATGCACAGCAGACACATTGATGCAGAAGGGAAGGTAGTGTGAAGGAAGTGTGATAAGTGGTTGAGGGGAGGCGATAGCTTGGCACCGCTAGACCATTTCCCAAATGCGAATTAGTCTAGAAACTCTCAGTGCATTTTCGATTTTCTAAAGGCCGTTATCAGAGGCACACACCAAAAGATTCCGTACACAATTGGATAGACCTGCAACAAGTCAGCAAAGCTTGTGACGTGGCACAGAGCTGCGGGAAAATGTAAACAGACTACAGCCTGCAGATATTTGCTGTGATGGTAAAGCAATGATCGGTCTGTAAAAGTGAAATTGCACTTAAAGTACAATAACTTTTAAAACTGGTCCAGTCGATCACCGCTGCTGCAAGGTAATCCTTAACTGTGCCCGTCGAAGTCTGTTAAAAGTGCCTGTTTTCCTCTGACAGCCTCAGATTGCTATACCAAGTGTCTGACAGTATTATGAAGAGGATCCACAGAGAGACAAACCTTCACGTTAAAGATGAGATTATTTTTGTTTAGCCAGAAGCAGCTGCTATATTGCTTTCCTGACAACCACCAGACTCCATTGATAAAAACAATCATTCTACCTTCTTGGTTGATCACCGCTGTCTGAAACAAACCTTTATTTCAGCTGATGTGAAAGTGTTCTGGCAGTCACTGTGGTAGTTTCGTATCAAACCTGCGCCATATTAGATGAGCAGTTGCGATAGGCCCAACGCAGACCAGCACAGATGTGAATCTATCTGAATGGGAGTGGGACTAGACACATCTGCCACATGCGCTTGCATATTCCCAGACTAGGGCCGGTTGAGCTTGTGTTTGTATCTCTGATGCTCTGATTGTCACTGACTGCCTGTCTGCATGCGCCCACACTGTCCCATCACCCCCACAAACACTCTTAGCAGCTCCATCTCCGGCAGTGGCTGCCTCATATTCTCACCTGTGACAGTGAGCCCCCCTAACAGGCACCGAGCGACTCCTGTTTGTCAGACGCGTGCGATGTCGTAGGTGCACCTGCGGCTCTGTGCTTGTGTGATCGACCTCTGTGCTCCACCCTGCACTCCGGCTAATTGAAGCAGATGGAGGTGTTGAAGAGGGTGAGGGAGGAGCCCCGAGGGCCTCGGTGATGAAAGGAGGAAAGGAGTCACGGAGCATGTCGAGGCCATCGGGGTAGGACGCGGAGAGGACCCTCACTTTTCTAGTGCATGTAAACAAACACTATTTACTTTCTGAGGCTTCTTAATGAGCAACACTGAAGTCGTGACACAGATGGAACTTTTTTTGGGGGGGAAAGAGTCTCATCAAACTCAGCTGAGATGTATTTTTAATATAAATTGTTTATATTTGTCCCAAAGTTATTACATTGAAAGCATAGGAGGTTAGGAGCGACCGAAGGCCCTTATCAAATATACTAAAGATTGTGTTTTGCAAAAGCTCCTGGCTCGAGTCCTCAATGCAGCCTGGGAAATTTATGGAGGGGAAGTCACAGAGACGCAATTCTTCTCCTCTTATAGCTCTCTTATCTATTATACATCCTCCTGATTCTGACTTGAACTAAATAAACCTCAGCTCTCATTCAGCACTCCACACTGTTTCTTTTTGGTTTCCTTGACTTGATAGTTTCTGGTGTTATTACTTGGCGCTATTTTATTATTCTGCCTTCTCCTTTATTGAAGCCGCTTGAATTTTTGCAGACTTGCCGGAAAATATATACACATATCGTGCACTCCTCACATTGTTGTACTGGCCCCTTTGAATCCATCATATTTGAGCTGGTCTGAGTGATGCTGCAGGAATTGGAGCTCAAACTTTTGGATAAAATTAAATGCTACCTGCCTAAGATGTTCACGTAAAGGACATTCAGTGGTCAAATTAAGTTTGTTTGCACACCTGGATGTCACACATTATGTCTCGATAGGCTTTCAGGCCTACAGCAGCAACGGTTTTTGTCACATCTCAAGCTTTCTAGGAAAAAAATGAAAAAACAAATAATCTTAGTAGAATAAAGGAGGAAGACGGAATGCAAAAAGAGATCTTGTTGTTGATAAACTCTCGTACGTCTGCTTCAAAACTGAATTTAAAAGAGTTGCAGATGAAATAGGGATGCAATTGACATGAAGCTAGAAGAGCTTTATGTGGACTTATTTATTGATGATTGACTGTTTTTTCAGTTGAAGCGCCTCTTTGTAATTTTTCTGTACGAGGTTTTCTGGCTTTTATTTCATGTTCTTAGATCTGTTTCTTGCTCCCTGTAGCTGTCTTCTTACATAGGACTTTTATTTGTGTGGAAATTATTATTTTATGCAAGCAGCATGGGGGAAAGCCTGGTCCACATTTCCTGCAGTGGAGGACAATAAAGTGAATCTTAAATCGTGGATCTTGAACCACCTCTGTGTCGGAGTTGGAGATGCAACAACAGCTTTAGTTGGGAATATCAAATCACATTTTGTGGGAAAATAAAGACAGCAATGAGGCTATGATCGAGCAAAAGGATTATAATAAATCCAAGGCTTATGTAATAACGTTAAGTCCAGTAAACACATCCAAGTAAATGCAATTTATCTATGAGTGATGCACTTAGTGATTATTAAGATATTGAAAAAAAAAAAAATTCACTGATAATGATCATCCAGGTTTTTTAGTTATCTAGAAACAAGACATTTGAACAGCATCAGTACTCATTCATTCATCCTTTGCTCTGTCCTACCTGAAGAGATGGACCCCAGACAGCAGGAGGGGGGAAAAAACACTGCTGAGTCCCACCAACAAAATTAGTGCACAGGAAGAAAAGTGCAGAGTGATTCAGTCATGAGAAGGCAAGAAAACTCCGACCACCACAGATTCTGTGTCTGCTCCTCTGAAAAGTCAAGAAACAACTCGAATCCCTTGCAGCTTTCTAGGCAGACGCCTGGGAAAAAAATGTGACTGCTGCTCTCAGGCTGTCGACCAAACTACTCTGTCTGGCTCCTCTGCATGTGTGTGTGTGTGTGTGTGTGTGTGTGAGGAGGGTATGGCGGCCTCTCTTTGTTGTCCATGGTAAGAGGATCCTGGCTAGTGAAACAATACCTGGCCATTCAAACGGAGATGAACAGACTTAACTGAGTCACGCTGAGCCGATCTTAGCCGGGCTAGGACAGACCAGACAGACGCAGGTGGTGGTTGGTTGGTTGGTTGGTTGGTTGGATGGTTGGTGGGGGGGGGACTGAATACCTCCTCTGTGAGAGAAGGAGGGAGGCAAGCCTTTCAGCAACTGGCCAGTCATTAGCCGGCAATGTGTGTTTGTGTGTGCGTGAGCATGTTTCATCATGAGGCAGGTTCAAAGGTTCTCCCGCAGAGTTAAAGGGGATGATAGGGCTGAGGAGGTCTAATGGAGATGAAAGTGGAAACAGGAAATGGGGCAGATAGAGTGAAACGGATCACTTTTTTTTTTAACAACGTGTAAACTCTCCCTCTCTTGCAGAGGTAATCCACACCTACATTAATAATTGAGGAATGTTCTGTGTGGTGGTGTGTGTGTGTGTATGTAAGAGAGAGAGGAATCCAGCCATTGTTTATCTGTACTGTGCAGTCTAACTATCTGCATCCTGTACTCTTTTTTTTTTCCGCATTGAAAGTCAGCAAAAAATTCTGTTTCTCTGGTTGGCAATTTACCAGATCTGAATTAAGGGGATAAGGATTTACCTCTGATAATTACCCCTCTGAAGCTGTGGCGTGACATCTTTATCGGCACAGCTATACCCACACACACACACACACACACACACACACACACACACACACACAAACACACACACACTCACTCACATATGCTTACTCAACTGTCCTAATATTCCTCTCACTCTCCCACCTGAGAAGGGCAGCTGCTGTCACTCATGTCAATGAGATCGCAGGGTATTTAACAGTCCGTGAGTCAATCCTCCTCAGCCTCAAATTGATCTCATCTCAAATGGAGCCAAAAAAGACAATTTACATATTCATGGCTAAAAACGGAACAATGCTGACTGAAGGGTCACCTTCAAGGGAATCCGCAGCTGATTTCCGCTGATCAGTGTCAAGTGGCGTCTGTACGGACAGAAGGAGGCCGGAGCAAACGCAGTTCATAGCGAGGAAAATTAATGTTTTATGCAGACTTGCTGCCAGATTATTTTGCCCTATAAACATTTAGGGGAATGTTGTACTAATTCAGTCACTTAGGCTCTTTACAGTTAACAGAACTTCATTTCTGTTTCTATCCTTATTTAACCTTTTTTGTTCTTCATCTGCTTTAAACCAACGCACCACTTACCTCACCGCTCTCAATGGACCCCTTTGAATATGTTTTTTTTTTGTGTGTGTGTGTGTGTGTGTGTGTGTGTGTGTGTGTGTGTGTGTGTGTGTGTGTGTGTGTGTGTTTGTGTGTATTTTCATGCTATCACGACTTTATCCCCACGCGCAACTGTTTCCTTTTGTTAAGGATTAGATTTTGTTTTTTTTGACAGTTGTATTTTGTTGATAGCGAGGACTTGCTGTACATATCCATCTGTTTCACCGGGGACCATGTTGAGACTTTGTTGTCAGCAAGGTAGATGCTGCACTTTGATCAATAAGCATGGCAGTAGCCTCTGTACCCAACATAAAGGGAGACGTGTGTGTGTGTATGTGTGTGTGTGTGTGTGTGTGTGTGTGTGTGTGGGTGAAGTACAAGTCTCTGGCTATGACAGCTATTGATCATTCTTTTTTGAAAATGCTGAACATCAGTATATTTAAACTGACAGGTCCTTTGTACATAAATAAAACCACAATGAATTGCAGGAACAGAGAGGTACCAAAAGGGCTTCTTCAGATTCACTGTGAAAACGGGTTACCAGTCTTTGACTGAGCATTTGTGGAAATGTAGCAGTGAAGCTCACTCAAGAATGAGTGAACGTAATAACAGCCAGAATGCAATACAGGATCAGGGACAGTCTGCTTTAATTCAATCAAGCCTAATCCAAATTAAATATAACATACTTAAATCAAACAACCAGCCAAACAATGGACAACCTACCAACCAAACAATCAACCAAACAACCAAACAACAAACCAACCAAGGTCCTTCTGTAAATGATTCCAGAATGACGGGACATCGTATTTAAAAGCTTATTCTTAAGCCTTAAGTCAGAGTTTACTCTGTATGTTCCCAGATAAGTGGAAACCAGCCTAAGAATAGATTTAAATATAAAAACCAACTAATAAAAAAATGTCTGTAGAATTACAGCAGCAGACAGCTGAATACAGATTTCTATAGCCAGTAATAAAACGTAAAGGCACAATGGTGCACAGTGTCCAACCTCAGGCGCTGGCAAGGTGCATTCATAAAAAGCAGATCATTTTGTAGCGGTAGCCAACTTTATTTTCTGCTGCCTCCCCTTTGTGAATTCCTTTTACTCATCAAATGTGTTTTTTCTTCAGAGAGGACACAGGTGAGTTGAGCTTGTGATGTGATGGCAGGAAAAGTCAAAACTTAAACTGTGACACACACACACACACCTGCAGGACTGTCCGATTCCAGCTGCAGTTGCTGCTTCACAAAATGTGAAATAGCCGAAAGATCAGATGAGACAAATGAGAAGCAGCACTGAGAGACAGACAGCGTAGAAAGACAGCGAATAGCTTTTATCGAGCGTGACACAAAGAAATGGGATCTGGGTTTGTGGGCATTTGAGGGGTAATTGATTCAAGGATCCAGATCTGCTCGGAGGCCCACCCCAGGAACATTGTTGTATGGGAGCTGATATGCAGCGTGATAGCTTACATTCCTTTTTGAGAGAGAGCGAATTTTCGTCTCCATGACGAATCCCCCCCTCCTCAAACTGATGTGGCTTATAGCTCGCCATGCTAATTCAGAGTCAAAACTGTAATTAGACACTTTGTATTGCTATACTTGTTAATTCATTTACAGCCCTTCCCTGCTTCCTCACCAAATGAATTCCATGTGATTAAAGCAATCTGGCACTGGAAACGTTAACAAGGATGATGAGCGGCTCCGTAGGCCTACTCCGCTGGAGTCGGCGCACAGACACTGAGCCTCATTATGAAGCTGAGAAATAGCCGCTAATGACTATTTTAACCACCCTGATTAGCATTTATTAGCAGTGTGAGCAATTAATAAATGGTTTATAACACACAATGATGAATTTGTAAGTGGAGATAAGTACATTTTAAGTGTCTTAAATGCATCTGTCAACCGCTGTGAAATGCATCATTGCGAATATAAAATGAACCGCTATAATCACATACGTCTACATTCTTTCGTTCGTTTGAAATATGACGAAGAAGGCAATGAGATATGGCTGAAAGCACGGGGGAAATCAAGGAAGCAGACCTATATGTTCACATTTAAACCTCTCTTTTCTTTTTACTGTTTTCAGGATCAACTGTGAACTTTTAATCTCAGCATGACATGTACGAAATTAGCGCGCATGGATATAAACAGCGAATACATATCTTGATAACACACTGTGAATGAGTGTAATCCAATATGGCGTATTATTGAATATGTTGCACTCTGTGTTGTGAGTCTGTAATAACTTTTAACACACCATAAAAAGATTGGTTTATATTTTGCCTCTAAATAAATGGGTTAAATTTCAATGTTTGCATTAAAATGGCAAACTGACTTGCATTCCTTTAGCGCTTTTCCAGTCTACTGACTGCTCAAAGGACTTTACAACACTTGTCACATTCACCCATTCACACACACACATCGTACACTGATGGTAGAGGTGCCAACTGCTCATCAGGAGCACGTTGGGATTCAGTATCTTGCTCAAGGACACACAAGGACATGCAGCTGACATCTACCAGGTGACCCACTCTACCTCCTGAGCCACAGCCGCCCCTGTAAAAATGTTAAAGATAAAGCCATCATGAAGAAAATTATAAGTTCAAATCAAATGAAGACACACTGCGTCACCATTCACACATTCACTGTACATTTCACAAAGGTGACCTCAAGTCAGGAAACTGATTACCTTGGAATTACTGAGTAAAGTAAACAACTTCAAATAATCAGTCTACTGTACTTGTTGAGGGTTTTAAGTAAAGTCACTTTGTCAAGTTTAACAATGTAAAAAAGTGTCGTACCATTTCTGTTTGTTTGCCTTGTTTACTCTAACTTTATCAGCCGTGCCCAGGCCCCACGATGAGTCGCAGAAGATGCCACGTCTACCAACAGCTGATCAAGATAAGCTCTCAAAATAAACACAAAGTCACCTCACGCGTTTTGCTTCCATCACTGTTTGAGGCTCCAAAGTCATTAGGAGTGATCGGGTCATACACCGTAACTGAGCCAAGCAGTGAGGCTGCTAATGAAGAGCCTAACAACCTTGTTTACATCCTCCACTGTGAAATATATTCTGTCTGCACGTGTCAGTGTTTGACATCAGTTTGCTCTGTGCCATGAATGACAAACCTTTTAAGTGGGAGCAGATTTAAATATGTTTGTTTTTTTCCCACAGCGATATAAATAAATATAGATCTGTTGCTAATTTCAGTAGCATGACAAGTACAGGAAAATAAAATTGTCAACCTGAGCACTGTATGTCAGACTGCATCAAATTGAAGCGGTTTCACCGTGTGTTACCCTTTTTAATCAATCACAAGGAGCTATGTGGGAGGAGTGTGGTGCGGCTTAGCGGGTTGGCCATGTCTGTTCCAATTACAAATGATGACAAAGCAAGAATTCAAATTGGAAAATGAAAGAAAATTACCATTTAGTTTTGGAAAGCGGCATTTGCATGAATATGGAAATGCAGACGTGAGGAACTGGTCTTTGTGATTGTACACTATGTGGTGGATGATAATAAATTCAGACAGAGTTGTTTACAATCAAAGCAGAGGGTTTTTTCTGTCCCCAAGGACAAGATGAGCTGAGGCACATCTCAAGGTGAGCTGAGCGGTGGATGGAGGAGCTCAGTGGGGAGAAATCTCAACATCCGCACGCATTCGTTGGCATTTATCTCATGTAACACTCATCTTCATGTGTTTAGCTCGGCATACATCAGATATCTCGCAGCCCCGACAAACGCAGCAGAAAACTCCATTTTGAGAATAAGTCGTCTTATTCTGCGCGGGGCCACTTCCTCTCCAGTCATCTGTGTGTATCTCTCGTCTGCATGACGAGAGCAGGAGGGGGGGTGTGGGGTGATGCAGGAGTCAGCCTGAAAGAAGGATAAATCACTTGTGGAAGCAGCTTTGCAGTGTGGCAGCAGATGACAGCCGGAGGGGAGTTGGAGCAAGGCAGCGGGCACGAGGGCCACTCAGGCTGCCTCTCTTTATAATATTATCAGGCAGTTGTGGAGGAAATGGTTGGAAGGGCAAGTTGGTCTTACCACTGGCAGTCCATCATC